>OZ038443.1:10472007-10505794 GCA_964036265.1 Daptonema setosum
GGTTAAGGATGGGACACCCTGTACACTACGAAAAAAGATTAACCCGGGCTAATCAAGATTAGCCAGGATTTGGACGTGTATGGGGCCGATGAGTAAACTTATTAACTGAGCCAAATTTTGGCGCCAATTCAAATTCGGAGAATATATTTTTAGTTTTTCTTCGTTCATCTCTCATTTTTATGTTGTTGTTTTGTTTTGTTTCTTTTTATTTATTTATTTTATCGTTTTATTGTGTTTAAATAAAAGCAATGATATTTCAGGTTGGGTTCTTTATAGTATTCATGAACACGGCAATGGCGAGCTCGGGTGCGGCCGGCGGAAGCAATCGATTTGGGAAACAGCTCGACTCGAAAGCTAAAGAGCTGGCCATTTATCGGGCGGAAATCGTTAGTTGAAGCAAAAGTTTTTGCATTAGCTTATTTATTTATTTTATTTGTCTCGATCATTGGATTATGAATACATAAGTGGAAAGTAATCGGGAAAAGTAACAGTTTGATCGGAAAAGTAATAAATTACGAGTATTAGTCACAAAAAGACGAATAACCTTAGAGCATTTGATATAGTTTCGGTTTCGGAACTAGTCTGACTTTATTTTAGAAGGAGCACGCTGGTGAGATTCCCGAGTTCACCGATAAACTGGCTGAACTGCAGCGCAGCCTGAAGTGCCCCGTTTGGTTGGTGGCGTGTCTGCAACGGTTTATTATTGAATTTAGTCGTACGATTTCACCTAATACATGATTTTCATTGATGCATGGATTGATTTCTTAACATATAATCTTATTTGCAGTCAAACCACGGCTAAATCCGAGCTGCGTTTGTTGCCCGGTTGCGGTCACGCGTTGTGCAAGTTGGTTTTTTGATGAGTTAAAAAATAAAATTATGATTTGTTATTTTTTGGTGTCTGATTCATGGTATCCATCCTTTGTCCTTCTTCAACTTCTCAGTTGGTTCATCTGCTTATGCACAAAAAGTACATCCTTTATTTATTCAGAAGCTGTGTGCAGACAATAAGCAGGTCAGCCCGCATGAGTCGCATCAGTGCCAGCCGTAAGCAGTCGCAAGCACTCGCCCAAGAATGTCCGGTTGGTTTCTGATCTGATACCGTTTGTTTTATGCACTACCAGACGAGGAACCAATGAAAAAGTTTAATTCTTTCGCAGTTCCAAAAGTGAGATTTGTTGGTTTAAGTGCAAG
The DNA here is from genome assembly GCA_964036265.1 of Daptonema setosum. NCBI lineage: Eukaryota > Metazoa > Nematoda > Chromadorea > Monhysterida > Xyalidae > Daptonema > Daptonema setosum. The sequence continues at coordinate 10,473,202 of OZ038443.1, forward strand.
TTAAATGGACTAAAAACAGTTAATTCTTCATTTTGTGATGTGATTGTGATAGTTCCAAGTATAACCAGACGGGTCAAGGGCAGACGAGCCAAACATCCAAAGGGGAGGGAAGCGTTCGAAGGAGGAGGGAATTGGCAGTTTTCAGGCTATTTTACCTACACCTTAGGAAACACACTCAACTTTTTGACATCGCCAAAGAGGGGGAATTCCACTTTTTACTCCCCTTCTCGGCCGCTAGTGAGTATAACTGAAAGTTCGAATTGGACGAGTTGGAAACTTTTGCAGCTGTGTCGTACGCCGTTCCAAGTGCGATCGTTGCGCGAAGATGATGTACTGACTCGAGTGTCGAATAGCTTCCTTTGTCTGGCCAAGCAGTACTCGGATATTGTGCGAACCGCCGATGATATCACGAGAGCCGAGTTGACCAGGTTTGACCGTAATTTGTTGTTTTTCAAGTTATAACTTGCGGAGTTTATAAAGTGATGGGCTAGTAACATGGAAGTAACCTGTTTGTCTGTTTCAATGTCAACGCATCTCCCAACATATAGCGAATGTAAAGAGTATAGTATATGCAACGCAACTGTTAACCTAAAGTGAATTTTGAAGTGAAGCCAACCACTGCTGTCAAATGAACATAAAAAATCAACTATGAAATTAACAAAAACGTAAGTTATATTTCGTTTTTTTTCAGTGGTTCGGCTTCTGAACAGCTGGCCGCCGTTACGACATCATCGCGATCTTCGGCGGCCAATGTTGTGGCACCCAGTAACTCGCCGAATGCCATCACAAATGCAGCCTCATCGTCGGCCCAGCACCCGATCACGCCAAATGTTAGCTTCATATTCGGTATTGGTAATCTGACGAGTTTATCATCTTCTTCAGACGATTGTACTATCAACGTTTGTCGACTTCAACAAATGTTTTCCCTCTCGAAGCAATTTATCATCATTGCTCAATTCAATCAAAAATTGACTTGAAATTTGTTTCTAGGTGCGTCGTTTCCCACTGCCCAACCGTGATGCGCTCAGTGATTTCCTGGTTTTAGACAGCCAAATGCCGGACTTTATGCCGTCACCACCGGCGTTTACTGCGGTTAGCGAATCTTTTTGGTATTTGTGGAAGAAAGCCTATATTTTCTGTCTATTTTATTTTTCATCGGACTCTGAAAGCACCTCACTTAGCAATTCACAAATTGAAATTATTTTGAGATCTATTATAGTTTTTTTTATTTAGCAAGCACCAACAGCTGCCGCCAAGCGCAAAAGCCTGTCGTCCATATGCCGTAACGAGAGTCCACTGCGTCAGTCTCCGCAACTGTCCACCAAACCAAAGTGTTAATTTCTTTTTCCGTGAATTATTCATTATATGGATTGGGGCTATGGATTCACGTTTATTAAGGAACCGGGTTTCAGTTTCTGTATACGTTTGATGGACTTCCCATTTTTTTCACTCAATACATAAGTCAACCTACAGGTTCGAATACGAATATTATTAGGTTTTGAAAGTGTAAGTGAAATACTTTGTGTGAAGCAAGTTTATTAAAAGCATTTATCATTTTCTGCCTTAAACCTGTAAGTAATTTGTTATCGAACTTGGCTAATCGGTCATGGCATGACAACTGAATAAGTTAGAGTAATAATTGGTGTATCCATCGCCCGTTATGAATTACAGTTAAAAGTTCAAAGTTTAATTTTCGTAAATCAGACGAAATGAATAGGACACACCGTAGTATAGTTTATCAAATTGCCGTATTTTTGTAATGCCACATTTCAGTTGCCGAACCAGCACTACTGAAGAAAGGCAAGCGAAACTCAGTCCCGACGACATCGGCTCAGCAGCTCTCGGCCGTTGAAGAAGTGACCGAGGTTTCGAAGATTGCGGGTGAAGATGAACTGGATATGGATGGTGTGCGTACAGTTGATACTGATCAGGTTTGGTAAAAGTTATTCATTGTCTCATTGATTGACTTACTGACTGACTCGATCAACCAGTCGTTGTTTTACCACTTGTCTGCATCCCATGATATATTTGAAAGTTACTTGAGAAAGGTTAACCATTTTCTTGATTTTGTGCTACCTTGTTTTATTTTGGTAGGTAACTAAATGATTAGGTTTAGCAAAACCATAACCTTTTTAGCCAGTTCATTAGATAACCAAAATTCCAATTGTATGTCATATTTCAGGTGATGGCTGATGCGGACGATGACCTGAATCACGGTCATGTAGAAACTGTCGTGTCAGGTCGTGAGAGCCCGATACCGCGCGTTATCACATCCGCCAAACAAACACAAACACCCGAGACATCGCCTTCAAAGTCGACTGCCGTTCGTGAAACGCAGACCCGCGAAATGACCCCGGAGAAGAAAACAGAAACAGCGGCTCGAGAGACTCAAACTCTCGAGTTACCGACTCCTCAAGCGGTGGTCACTGAAACACGGGACACACAAACACTTGCGGACGCTGAGCCGACGATAGCGGATGCAGTTGAGCCAGTTGGGACGACCTGCCGTGAAACACAGACAACAGAGGCTGATCCGGAGAAGAAACCAGTGAATACCATGTGTGCCGTGGAACCGGTGGATGTGCCACCCGTGGTTATGGTACATCAACACTTGCAGACTGAACAGGTGGGCTGGTTTGGTTATGAACTGGTAACAACACATTTCATCTCATCGTCACGACATGCTACTCTCTGAAGCGAAGATATAAGTTTGTCATTTCCCAAGTTTGAAAGTTATAAATGTTACCATTAAATATTGAACCAAATGAGTTTGTTGTTACAAGTTTGCTCCATATTCAGGCATTGCTCATGGACAACGGCACCCAGACTCAGGAAGCACCGACGGTGGTGGATCGGCAAACAGAAACGGAGGCGCCTCCATGTTCGACTACCAAAGCTGATGTGTGGGGTAAGTTTAGTACACAATAATGTGTATGTGCCATGTGATTATTACTTTATGTATACCATAATGAAAGACTGAGAGACATTTTGAATCATGTAATTTGTAAATCTATAAAAAGTTCGCCCATGAGTTTGTACACTATTTTATTGCATTGTTCAATTCACTGTTGTGTTGGGTTATCTGGTACTTTTTGTGGTTACTTACGGATGATTGAAATACTTATTTACCTTCCAGAAATCGCCGAACCTGATCCGGCACTCACGCTGGCTGGAGATATATGTTCCGAGGAGAAACTTATAAAAATAGCCTTTGCTCATATGCTGAGTTGTCGTGAAGAAGAGGATCAGGGTGGGGAGAAGGTGAGCTGATGTATGTATAATCAGTCGATTTGTTAGTAACTATTTAACAGAAGGTCTCACTGGCTCATATGAAAATTTCACTTACGTTCCACTAAAGAAAATAACTCGCTTTTCTGCTCACTTTGATGAACGATTTAACGCTCCGTTATCTTTTTGACGATCTGAACTTGACAATCCACATTTGTCTTGCGGCACTTATGTTGAGTCTTTCATGCCATTATTGAAACACGATTGATGTCTAATGATGAACTAAACACTCTTTCCTTCCAGGAATACCAACAGTGCAAAGACGAACTGCGCACGCTACTCAGTCGCTGGTGGGATCGATCGCGCAGAAACATCGAGAATAAAAATTTTCCGAATCGAGCGCAGACTCCTCCTCCCGCGCAGTCGCAGGACCTGTTCAATGATGATGAGGATTCTTTGACGGGGCTGCGCACCGATGATGCCAATAAGGCGACTGCAAATTCCGCTGAAAAAGGCGCTATTGATGATGCTGGTTGGTGTTCTTCTGATTTTGGAAGATAAACTCTTGGATGCAGGGGTGGGCCGGGTTTTTTGGCGTTTTGCAGGGGGTGGGGGGGTAGAATTTTGAAATCTCAGTTTACCCCCGCCCCGAAAAGTGGGGGGAATAGGTAAGGTCGGGTAGGGGGGGGGGGTAGAAAAATTTTTTCGCAAAAAAGCTTTGTTTTTTGCTTGTTTTTGCTAAAAAAATCTTCTATTATAAGGTATAAACATCACATGTACCGGTTTTTCAGGTTTTAACCAAGAAAATTGACCCAGAAAACGTGTTTGTTCGAAAAAAAATTCTCACAGCCAGAAAATTTTGAAAAATGAGCTTAAAATCGATGTTTTGAGGCCGATTTTCTCAAAAATTTCGAGTAGGGGGGGAGGGGGTAGGCGACCTAAATTTTTGTCTAGGGGGAGGGGGTAGGCTAATAGTTACAGTTGTTGTATCAACGCCGACCCTGAAAAGTGGGGGGAGGGTGAACCCCCCCCCCCCCCCTGCGGCCCACCTCTGCTTGGAAGTGATCTTGGAATAGAATAGTGTAACGTCACTGTTGTTGTTCAGCTGTTGTTATCTTAAGTGATGGCCGAATTCATGAGCAGCGCTGGCCAGGACGGCAACACCAACAACAACAACAGTCGGTCGACTACTCAACAGCAGCTGATCAATGGTCAGCCCGATAAAAGTTGGTTGTAGTGATTACACTTAGAGAATTAGAGATAAAGTATGTACCACTGTTCCAGAAGTTGGCGCAGTCCGCCAAGTTTGGGTAGGGGCTCCCCGTTTTTACAGTGATGGCCTGCCTGCATCTTAGTGTTAAGTGTTCACATTCTGTTGACCATTTTTACCTGTTTGAAGAAACCCCCGAAAACGCTGACCTGCTACACACCCCTTTTTAAACTGGGATTCCAGTTGTATTTATGTTGAAAATTTGTTGGAATCAACAAAATCGTGTTCAGTAATGGTTAATGAATGGAGGTTAGTTTCAGTTTCTGGCATCATAGACGAACTGAACAATGATGATTTTGAAGAAACGCAGGCGCCCGGCAACGGTGTTCAACTGGTGCCAGAGACACGTTGGTTCATTGTGCCATTGATGCTATTTTTGTTACGTTTTACTTCTAATATTAGAAGTTCAATAACTATCATGTTTCTAGAATCTAGTACTGTGGAACTACTTAACACACGTGCAAAGAGTTTACATCTTGCATTTAATATACGTGTTGTTCAAAATATGTCAACAATGATCCCTCCGTGTGAATGATTCAAAATTTTTTTAAAGTAGCTCAAAAGTTTCTGACTGAGAAACGTTTACAGAAAAATTTTCACAGCAGAACATAGTGTTTTCATCAAAAGCTGCATACGGCTTTATCATCTAAAAGTTTTCAGTGGCACCCAACCAGCTGATGGAGGATGATGATGATGTGCTGATGCAACAGCTGGCTGACGACTGTCACATTATAGGGGGTGTTGTGGAGCGTGTTGCAGATACGCAGGAAATGGTGCCCGACACGTGTCCACCTGCTGATGAACCCACTGATTCACAGATGATGGCTGCGGCTAATGATATACCTGGTTAATTCAGTTAATTAATGAATTCAATGAACGGGGAAGTATGTATAACTGATGGCAAAATGCTATCAAATGAAAGTAATTTTTTTAATAGTGTTTCGATTAATATCTTCAACATAAAAATAACTATCAGGGTTTGGTCATCCAAGTTCTTACGAACGAATCAACATGAGGTTTTGTTTATGGGACGGGGTAACAGCTGAAATGTGTCTTCATAAAGCGAAAGGTGGAAACATTCTCTTATTTTATTTGATAAAAGTATAGTATTTTAATAAATCTGTGGAGACGTTTTTTATTTTAGTAGCCGGATCCTCAACAGTGCGATCGGCCCCAGAACCATCGAAGCCCGCCGAGAAACGTCCACCCGTTGTGGCCTGCTATTCGGGATTCCCCGGTGGACTAGAGGTAAGCAAAAGTTTTTTCCTGATTTTTTATTTTTGTAAATTGGTTCGAAAAAAACGTTAAATAATACATATTCATGTTTGACCTCCGACTTCAGCGTCTAATGGAGGACTTCAAGCGTTTGCCGGGTGTGACGGCGTTTCAGCGCAAATTCGACGCCCAAGAGACGACACACGTGGTCATTTACACGCATCCACCGAGTTGGTAGACCATTAATTGAGGATAACTTGAGAATACCGTGGTTGTCAAATTATTCTGATTCTGATAAGCTAATTTGTGATTTCGAATGATTAAGAGACATTTGAAATAAAACGTCTGAGTTAATGCTTGATCGAGTTGCGAATTACCGAAATGGTTCAACTTTCAACATATAAACACGGCTGGTAATTTTATAATCTGCCCTAGAATTTCCGTCTCGAACGTTTTGTCTCAAGCAGCGTCCTCTGCAGCTACCGTAATTCACCACTTTAGATAAAGTGGTTGCAGTGGATGCCGCTTATAGCAAGATTCCCAGGAAAAAAAGAATATAAACTCGATTTATATATACCGATCGCATTTCACAGACGAACGACACGCGCAACGCACGCTCAAGTACATGCAGGGTGTGGCTCATGGCAAGTATGTGGTCAATCATATATGGTTGCACGAGTGCATTAAACAGAAACGTCTGGTGTCTGAGGTTGGTCTTCATTTTTACTAGTAAACTATTTTTTCAGCGACTGTTTGTAAAAAAGTTACATTGATTGGAAAACTTGATTGTTGGATCGATCAATCGGTTGATTGATTCATGAATCGATTAATTGATTGATTCATGAACTGATCGATCGATTGATTGATTGATTTATGAATTGATCGATAGATTGCTTGATTGATTCATTAATTGATCGATTGTTTGAAGGAAAAGAAAACTAGATTTTTATAATTTTCTCATATTAATTTTGCAGGATGCGTTCGAGATCACGCAGGACACGGCGATGGAGCCGGGAGAGCATCTGGTGCCGTATCGGGCACGCACCGGCGGCGGACGACTTTTCGCCAACATGACTTTCGGCTTTTGGACGTGGGACAATTACGGCACGGATCGCGGACTGACCCAAGGTTCATTTCACACGTTTTTTTTAAATATCATACGACTTTTTAATAGGATTTCAAGCGTTACATCGGCATCGAGGTTTGCTGGTGCAAGACCGATATAAAAAAACAGATATGAATAAAATCAGGGTGAACCATCGCTTCAAAAGATAAAAACTCGCTAAACTTACGTGTTAGATGCAGTGGTTCGATTTTGTGCATGCATTCATCTTGAATTAGAACATACCGATTTTGTTCATCTTATCCAAATTCAATATCTTCACAGCCGTCATACGCGAGACGATACAGAGTCAGGGCGGTCGAACGTTCAGAATCAGTGACACAACGAGTGCACCGAAGGCGTATCTGGTGACGCCCCAGGTGTCGTATGATGAGGCCGTGGGCAACGAATTCAATCGTTGGTTTCGATTGAATTGACTGTTACTTACGAGAAAAAATGTTTGTAATCGGAGGCGGAGGTTGTGAATGAAGGTAATAAAAAATAGCGGCGGTTGCTTTCTTCTGTGCAGTTTAATTGATGTTAGTGTGACGTTGAGTGTGAGTTAGTTAGTTAGTTAGTTGGTTAATTAGTTAGTCAGTTAGTCAGTTAATTAGTGAGCGAGTGAAAAATGAATCAAAATCAAGACTAAGCTAAACGTGTCTTGTTATTCATGTATTATTGTTTGTTATTTCAGACGTCTACAAGCGCCATCGACAGCTGATGCCCGTAACGGTCAACTTTGTGCTGTACAGCATAACATCGTATTCACTGCTGGACGTGTCCGATTTCGCCGTTATACCCGATGATTACTTGATGACCACCGATTCTTCGATCGATGAACAACAACTGCAGGAGAAGTGAACTGGCAATATTTTATTCAGTGATTGATTGAATTCTGTGAATTATTTTGTTGTTGTGGAATATTATTTTCTTTGTTTTCTTGTTGATATATTGTGTCGTTTTTTTTTGTTATCCAGTCCAAAAATATCGTAATTTTTTTATTGTTCTACTTTCTTAATTCATGTTTACTTGTTTCTATGTGGTGATACATAACATGAGAGGGTTTGAGTGATTATGTAATGTTGTACAAATTACGTATAATACTTGCTTAATGATTCTGAAGTGAGTGTCTTGTTTTCTACCTGTTCCTATGGTACACCTGTATAACGAATGATTACGTGTACTGAGTAACTTTCTTGCTGATGCCGGTATTTTTGTCCCATCTTTTTTTACAGATTACTGAAGACTGATGATTTTGATTTGATGACGATCATATTTGGATACTGAAATGATACTTACTCTGAAAATTTAAACCTATTTCCTGTAAACTCCTATGCAATTTTTATTGTTGCCCAATGCTTTCGGTTAGCCAAACAGTGAATCACTTTCACGAACAGAACATGTTCATACATGTCAGAGTCAGACTCGCGTAAGTGTAAGTTTTGAGTGGTTATTTTAAATATTTCATGTAAGAAGGGGCTTGCAAATCAGTACAACTGAAAGTTCCTTGATGTAGTAGAATAATCAGATTTAGTTCAAATAACGTAACTCTGGACATTTGAAATTTTAAAATACATATACACTGGTGTAACTAATGTGCCCAAACTGTATTTCTTTGTTGCGCGTTGGTTAGGTCGCATCGTTTGGTTTTTTGTTCGGTGTTTTTCTTGCTGTTAAATACTGCGATGGTGTTTATATTTGTTACTAAATGCCTATCTGTAATAAAATGATTATTATGAATCTAGGAGATGAAATTTGCTTGAATATGAATGCATGCGTTTGAACCCAGTGGTCAAAACCTGATCAATATATTCGGTAATCGGTGTGTATGTGTTTGCTTGCCTGAAATGTTTTTAGTTATAGATTATAAATTATTTTTTTTATTCCGATAGTTTTTTGAAGAAATGCTGTATTTTGTGATGACAGAAGGAGAACGTTTTTACGTAAAATATTTAACATGGTATTTCTAGATGTCCGTAACTGATGAGAATACCAGCGGTGTCTTGTTTTCCCAGCAAAATGTGTACGCCGATTGGTATATGTGTCGTATAAGCCGATGTACACCCAATGGAGTTGGTTTGATTGCCAAAGGCATACAGGAAGTGCCCGTCATTAGGGTGTTTGGATCAAAGTTACCTGGTTGGTTATCGTTTTACAGGCATTTCTCATGTTATTGTTGGGGGATTTTTATGACTTGCGTGTGTACTCATTTGCGTTGGTCATAACGTCACAAACAGGAAATCCTCAAATTTAAAGGAAAAACTTTTTTGTCACCCCTGTCTAGTGTGTAGAGTGCCAGCCTCGGCAACAAGTGGTCCTAGGTTCGAACCTGCTGCAGAAGCAGACGCATACTGCCCGTTAGTTTATTCAACCTCTTTGACCACTAATAAACCACCACTCACTCTGATATGATCTCAGTGAGGTTTGCTGACTTTATTAATAATAAAAAATTCCATGAAAACTCTGATTGACAGATGGTGTCAAGTGCTGCACGCACGTGCACGGTGTCTATCCGTATGTGATGGTGCCGAGTCCGATCAACCACACGGCAGTGGCACACTCATCCATTATTGGCCAGCTTACTACTGAGGTCTATTTATATTGCATTTTGATCATGCACATCATGTTACGACGAAATTGTTATACATTTTTTCTGTATCTCAGTTTTACGCTGAATGAAAACTTTTTGAGATCAATGCCCTGCTCAATGAACGTGTCAATGCCAATAGAAACAATGCCGGTGACCGTGTGACCAGCAGCTCGTATGTCGTGGACGTGGAAGTCAAGGATGCTCGGTTCGAGGGCTTTGTTGTTGTTGTGGTAGTGTTGTTGTTTTTATTGTTGTTGTGGTTTTGTTGTTGATGTTGTTGTTAAATGTCGCTTTTTATATCTAGTTAGCTTCGTCTATGATAGTCAGAAGTAGCAATGAAGTGATAGGATATGAGATTTTTTTCTGGTTATTTCAGCCCGTTCTATGGGTATTCAGACAAACGTCAGGTGTACTTGAAGATATCAATCTGCGATCCACATTTGCTAAAACCGTTGGTTGTCCACTCTTTAACTTTTCAATAAATTTTAAGTAATGTACTGAAAAAGATGTTTTTCAGCTTGATTTTTTGCTGAATTAAGCATACAAACTTTATATTTTTAGTTTGTCAGACGCACTACAAAAAGGCGACATCCTACAGAGTATGCTACAGCCTCATGAAATGCACGTGCCCTACATTATGCAGGTGGGGAATTGCGGCTAATCAATTCCACTCATTGTCAACGTGTAAATAAATGTGCATGATTGATGTGTTGCAATAATTTGTAATAAAAATAATGATTTTATGCAGGGGTGGGCCGGGTTTTTTGGCACTTTGCAGGGGGTGGGGGGGGTAGCCGACAGAAAATCCCATTTTACCCGACCTGTCCGAAAAGTGGGGGGGGTAAGGTCGGGTAGGGGGGGGGGGGGTAGAAAAAAATTTTTTTCGCATAAAACGCTTGTTTTTTGCTTGTTTTTGCTAAAAAAATCTTCTATTATATGGTATAAACATCACATATACCGGTTTTTTCAGGTTTTAACCAAGAAAATTAACCCAGAAAACGTGTTTCTTCGAAAAAAAATTCTTACAGCCAGAAAATTTTGAAAAATGAGCCTCAAAATCGAGGTTTTGAGGCCGATTTTCTCAAAAATTTCGAGTAGGGGGGGGGGAGGGGGTAGGCGACCTAAATTTTTGTCTAGGGGGGAGGGGTAGGCTACCCGCCGACCCTGAAAAGTGGGGGGGGGGGGGTAAACCCCCCCCTACCCCCCCCTGCGGCCCACCTCTGATTTTATGGAATATTTGCAGTTTCTCATCGACTTTGACATCTACGGCATGAACACGGTGCATTATCGGAGCGCCACTCCGCGCACCTCGCTGACTGAAATGGAATGGTTGGTTGTCGTTGGTAATTTTTTTGTGAATATAAACTTTTTTATTCAAAATTTTGGTTCAGAAGAATGCAGATATTGCTAATATTTTTTTTGAATATGGATTTGAATCTTCGTTGTAGTATCTCCACATGTGCGTTGGAAGTGGATGTAACGGCTGGTGATATCGTTCAGTCCGGTGGTGAGGGCTCGAGTCAACAAAGTTGGTTGTTGTTGCGGTGATAGAATAACAAGCTATATTTTATTGTTGTTTTCAGTTTATTTCTGTATATATTATTTCAAGATTTTTTGATTTTCTAAATTCCAGCCGCCAGTAGTCTTTCATCGACAAGTCTGCCCGATGATCTCGATATCAAGAATCCGGGTCTGCGCTTTATATGGAGAGACGAAGTGGCCAGGCATCGTGCGCGCAATGAGCAAGTCCATATGCCACAATCTCAAGGTATTTTCATTTTTTTCTATTACTTTTTCTATTACTATTACCATTCGTTGTTTTTTGTGTCATTTCAGAATTAGTTCTTTATATTGATGTTTGATGAATTGAAACTGAAAAGATTATTAATGAACAGACAGGCTAACTGATGTACGATCATCAAATTCTAGAAAATGTTGGGAAGTATGGTTCAATCCATTGTATAGTCAATTTCTCAGGCTGACGAATCCACATAAAACGGACTTTTGGTCTGATATTTGTGATGTTTTATAAAGTTGAATTTTTCAGAACATGGTCAAATACCCACCGATGATCTCACAGAAATTGAACGTCTGCATTTGGGCACTTTGTGTCGACACATCGAATGCGCCAGAGAACTGAGGTTGAATATCAAGTTAAAGAAACTATCTACTAAGTCACTGGCGGACGAGCTAAATCTCCAAAGGGAGGGAATTTTTCCAATGAGGGGGGATTGGCAAAAATTTGACCATTTTACCTACACCTTAAGAAACAAGTTCTACTTTTTGATACCGCCAAAGAGGGGAAATTCCACTTTTCCCTCCTCTTCTCGTCCGCTAGTGTACTAAGAGTTCTTCAAAAATATTTGTCATTAAAATAACATAGTAAAAGCTACTCAGATGAATATAATTTGGAAACTTTTTGTTTCTTTTGTTTCCCCATTTATAATTTGTCTTATAAATACCAATTTAGTGAAAATCGGTCAACCGGGAGTGCCTCTGGTAGCCAGTCTAGTTCGCAACAACAACAACAACAACAACCAGTTGGATCTCAGACCCAACTGTCCAACGGGTCCTTCAATCAATCACTGACCTCTCAAGAGTTGCTCGAGCAACTGCAACAGTTGAATGACGCTGTGGATGCAGGTTGGTCAAACTAGACGGTTGATTCAATTCTTCTAACTGTTTATTGTACGTGTCTTATCATATCCGCTCAATTTACCTATTTTTATAGAGAATTTGCTCTTCTCAGTTTCACATTTGATTTACGTTATCCGCATAACTGTTGCTTTCAGCATGTTTTGTATAAAAAATAATTTAAAATGAGATTAAAAAATGACTGATGAATTCCAGCCCGAGCCGGCGGGAATGACGACGACTATGCTGTGATCAGCGATGATGATGATGTGGAGTTTGTTGGTGATACGTCCAGTGGTGGGCAGCGAATTTGGCCAAAATGGCGTTACGGTCATACACTTTTTCAAAAATCGGTCTTACGGTCAGGCACCCTCCCGGGTTTCGATTTTGGGGGGGGCATGACGGTCAACATTAAATGAAGTCGAATTTTTTACTCAAAAACATCAGTAATGGCTCGAAATAATGACCGAAATTTCGGCATTTTGAAAGCCGCTGATTTGTATAAGAAACATAACAGAAAATTGACAGACTGAGTGCGCGCGGCGCCGAAATTTTGGCATTTTGAAGCCCGCTGATTTGTATTAGAAACATATCTGAAACCTGACCGGCTGAATAGCGCGTAGCGCTGAATTTTTTTGCATTTTGAAGCCCGTTGAATAGTATTAGAAACGTATCTGAAAACTGACAGGCTGAGTGGCGCACAGCGTCAAAACTTAAGCATTTTGAAGCCCGCCGATTTGTATAAGAAACATATCTGAAAACTGACAGGCTGACTGGCGCGCAGCGCCGAAATTTAGGCATTTGAAGCGCGCTGATTTGTATTAGAAACTTATTTGAAACCTGACAAACTGAGTGGCGCGTAGCGCCGAAATTTTGGCATTTGAAGCGCGCTGATTTGTATTGGAAACATATCTGAAAACTGACAGGCTGAGTGGTGCACAGCGTCGAGACTTAAGCATTTTGAAGCCCGCTGATTCGTATAGGAAACATATCTGAAAACTGCCAGGCTGACTGGCGCGCAGCGCCGAAATTTTAACATTTGAAGTGCGCTGATTTGTATTAGAAACATATCTGAAAACTGGCAGGCTGAGTGGTGCACAGCTCCGAAATCTTAGCATCTGAAGCCCGTTGATTAGTATTGGAAACATAGCTGAAAAGTGACAGGCTGAGTTGCGCCCAGCGCCGAAATTTTTGCATTTTGAAGCCCGCAGATTAGTATCAGAAAGATCTGAAAACTGACAAGTTGAGTGCACAGCATCGAAACTTCAGCATTTAGCCCACTGATTTGTATTAGAAACGTATCTAGTGGCGCGCAGTGTTGGTTGATAATACAGTACTGAGTATATCATCCAGCACCATACATCAATCATCATATCGTGCATCGAATCGATCCAACGAACACTGATTTTAAAACTTGAAACATTTTCGACCAATTTTTGGTTGTTGTTTTTTTAATTTAAAACGTTTTCAACGAATTTTTGAAAAAAAATTTAAACTTGAAACGTTTTCGACCAATTTTTGGTCGTTTTTTAGGCGATTTCGTGTAATTTTAGGTCATTTTGACAGTACATTCTCTCAAATTTTGACCGTTACGGTCAATGGGTCAATTCTGAAAATCTCTTTTACGGTCGATCGATCAAGGGCACCCTCCCACCCTGTTTTTTTTGGGGGGGGGGCGCCCCCCCCCCCCCCGCTGCCCACCACTGGATACGTCGACTGAACAACAGGTTTAGTTTTTCATGCTTGGTGTTTCTTTTCATGACACTCGGTGCGTTTTTGCTCAATGTAATGATTATCACGATAAATTGAAACCACTGAAGACTTTTATTTTTTCGTCGAAAAAGTTTATCTCCGTAAATCCTTTTCAATCTCAACGTGATCATTATCACGAGGAAACGATAAGCCACCGATAACTTATTAGAAAATTCTCCATCTTTGACTCGTTTAGGATGAGCAGCGCGAGAGCTTGGAGATGTCAATGTGTGTTGACGAGCTCGTGCTCACTCAACAGCCTTCGCTTTCTTCCCAGACATTATCACAGAATCGGACCAACGATGCCAGGTTCGCGTTCCATTTTGACAGTTTTGATTCCAGTTCATTCACAAACCGTGAAATGCAGTGTAAGTTATCTGTTCATTTTTACTTCTTAATTCGTCGCCTCGCTACCTTCAGTATAAATTGCCATTGCGCGTCAGTTTTCAGCCAGTCTGAATTAGTAATAGTGAGCCATGTTCACGTCAGTAATTAAGAAGTCTTAGTGAACAGTGAAAAATTGTTATCGAACGATTTTCAGTCAAATAACATCACCGGTTTTCATCAGTCAGTTGGATGGAGCGGGCGATGATGAATCCGACGGCAGCGAAGCTGGATCTGATGATCTGGTGGTGTTGCGTCAGGTGCCTTCCACTTCTGCCGTGTTGATGGTCAGTGAGTGAGTGAGTGAGTGAGTGAGTGCGTGAGTGAGTGAGTGAGTGAGTGAGTGAGTGAGTGAGTGAGTGAGTGAGTGAGTGAGTGAATGAGTGAGTGAGTGAGTGAGTGAGTGAGTGAGTGAGTGAGTGAGTGAGTGAGTGAGTGAGTGAGTGAGTGAGTGAGTGAGTGAGTGAGTGAGTGAGTGAGTGAGTGAGTAAGTGAGTGAGTGACTGATTGAGTCAGTGAGGGAGTGAGTGAGTGAGTGTTCTGGAAAATTCCCTGATTCAACATGAATTAACTCAGTAGTCAATTATATTGTTATAGTAGAAAAGTAACTCATCATTTCACTCATCACCGTATAATAATGTTTCAGAACACGGATTCGAACACGTTCCAATCGTGGCCGGATGACTCATGGAGTCGTCACCACCGTGCCGTGCCTCCCGATACGACACCGATATTTGCATGCTCGATGCGACGAAACACAACACATCGGGCGCCGGGTCGGGCTGAGGTCGAGGCCATGATGTTGGGTGGAAGTGGAAGGCAGACACTGGAAAGTGGGCGAGATTCAGGTTGGCTGACCTTCGTTCAAATAGGACTTTCGTTCCTCTAAGACTCTTCTATGCAACTTCAGACCGGCATCGGGATTCAAATAAAAAAACACTATTTCACATCGGCAGAACAATCCCACACGAAATAGTCATAAAATATATGATAAAAATGACACGCATATAAAAAATAGAAGCTATAGTCTTCTATAGCAATCGAAAACGCTGTACCAATGTCCAATATCATTGATACACCAAATTGACGCAACTCTTGTTTATTTTTGTTGTACAGTAACGACCACGAATCCGGCATCAGACGCGAATGTAACGTCGAGTGTACTGGATGTAACGTGTGTTGGTCAGGCCTCATCGGTCAGCCACATTGAACACGTTTGCGTCATGTCATTGGAATTGCACGTCATGACCCGATCCGCTTTGATGCCCGATCCAACCGTTGATCAGGTTGTTGTTGTTGTTGTTGTTGTTGTTGTTTTATATTTGTTGTTGTTGTTATTGAAGTTGATGTTGTTGTTGTTGTTGTTGTTGTTGTTGTTGTTGTTGCTGCTGCGGTTGTTGTTGTTATGTTTGGTTGTTGTTTTCTATTTGTTGTTGTCGCTGCTGCGGTTGTTGTTGTTTTACCCATGAATAATTACTGAATTAACTCTATTAGTCAATTCAGATCACCTGCCTGTACTACTGTATCGGTAATATGACTACCGATAGTGACCAATGGCCAACTGGGATAATCGTCGTTGGAGCTCCTTCTTGTTCCAAACGTTCAGAATCCAAGATGTTCACCCATGTACATCATGTTCAGGGTGAACGTGAGGCGTTTGATTGTTTGGTGCAGGTGGTGCGAACGTTGGTTATCGGTGTTGTTGTTGTTGTTGTTGTTGTTGTTGTTGTTGTTGATTTTGTTGTTACTGTTGTTGTTGTTGCTGTTGTTGTTGTTGAAGTTGATGTTGTTGTAGTATTGTTGTTATTGTTGTTGTGTCGTTATTGAAGTTGTTGTTGGTGTTATTGTGGTTGTTTCTGTTGTTGTTATTGAGTCTGCTGTTATTCACTTTTAGTCACGACCCCGACGTTGTCACCGGTTACGATATCCAACGACATTCATGGGGATACTTGATCGAACGCGCTAAAACGCTCAATGTGAAACTTTTGCCGGAGTTATCGCGTGTTCCAGGTTAGTTGCATATGCACAAACGGATGGAAGGGAAATTCGTCACATGTATGAATGTGGATTTATTTCTGGAAAGCTGATTTCGGCAATAAAAAACAGTTTACCTGTGAGAAAACCGTAATACTTGTTTCATACTTCGATCACTAAACTACAGGAATTACGCTTCATCTTATCTTTTCTTTGCTGATGTAAGAGTTTTGTCAAAAATATTCAATTGATTGACTCGTTTTATACTGGTTGGTTTAACCAAAACCAACTAAATGAGATGGCCACAAGCTGATAAATCATCTCTCAAATTTACAATGCCTTTCAAAATGGACATAAAATGTTTAGGTGATCATCGCAATAATTCGATCGACATGTCCGATCCGGTGTGGGCGATGGGGGCCGATATTCGGATTGTCGGTCGTTGGGTGCTGAACATGTGGAGACTCATGAGACACGAGATTGCATTGAGCTCCTATACGTTTGAGAATGTTTGTGATTGGGTCATTATATTGAATTATGTGGATCCGTCAGTCAGTCAGTCAAGTTATGCAGTTAGTTTGTGAATTGGTTAGTCATTCATTTTAGTCGTTTAGTCAGTAGTTTATCTCAATAGTCAGGGATATATTTTGGTCAGTCTGTCATTTAGTTAGTTTGTGAGTTAGTCAGTCATTCCATTAGTTTGTGTGTTGGTAAGTCAGTCATTCATTTTAGTCAGTTAGTTTGTAAGTTGGTCAGTCGTTCAGTTAGTTTGTGAGTCAGTTAGTCATTCGATACAGTCAAACAATTCCGTCTTGATTTGTCTTTGTGCTTCGGTTCTTAGGTTCTGCAAGCAACTAACAGCAACAAGAACTTAACTTTCGCGTATTTCTAGGTCTGCTATCGTATATTATCGAAACGGGTGCCACTGTTTTCCGCCCAGGGTTTAACGCGGGCATATTCAGCGCCTCAAACCAGGTCGGTGAACGAAATTTCCAAATACATAAACATTAATAAGAATAAGATTATCAGTAGATGACAAAAAAAAGTTTTAATCCGAATGAGACAACCAAACAATAATTCAACAAATAATTACAATAATTTAATTATGATTGTAGACGAGTGGTGCATCGTCACTATCGATTCCGAGTTCTTGGTCAGCTGTTGATCGCCCTTCACTGCGACATGTTCAGTCGGGCTGCCGAGCTCGCCAAGCTGTTCGGCATTCAGTTCTATGACGTGTTCTCCAGAGGAACCCAGGTTCGGCAAACGGCATAACAGGAAACTTGATGATTCGAAATTTCAATTGAAGGTTTTAGTTCACGTTGTGAAACGGTGTAGTGATAAATATTTGAATGACTATTTTTGGGAGAAAACACTGTATGGTATGAGATATTTAGAATGAGTCATTTGTGTTCTGTGACGCTCGGATATTTTCTAGGTTTTTAGTTTTGACCACCTGGTGCTGTTGGCTTGATTGAATTAAAACGCTTCGAACAACATTTCAGTTCCGTGTGGAGTCGATGCTGTTGCGACTGACACGATCGCAAGGTTTCGTTGCGCCTTCACCAACGCCGATGCAACGCAAAATGTTGGTATTCGATAATGGTGAATGGATACTTTCATATAAAAAATTAAAAAAAAATTGGTGGTACGTCGCCATTCGCACTATTGCATAACTGATTGATAAAAATGAAGTGCATGGTATAGAATATCAACTTGGAAGCTGCGTTATTTATGTATGTAGCTATGTGAAATCCTCACTGTTTCATGTATCTGGGCAGCTATGTATGTGTTTGTGAACTCGTTTCTGGCATGTGAATATTTGTCACACATTTTTATGCCGTCAATAAGTTTCAAACTTTTCAGAATGCCCGCTCCGGAGTGCATTCCGTTGAATTTGGAGCCAGAATCCGCTTATTACGCCGACCCGGTGCTGGTGCTCGACTTCCAGTCGTTGTACCCGTCTGTGGTCATTGCACATAATTACTGCTACTCAACTTGCTTGGGCAAGGTGGACAATCTGGCCGAGTTGGTTGTCGTTCTGCTTGTATTCTGAAAACATATTTTCTGTCATATTTTGGATAGAGAGTTGAATAAAGTGACTGTGACAGCCAATGGCAGAAACCCCAGAGCAACGCGTCGGGCTTTGAACCAAGACCGTAAGTTTTAGAGGCTGGCGCCCTACGCACTACACTAGACATGCTAAGAATGTGTGACTAGACTAATGAGGATTGCTCACCAATATTGGGATAAAACTGGATTAAAATTCGAACTTTCACAACTTTCAGCACGACATCGTATCGGTTAGGTTGTATAATGCACTCAATGTCACCCGAATGTCTGTCCCGACTCACGCCCGCAGACGACATCACGATCAGTCCGGTGGGTGTGGCGTTCGTAAAGTCGCATGTACGACGGGGTCTGATGCCGACCATGTTGGATGAAGTACTCACTACCCGGATTATGGTCAAACAGTGCATGAAGATGTATGGTACTGATAAGGTGGGTACGATACGATTTTTGGATATAACCACCTATTAGTTGGTTAAGGAAGAAGTAGTACGGTACCACAATAGAACCTTCAGAAAAACGTGGTACCATCGTGTACCTTCCAGTTCTCGGGAGTTCAAAAAGTGTTTTTTTTTGTTTTCGTAATGGTATCTCAACCAAGATTTGTGTTTTTGCTGAATGCGAAAATCACCGATGTTCCACTATCCTATATGCCATGGATTGTGAATTTCCTGGATCTGGATGAATCGCTTAATGTTTTAATGTAAGCCTTTCTCATATTTATGTCTTTCTGGTGTTTTTACGTTTTCATGTTTTAAACGTTAACTTTGTTTTAGCACCTGATGCGTCTACTTGATTCGCGTCAACTCGGCCTGAAGCTGATCGCCAACGTCACCTACGGTTACACGGCGGCCAACGTCAGCGGTCGAATGCCATGTGTGGAAGTAAGTTGGGAAAACTTTTTTCATTTCATTTCTTACTCAGATATTTTTTTTCATTCATCGTTTTTTCCTCATTCTAATGACGAGCTTCAATAAATGGACCTAAAATGTAATGTGTAAAAAGTTTCTGATTTCCTGAATCATATATAGAAAAAACATATTTTTATAGGTGGCTGACTCGATCGTGTCCAAGGGCCGTCAGATTTTGTATAAAGCCATCATGTTCGTCCGAAATGAGCCCAAATGGAATGCCAAAGTAGTTTATGGTGACACAGACAGGTTCTGTTTATTTATTTTAGTATGTGTGGTTGTCGAGTTAAAAAATAATTTACGGTACTTTAGAGAAACTTATATTTTATTGAAGAAAAGTTCATCAAAAAATTGTATCATGCATTTTTATGCTGTAAGAAAACAGAGCTCATTATAATAAATATAATGTATTTAAAATTATATAATAAATATATTCATAATTATATTTTAATTACAGTATGTTTGTGCATCTGCCCGGCCGAAGCAAGCAGGAGGCATTTCGAATTGGCGCCGAAATAGCGCAGGCCATCACTGATATGAATCCAAAGCCGATAAAACTGAAGTTTGAAAAGGTTAGTTTCATGTTCCCTAAACTTAAAACTGAATGAAGTTCTTTCAACAATATTTTTACTGAATTTTCATCACCTACGTGTGTGCTTGTGGTTGTTAAACGACATTAACTTGATGTACCTGATGATTTTTTTCCCTTTATTATTTGTGATTCATAAAACATAAGTTTCAGGTGTTCAAGCCGTGCGTACTGCAGACGAAGAAACGTTATGTGGGTTACTCTTATGAATCGGAATCTCAGAAGTCGCCCAAATTTGACGCCAAAGGAATCGAGACCGTCCGCAGGGATTCTTGTCCGATAGTTTCTGAGGTGAGTGTTTACCGAATCAGATTATTTCAGTTGATTAAAAGTTGTATATGAATCGGAGGGTTTGGATTCCATTTGACGATTAACACTGTTCAGTGTATGGATCTCTTATGTATTTCAATCAGAGAGGGTAATAGAATAAAAGCTTTTATTGTGATGCATGAGTTCCGTTGGCTACATATTGGTTAAACTTTCGACATGTGAACTGGAGAGGTGAATCAAAAACAACACCAATTTTTGTTTAGAGTATGACATTCACCTTTGTATTCACATGACATGCTGCTGGCTTCAATTTACATCGTAATGCGTTCCCGTGGGGATCGTCGTCCGTTTCCACATCCATTCCCCCACCACCACGCTGCAGCTGATTGCAAGTCCAATTGTCAACAACGTCAGGCAACTTTTCACCGCTCCAAAGTCCAAACCGAACTCTTCCACTTTTTGTGCAATTTCTGAGCCACAATTACGTTGTCCCGGTTCAGGTAACATATTCGTGTACCGGTTCATTAAAGTATCAATCATTGGACGTAATGTGGCCAATGCTCGATTGAAACGCGCCAAGACCTCATGATTACCTGGAAAGTTACCCACGTCAGAACTCACCTCCGACCTTTTTACAAAAAAATTGCAAAGGTAAAAAAATTCTAATTGATAATCTAATAAGTTATCAGCAAAACTCATCTTCAACTATCCAACAGTTTTTTGGAAAAAAGAGAAAGAAGTCAAAATGGATCACCTGAAAAGTTGCCAATGGCAAAACTCATCTCCGCCCTCCCGCCCAGTGGCATGAATCGTAATGTATCGCATTCTTGAGCCACATACTGCAGTGCTAAACTTGTGCCAAAGTATACGGCTTGGCATTGATGCACACTTGATGATGGATGATATGACGCTTCCGATGCCATGTTTGGATGTCCGTGTAAGGCATTGTCCACATGCTCATCGGTTGTGTCGATTATCTTCAAATACTCAACATCGCCTTCAATATGAATTCCGTCAGGCAGGTTGAGCAGGTCGTGCCAGTTTTCGACCAGATAGTGATTGTCACGGAAAGTCAGATTGAGTAACAGTCGGGCGCGGTAAAGAGATGTGATGAGCATTAACGCGAATGTGAGCGGTAATAAGGAAGCCACGTAGCTAAAATTGTGAGAGGAGAGTTTAAAGTTTTGTTTTGGCTATTATCCAATCCTCTTATTTCTTAAAGGTAATAGAGAGGGCACAAAAATGACTAACAAGTTAGTCGTTGCGTAATGTACCGAATTGGAATAGCGAGTAACGGATAAATATATTGAAAAGAATAAAGAATAAAGAATAGTTCTAACGTAGGTCGACCACGCTTGATCTTCTGCACAATCTTTGGCTTTGAACGCATAACAAACACATATACTCGATGAAGCATCACGAACAAGGCGATGAACAGCCACACCGGCCAATCGTACGGAGCGAATACGCTGGAATATGAAGCATTTTAACATGTAAAACAAAGTCTGCTTGCTCAATTTCATGTTCTATATAGCTTTGATCAGGGTATCTTGTTACTTATTTTATTTTCTGAAAACACTTAACTATACAATTAATTTGTTGGGCATGAAAAATAATGTTGTCCACAATAGTGTTAATAGCTGAAAAAGGTGGTCAAATTTGAATGCGCGCCTAAAAGATTACGGTAAACTCTGACTTGTCTTTAACCTGAAGAAGCTAGTATGCTGTGCAGAGGGCTTGTTACATACTAGTACTCCGGGTGTTTCGTCATATACCAAGTCTGTGGCAAGAAATCCATGTGCAAGCCAGGCTGGTGTGGCCCAAACTATTGCCACCAAATCGCAATTATCCAATGCTGCTTGTTCTGCGTCTGATGTGGACACTATTATCGGCGTAAGGTTTAATTTGAGATGTCTGACCAAAGCATCGAATACTTCGTAATCCAGGCCCGGATTCGGACATCGGGCCGACGGTTTATACCATGTGATATCGTCATGTGTGCAGTTTAGCATATAAGGCGGCATTACCGTGTGATTCATGTAACACACTCGCATCGTGTCGGGTACTGTTTGCATGTTGGCCTTAACATTGAAGTAATGGCCTAACTACAAAAGTAATAGCTTAAGATGCGATGCACGTAAGCGACGACCAAAACATCATGAAAATTGGGACAAAATGAAAATTTGAAAAAAATTAGATTTGGATACAAAACGACTCACTTGACTTCCGTGAACTCAAAAATGTCCTTGCTTCACGTTAAAACCATGTAAACAGGCCAAAATTCGCATCACTAAATGGTGCACCCTAAATTCCCTATACAAATTAGGCGAAACTTTAAGACCGATTTTCTCATGTACTTCCGAAAAGATCGGAAAACCAAACACCTCAGGTTGAAGCTGAGAATTTTCTCTACAAAACCTGTCTAACTAGCCAATGCAATTTAGACTTTTTTTCAACTACCGTAATCCCAAACAACAATTATTTTTCAACTACCGTAATCCCTGTGCCATCATTAACGAAACATTAGGTTTTGCCATCAAAAATTAGTTCCGTGTGGATCATCTGAAAACAAATATTTTTACTACAAAAATACTAGTTATGATTCGACAGAAAATCCCATCCTATCCGCCCAGTCCAAAAGTGGGGGGGAGTGAAGCCGGGTAGAAAGGGAGGGGGGCAGAAAAAAAATTCGCAAAAAAGCTCCGTTTTTTGCTATTTTTTGCCAAAAAATCTTTTATTATAAGGTATGAACATCACATGAACCGGTTTTTACAGGTTTTAACCAAGAAAATTAACCCAGAAAACGTGTTTGTTCGAAAAAAAAATTTCAAAGCCAAAACTTTTTGAAAATTGAGCTTCAAAAAAGAGGTTTTGAAGCCGATTTTCTCAACAATTTCGAGTCGGGAAGGGGGGGGGGAAGGGGTAGGCGACTTAAATTTTTGTCTAGGGGGGAGGCTACACGCCGACCCTGAAAAGCGGGGGGGTAAACCCCCTCCCCCAGCGACCCGCCACTGATTACTATTATTGGACAGAATCATATTTTAGTAGTTTTGCAGTATAGTCGATGATAAATTACTGTTCCAAAAAGGTGCGTGAATTATCGATAAACATCCTAATGATTTACCGTGCTTTAGCTTGTCGATGAAAAAATGTCAGTCGACCCTAAATTAGTTTTTATTCGCAATTCTGTGATTTGGGCTGTTTTCAGGATTTTTTTTGTGCAAACGAAAGAGAATAATTTTCTCTTTCAATTGGTGTTAACTTTTAAAAAATTGATCGAGTACAGCTCGAAAACCAAATAGGAGAAACGAACATTTCGTCGAATGCCAGTGCTGCATCGACATTGGAATTCAGTGTGAAACATCAAATTACAGTTTTTCGCGCGTTTTTCGTGGAACAGTCAGTAATTCATCATCGTTTATAAAAATAATTGTTTTCAGATGATCCACACGGAACTAATTTTTGATGGCAAAACCTAATGTTTCGTTAATGATGGCACAGGGATTACGGTAGTTGAAAAAAATTGTTGTTTGGGATTACGGTAGTTGAAAAAAAGTCGAAATTGCATTGGCTAGTTGGACAGGTTTTGTAGAGAAAATTCTCAGCTTCAACCTGAGGTATTTGGTTTTCCGATCTTTTCGGAAGTACATGAGAAAATCGGTCTCAAAGTTTTGCCTAATTTGTATAGGGAAATTAGGGTGCACCATTTAGTGATGCGAATTTTGGCCTGTTTACGTGGTTTTAACGTGAAGCAAGGACATTGTTGAGTTCACGGGAGTTGAGTGAGTCGTTTTGTATCCAAATGTAATTTTTTTTCAAATTTTCATTTTGGTCCAAATTTTGGCTGACTTTTACGTGCATCGCATCTTAAATATAAAAGTTATGGCCTAAATATACAAGTAATGGCCTAAATTGAAAGTAATGGCCTAAATATAAAAGTAACTTTATTAAACGATTGGATTATAAAATGATCAAATCAATCATTATTGTGATGTTTTTTTCAAATCTTGGTTCCACCTGAGTACTTTATTTCTTTTCTTAACAGTTATTGAAAACCCAATTAAATTACATGAATTTTTTTGTTGGCTCAAAATTTTCACTATTTGCTGTGAGAGGTTCAGGTTTACGTTTTCTGTTCGTTCTATCGTTCAGCTAAAAATATTGAAGCATAAAATAACATTAGATGATCGAAAGGTGTACAGTGGAGGTTAACGGTGATGTAAATAAAACACGCAATTGTTTGAATTAATGCCGGTGGTCATGAAATTTCATATGGTCATTTTGAATACATACATAGTTGAACCGTTTAACGCATTGGCGGACGAGCTAAACCTCCAAAGGGAGAGGAGTCTCTACAAAGAGAGAGAATCGGCAGAAAGTAGTGTATTTCACTCACAGAAGCGAACTAAACTTTTCGAAACAGCCAGAGGAGTGAATTCCACTTTTTCCCCTTCTTGTCCGTTAGTGCTTGGACTTTATAGGTTACGCCGACATTAACAATACTTTATCGCTGATGTTAAAGTCCGTATGTTGTTTACTTAAACAAAAATATTTTCAAAGGTGATTGATAATAAAAGTATGCACTTGAAAATTTTATTAGCAATTCAATTTCAGTAATTTAACACAATCGCTAAACGAACACCATCATGTAAAACATGGCAAGTAATATGAGAAGTCAAAGTCGCGAATATTGGTAACTGTAGCTCAAATATAATACTGTATTACTGTATATTTGATGATCACATAGTTTTGAAAGTGGAATGAGATTTATATTGAACAATCGAAAATTACATGCAGGGAAACGAGTGTATTGATTGAGACTGACACATGACTTCGTAAGAACATTACAATCACATATCAACCTAATGAGTTCTTGTCTATAATTTTTCATTTAGTATTGAAAAAAATTTAAATGAATAAAATAAAAATTACAAGAATCCAAACTAACAAGATTTTGTCACCTGTCTAGTCTAGTCCGTAGCCAGCCTCTAGATCTGATGGTTCTGAATCGGAATCTGGCTTGAGACACAGACCCAGACAGGTTTCTCTGGAATTCTCCCGTTGACCGTCAAATTTTCTCAACCCTTCTGGTCACTAAAAAACACAATGTTGTATGGCACTATTACTTTCTTTACGTGATGAAGATGTTCCAGTGAAATATTTGAACAATGAAAACTACATGCAGGGAATCAGGGTGACATGAATTCGTACTTGTTACAATCACTTCCCAAACTTAATGAGGTCTATCAGTTTTTAATTAGTACTGGAAATAATAACAACAAAAAATGATAAAATAACCAATAATTATATTTGCTAAATTTGCAGATTCTCGAAGGCACACTGCGCACGCTGTTCGAGTCTGCTGCCAACCTGGCCATTACCGAGTCGTACGTGCGCACACAGCTCGAGTCGGTCCTCAACCATCGGACGCCCACGCACAAGTTCATATTCGCGCGCGAGTACCGCGGTGCGGCCTGGTATAAAAATGCGGCATGCGCGCCCGCTTTGAAAATTGCCAGGTATAAAAACATGATTAAAACAGTTTCTCATTTTTTATTATAGAAGGCATAAACACTGTTTACGGACCTCACCTCATGATACTGAAAATCTATTTTCTTTCGATGTTGTAAGCCATTTTACTATCAGAGAATGCCGCCAAACGGATCCTCGAGCCGGACCAGTGGCCAAGGAGCGTGTGCCGTACGTCATCGTGTTCGGCCAACCCAATGCTACACTCATTTCGTTGGTTGTCGTTTAATATTCATTCAACATCGTCCACCTTCATGATATGCTGAACTGTTTTAGCTTATTGCCCGGTCATTAAAAATAATGATGTCAGCCATCTCGTGAAATGCCTCAATAGCCGAATTAGAATTTATTAGAGAGCCGTGTGTAATGATTTTGTGGTGAGTGAACGAATAAAAAACGGGTTAGTTGAATGGTTGAGCCATTTCATACGACGTACGTATCGTTGAGACTCCGAGGAAGATTGTGTGTCGGTAACAGTCATCTCAATGGTAAGGTAACTAATAATTTTAGGCTCAACTCAATGCATGATTTATTTAATGTTTATTACTGTTTTACTAATTGACAAAAATAAATTAAAAAATAAGATTACCTCGACCGATTACAATTGTAGTTGTGTTCGGCCCGCTTACCAACTGCTGCAACTGCAAGGCCAGGTTCGGCTCAACACGGACTACTACCTGCGGGCACAAATATTGCCAGCACTGAATCGATGCCTTAATTTACTGGGCGTGGATGGCGCCACTTGGCTGGCACGTTGGTTACAACGTCTTATATGTTTCAATCACTCACTAACTCACTCACTCACTCACTCACTCTCACTCCCACACCTACTCATTCACATCAATGGTTTATTGAAAACTTCAGGCTGCCACCGCGAAACGAGTGGACTGCGCAGTCGACCACAGGCTAGCGTTATCGAAGGTTGGTTGTTGTTTAGTATTTGTTAAATAAATAAAATGTTATGTATACTGGACTTCTTGCCAAAACTATGATATCAAAAAATGAATGTCTCTTCTCTCTCTCGTTACTAGAATAATAAGTTCTGTTCTGCTAATTAGCTGAAAATATATAACACAACACGGGTACCATTAAACTTGCCGAAAGTTATCTCTTAGGATTTAAAATCACAAAGAATGAACCTACCGAAACGTCAACTCATCGAACGTTTAACTCACCTAAACTTAACTCTCTCTGCTTGTAAATAATTTTGGCTGTACATTGCAGGTAGTCGAACGGCGGGTCAAACGTCGTCGATGCGTCAGTTCCTCACGCTGTCCGAGTGTATTCTCTGCATGGCTGACATCACGTCGGATGATGTCGATAACAAGATATGCAATCAGTGCCTGACACGACCAGAGGTGAGTGAGTGAGTGAGTGAGTGAGTGAGTGAGTGAGTGAGTGAGTGAGTGAGTGAGTGAGTGAGTGAGTGAGTGAGTGAGTGAGTGAGTGAGTGAGTGAGTGAGTGAGTGAGTGAGTGAGTGAGTGAGTGAGTGTGTGAGTGAGTGAGTGAGTGAGTGAGTGAGTGAGTGAGTGAGTGAGTGAGTGCGTGAGTGAGTGAGTGAGTGAGTGAGCGAGTGAGTGAGTGAGTGAATGAGTAATGGAAGAGTGAGTTAGTGAGTGAGAGAGTAATCAGTAGGTGATTGAATGAATGAGTGAGTGAGTGAATGTTCAATTACAGCAAACACTGGTAGCCGTTGAGTCGTCAGCTCGTTATTATGAACGACGTCGCGCGCTGCAGACACGCGTTTGTGCCACATGTACAGGTTGTCAAATGTTCCATTTGTTGCTAGATAATTCAAAAAAATCTAAAATTTGAACTATGAGGCAGAAATGCTAAGATTTTCGCATTAGTCAATATTGAGCGAAAGCAAAAAGTCCTAGTAAAAAAATCCTATCAATGTTTTCTCACTGGTTGACTGTTTAGTTTCTGGTAAATTTTTTTTGTATTAAACATTGGTTGTCTCTTTATCTGGGCCTTCCTCTGTGTAGTTGATTCAAACTGATATTATTACAGGGTGTGTACCCTCTACAATAGTCTGTATATCAGTCGACTGTCCGATCAACCACGCACGTGCCCAGCTAAATACGGCCACCCTGTACTCGATTGAAACTAGGCGACTGCTCAGTGATGTGCTCACCTTGTAGTATGAATTTAAAATTACAAAATAAAAATCTATTGGTTATTATTTGAATATAATGATCTCAATGGAACTTTTTTAAAACTTTTTCTATTTGATCACGCATTTATTAAATAATTCAGCAAGTCGTTACCTGTTACCGTGTTGCTCTTCGATTATCTGTGGTATTGTCATAAAAGAATATATTTTTCCTAATTTTCAGTTTCATATATTTTAGAGAATCAATAAAGAATATGGTTTAAAACGCGTTGCCTGAGAGAATCTACAGGTTGTATGGGAATTGTGGCCCCTCTTATCAAAATTGAGTTCTAAAGCGTTTTGGAACCACCCAGAGTAGTGTAACATTTCTGTAAGACCGTTCGGCCAAAAACCGCTTATTTCCATAAAAATCTAGATTTTTAGATTTTCGACCATGCCCGTTTTTCAACATGCGACGACGCAACTTTAAACGGCTGCCCTGAACGATAGAGAGCTCGCATGACTAAACCGATAACATATTATGAAACTAGACTTCACTGCGCTCATTTTGAGCCCTATTTGGTGGTTTTTAGATATTTTTTGGATATGTGACATGAGCTCAAACTTTTTGTATGTTAATTATTTTGACGAAAATCGTCAAATCTGAGTTGAAAAAGTGAATATGAAAAATTGTCCCCGCCTGATCCAGCCAAACCGAGTATGACACATTATACCCAGATGATAGGTCATCCGAATGGAACACACCCACCCCCCCCACATACCCCTTCATTTTCGAGTAATGAACCAATTTTTACAAAAAATCGCGAAAAAACGCGTTTTTCGCCGTTTTATCAATCTTGACCATTAGTTAGCAAATGATATGTACCTGAAATGTTGTGCTCTCAGTTCCTCAGCATAACCCCGATACCGAACTGTGTTTCAACTAGTCGAATAACCGACATGCAGTTCGTTCCGATTCGAAATTCATCGTATGTCGTAGAAAAACAGTGAAAATTAATGTGTTTTCGAATGGTTGGTGTACCTTATGTCCATTAACTTTCATAAACTGCTGCATACGGGTTATCCTGATTGTGCTTCACTGATATAGCATAGAATAAACCAGTAAAACAATAAAAATAATCGGTTTTTGGAGTCATTTTTACAAGTTTACACATTTGCAACAAAATGCATGCGACGACGTAACTTTAAACGGCTGCCCTAAACGATAGAGAGCTCGCATGACTAAACCGATAACAAATTATGAAACTAGACTTCACTGCGCTCATTTTGAGCCCTATTTGGTGGTTTTTAGATATTTTTTGGATATGTGACATGAGCTCAAACTTTTTGTATGTTAATTATTTTGACGAAAATCGTCAAATCTGAGTTGAAAAAGTGAATATGAAAAATTGTCCCCGCCTGATCCAGCCAAACCGAGTATGACACATTATACCCAGATGATAGGTCATCCGAATGGAACACACCCACCCCCCCCCCCCCCCACATACCCCTTCATTTTCGAGTTATGAACCAATTTTTACAAAAAATCGCGAAAAAACGCGTTTTTCGCCGTTTTATCAATCTTGACCATTAGTTAGCAAATGATATGTACCTGAAATGTTGTGCTCTCAGTTCCTCAGCATAACCCCGATACCGAACTGTGTTTCAACTAGTCGAATAACCGACATGCAGTTCGTTCCGATTCGAAATTCATCGTATGTCGTAGAAAAACAGTGAAAATTAATGTGTTTTCGAATGGTTGGTGTACCTTATGTCCATTAACTTTCATAAACTGCTGCATACGGGTTATCCTGATTGTGCTTCACTGATATAGCATAGAATAAACCAGTAAAACAATAAAAATAATCGGTTTTTGGAGTCATTTTTACAAGTTTACACATTTGCAACAAAATGCATGCGACGACGTAACTTTAAACGGCTGCCCTAAACGATAGAGAGCTCGCATGACTAAACCGATAACAAATTATGAAACTAGACTTCACTGCGCTCATTTTGAGCCCTATTTGGTGGTTTTTAGATATTTTTTGGATATGTGACATGAGCTCAAACTTTTTGTATGTTAATTATTTTGACGAAAATCGTCAAATCTGAGTTGAAAAAGTGAATATGAAAAATTGTCCCCGCCTGATCCAGCCAAACCGAGTATGACACATTGTACCCAGATGATAGGTCGTCCGAATGGATCACACCCACCCCCCCCCCACATACCCCTTCATTTTCGAGTTATGAACCAATTTTTACAAAAAATCGCGAAAAAACGCGTTTTTCGCCGTTTTATCAATCTTGACCATTAGTTAGCAAATGATATGTACATGAAATGTTGTGCTCTCAGTTCCTCAGCATAACCCCGATACCGAACTGTGTTTCAACTAGTCAAATAACCGACATGCAGTTCGTTCCGATTCGAAATTCATCGTATGTCGTAGAAAAACAGTGAAAATTAATGTGTTTTCGAATGGTTGGTGTACCTTATGTCCATTAACTTTCATAAACTGCTGCATACGGGTTATCCTGATTGTGCTTCACTGATATAGCATAGAATAAACCAGTAAAACAATAAAAATAATCGGTTTTTGGAGTCATTTTTACAAGTTTACACATTTGCAACAAAATGCATGCGACGACGCAACTTTAAACGGCTGCCCTAAACGATAGAGAGCTCGCATGACTAAACCGATAACAAATTATGAAACTAGACTTCACTGCGCTCATTTTGAGCCCTATTTGGTGGTTTTTAGATATTTTTTTGGATATGTGACATGAGCTCAAACTTTTTGTATGTTAATTATTTTGACGAAAATCGTCAAATCTGAGTTGAAAAAGTGAATATGAAAAATTGTCCCCGCCTGATCCAGCCAAACCGAGTATGACACATTGTACCCAGATGATAGGTCATCCGAATGGAACACACCCACCCCCCCACATACCCCTTCATTTTCGAGTTATGAACCAATTTTTACAAAAAATCGCGAAAAAACGCGTTTTTCGCCGTTTTATCAATCTTGACCATTAGTTAGCAAATGATATGTACCTGAAATGTTGTGCTCTCAGTTCCTCAGCATAACCCCGATACCGAACTGTGTTTCAACTAGTCGAATAACCGACATGCAGTTCGTTCCGATTCGAAATTCATCGTATGTCGTAGAAAAACAGTGAAAATTAATGTGTTTTCGAATGGTTGGTGTACCTTATGTCCATTAACTTTCATAAACTGCTGCATACGGGTTATCCTGATTGTGCTTCACTGATATAGCATAGAATAAACCAGTAAAACAATAAAAATAATCGGTTTTTGGAGTCATTTTTACAAGTTTACACATTTGCAACAAAATGCATGCGACGACGTAACTTTAAACGGCTGCCCTAAACGATAGAGAGCTCGCATGACTAAACCGATAACAAATTATGAAACTAGACTTCACTGCGCTCATTTTGAGCCCTATTTGGTGGTTTTTAGATATTTTTTGGATATGTGACATGAGCTCAAACTTTTTGTATGTTAATTATTTTGACGAAAATCGTCAAATCTGAGTTGAAAAAGTGAATATGAAAAATTGTCCCGCCTGATCCAGTCAAACCGAGTATGACACATTGTACCCAGATGATAGTTCGTCCGAATGGAACACACCCACCCCCCCCACATACCCCTTCATTTTCGAGTTATGAACCAATTTTTACAAAAAATCGCGAAAAAACGCGTTTTTCGCCGTTTTATCAATCTTGACCATTAGTTAGCAAATGATATGTACATGAAATGTTGTGCTCTCAGTTCCTCAGCATAACCCCGATACCGAACTGTGTTTCAACTAGTCGAATAACCGACATGCAGTTCGTTCCGATTCGAAATTCATCGTATGTCGTAGAAAAACAGTGAAAATTAATGTGTTTTCGAATGGTTGGTGTACCTTATGTCCATTAACTTTCATAAACTGCTGCATACGGGTTATCCTGATTGTGCTTCACTGATATAGCATAGAATAAACCAGTAAAACAATAAAAATAATCGGTTTTTGGAGTCATTTTTACAAGTTTACACATTTGCAACAAAATGCATGCGACGACGCAACTTTAAACGGCTGCCCTAAACGATAGAGAGCTCGCATGACTAAACCGATAACAAATTATGAAACTAGACTTCACTGCGCTCATTTTGAGCCCTATTTGGTGGTTTTTAGATATTTTTTTGGATATGTGACATGAGCTCAAACTTTTTGTATGTTAATTATTTTGACGAAAATCGTCAAATCTGAGTTGAAAAAGTGAATATGAAAAATTGTCCCCGCCTGATCCAGCCAAACCGAGTATGACACATTGTACCCAGATGATAGGTCGTCCGAATGGAACACACCCACCCCCCACATACCCCTTCATTTTCGAGTTATGAACCAATTTTTACAAAAAATCGCGAAAAAACGCGTTTTTCGCCGTTTTATCAATCTTGACCATTAGTTAGCAAATGATATGTACCTGAAATGTTGTGCTCTCAGTTCCTCAGCATAACCCCGATACCGAACTGTGTTTCAACTAGTCGAATAACCGACATGCAGTTCGTTCCGATTCGAAATTCATCGTATGTCGTAGAAAAACAGAGAAAATTAATGTGTATTCGAATGGTTGGTGTACCTTATGTCCATTAACTTTCATAAACATGTGCTTCACTGACATAGCATGGAATAAACCAGTAAAATGATCGGTTTTTGGAGTCATTTTTACAAATATACACATTTGCAACAAAATGCATGCGACGACGACATTCGGACGACCTATCATCTGGGTACAATGTGTCATACTGTCATGCATCATGTGTTTGGCTGGATCAGGCAGGGACAATTTTTTATATCCACTGTTTCAACTCAGATTTGACGATTTTCGTCAAAATAATTAACATACAAAAAGTTTGAGCTCATAAAGAGCGAAATAGGGCTCAAAATGAGCGCAGTGAAGTCTAGTTTCATAAT
>OZ038443.1:10505994-10530994 GCA_964036265.1 Daptonema setosum
CGCCCCGAACGTTTTGTCTTAAGCAGCGTCCTCTGCAGCTACCGTAATTCAACACTTTTGGTAAAGTGGTTGCAGTGGATGCCGCTTATAACAAGATTTCACAGGAAAAAAACTAGATTTCTATATACCGATCGCATTTCACAGACGAACGACACGCGCAACGCACGCTCAAGTACATGCAGGGTGTGGCTCACGGCAAGTATGTGGTCAATCATATATGGTTGCACGAGTGCATTAAACAGAAACGTCTGGTGTCCGAGGTTTGTCTTAATTTTTACTAGTAAACTATTTTTTCAGCAGCTGTTTGTAGAAAATTTACATTGGTTAGAAAACTTGATTGATGCATCGATTGATCGACGGAATGATTGATTCATGAATCGATTAATTGATTGATTCATGAACTGATCGATTGATTGATTGATTGAATCATTAATTGATCGATCGATTGATTGATTGATTCATTAATTGATCGATTGATTGATTGATTGAAGGAAAAGAAAACTGGATTTTTATAATTTTTTTCATATTAATCTTGCAGGATGCGTTCGAGATCACGCAGGACACGGCGATGGAGCCGGGCGAGCATCTGGTGCCGTATCGGGCACGCACCGGCGGCGGACGACTTTTCGCCAACATGACTTTCGGCTTTTGGACGTGGGACAATTACGGCACGGATCGCGGACTGACCCAAGGTTTATTTCACGCGTTTTTTTCAAATATCAAACGATTTTTTATATAAATTCCAAGCGTTACATCGGCATCGATCGAGGTTTGTTGAACATGGTGCAACACATGAAAAAAAACAGACAGGAATAAAATCTGGGTGTTAGGACATAAGCCGCTGTTGAGTGAACCAACGATTCCAAAAATGAAAACTAGCTTTACTCACGTGTTAGATGCAGCGGTTCGATTTCGTGCATGTAATTATCTTGTATCATTACAAAAAAAATATTTTATGGAAATTCGAATTTTTTACAGCCGTTATACGCGAGATGATACAGAGCCAGGGCGGTCGAACGTTCAGAATCAGTGACACAACGAGTGCACCGAAGGGGTATCTGGTGACGCCCCAGGTGTCGTATGATGAGGCCGTGGGCAACGAATTCAATCGTTGGTTTCGGGTGATCTGAATGTTACTTACGAGAAAAAAATGTTTCCAACCGGAGGCTGTGAATGAAAATGATAAAATAGTGGATGTTGCTTTCTTCTGTGCAGCTTAATTGACGTTAGTGTGACGTTGAGTGTGAGTGAGTGAGTGAGTGAGTGAGTGAGTGAGTGAGTGAGTGAGTGAGTGAGTGAGTGAGTGAGTGAGTGAGTGAGTGAGTGAGTGAGTGAGTGATTGAGTGAGTGAGTGAGTGAGTGAGCGAGCGAGCGAGTGAGTGAGTGAGTGAAGTGAGTGAGTGAGTGAAAAATGAATCAAAATCATGGCTAAGCTAAGCGTGTCTTGTTATTTATGTATTATTGTTTGTTATTTCAGACGTCTACAAGCGCCATCGACAGCTGATGCCCGTAACGGTCAACTTTGTGCTGTACAGCATAACATCGTACTCACTGCTGGACGTGTCCGATTTTGCCGTTATACCCCATGATTACTTGATGACCACCGATTCTTCGATCGATGAACACCAACTGCAGGAGAAGTGAACTGGCAATATTTTATTCAGTGATTGATTGAATTCTGTGAATTATTTCGTTGTTGTGGAATATTCTTTTTCGTTTTCTTGTTGATATATTGTGTCGTTTTTTTGTTGTTCCAGTCCAGAAATATCGTATTTTTTATTGTTTTACTTTCATGATTCATGTGTACTTGTTTCTATGTGGTGATACATAACATGAGAGGGTTTGAGTGATTATGTAATGTTGTACAAATTACGTATAATACTTGCTTAATGATTCTGAAGTGAGTGTCTTGTTTTCTACCTGTTCCTATGGTACACCTGTATAACGAATGATTACGTGTACTGAGTCACTTTCTTGCTGATGCCGGTATTTTTGTTCCATCTTTTTTTACAGATTACTGAAGACTGATGATTTTGATTTGATGACGATCATATTTTGATACTGAAATGATACTTAACTCTGAAAATTTAAACCTATTTTCTGTAAACTCCTATGCAATTTTTATTGTTGCCCAATGCTTTCGGTTAGCCAAACAGTGAATCACTTTCACGAACATGTTCATAGTTCATACATGTCAGAGTCAGACTCGCCTGAATGTATGTTTTGCGTAGTTATTTTAATATTTCATGTAAGAAGGGGCTTGCAAATCAGTACAACTGAAAGTTCCTTGATGTAGTAGAATAATCAGATTCAGTTCAAATAACGTAACTCTGGACATTTGAAATTTTAAAATACATATACACTGTTATAACTAATGTGCCCAAACTGTATTTCTTTGTTGCGCGTTGGTTAGGTCGCGTCGTTTGGTTTTTTGTTCGGTGTTTTTCTTGCTGTTAAATACTGCGATGGTGTTTATATTTGTTACTAAATGCCTATCTGTAATAAAATGATTATTATGAATCTAGGAGATGAAATTTGCTTGAATATGAATGAATGCATGCGTTTGAACCCAGTGGTCAAAACCTGATCAATATATTCGGTAATCGGTGCGTTTGCTTGCCTGAAATGTTTTTAGGTAATTAGTAAAAAATTAATTTTTATATTCTGATAGAATTTTTGAAGAATTGCTGTGATGACAGAAGGAGAACATTTTTACGTAAAATATTTTACATGGTATTTCTAGATGTCCGTAACTGATGAGAATATCAGCGGTGTCTTGTTTTCCCAGCAAAATGTGTACGCCGATTGGTATATGTGTCGTATAAGCCGGTGTACACCTAATGGAGTGGGCCTGATTGCCAAAGGCATACAGCAAGTGCCCGTCATTAGGGTGTTTGGATCAAAGTTACCTGGTTGGTTATCGTTTTACAGGGATTTTATGTTAACGTTAAGATTAGTTTTTATGACTTGCGTCTATACTCATTTGCTTTGGTCATTAAGTCACAAACAGGAAATCCTCTAATTGAAAGAAAAAACTATTTTTTGTCACCCCTGTCTAGTCTTAGTGCGTAGGATGCCAGCCTCGGCAACAAGTGGTCCTAGGTTCGAACCTGCTGCAGACGCATACTGCCCGTCAGTTTATTCAACTTCTCTGGCCACTAATAAACCACCACTCAGTCTGATATGATGTCAGTGTGTTTTGTTGGCTGTATTAGTAATAAAAAAATCCATGAAAATTATGATTTTAATAGATGGTGTCAAGTGCTGCACGCACGTGCATGGTGTCTATCCGTATGTGATGGTGCCGAGTCCGATCAACCACACGGCAGTGGCACACTCGTCCATTATTGGCCAGCTTACTACTGAGGTATATTTACATTGCATTTTGATCATGTTACGACGAAGTTGTAGAAAAATCTGTTCTCCCAGTTGTTCGCTGAATAAAATCTTGATAACTTTTTGAGATCAATGCCCTGCTCAATGAACGTGTCAATGCCAATAGAAAGAATGCCGGTGACCGCGTGACCAACAGCTCGTATGTCGTGGATGTGGAAGTCAATGATGCTCGGTTTGAGGGCTTTGTTGTTGTTGTGGTGGTTGTGGTAGTGTTGTTGTTTTTATTGTTGTTGTTGTTGATGTTAAGTGTCGCTTTTTTATATCAAGTTAGTTATGTCAGAAGTAGCAACGAAGTGATAGGACGTGAGAATGTTTGAATTTTCTGGTTATTTCAGCCCGTTCTATGGGTATTCAGACAAACGTCAGGTGTACTTGAAGATATCGATCTGCGATCCACATTTGCTAAAACCGTTGGTTGTTCACTCTTCAACTTTTTAATAAATGTTAGGTAATGTATTGAAAAAGATGTTTTTCAGCTTGATTTATTGCTGAATTAAGCATACAAACTTTATATTTTTAGTTTGTCAGACGCGCTACAAAAAGGCGACATCCTACAGAGTATGCTACAGCCTCATGAAATGCACGTGCCCTTCATTATGCAGGTGGGGAATTGCTGCAAATCAATTCCACTCATTGTCAACGTGTGAATAAATAAGCATGATTGATGTGTTGCAATAATTTGTAACAAAAATAATGATTTCATGGAATATTTGCAGTTTCTCATCGACTTTGACATCTACGGCATGAACACGGTGCATTATCGTAGCGCCACTCCGCGCACCTCGCTGACTGAAATGGAATGGTTGGTTGTCGTTGGTGTTCATTTTTTGGTGAATTAAAATTTATATATTTTTTTTTTATATTGGGTCAGAATGGGAATATTGATAATATTTTTCGAATATGGATATCTTAATTGCAGTATCTCCACATGTGCGTTGGAAGTGGATATAATGGCTGGTGATTTCGTACAGTCCGGTGGTGAGGGCTCGAGTCAACAAAGTTGGTTGTTGTTGCGGTGATAAAATAACAAGCTATATTTTAAATTTTGTTGTTTTCTGTTTTTTTCTGGTTACAATATTTTTTGATTTTCCAAATTCCAGCCGCCAGTAGTCTTTCATCGACAAGTCTGCCCGATGATCTCGATATCAAGAATCCGGGTCTGCGGTTTATATGGCGAGACGAAGTGGCCAGACATCGTTTGCGCAATGAACAAGTCCATATGCCACAATCTCAGGGTATTTTTATGTTTTTCTATTACTTTTTCTATTATTATTATTACCATTTGTTGTTTTTTGTGTCATTTCAGAAATAGTTTTTTATTGATAATTGAATTGAAACTTATTCAGCATTGATATCTGAATTGAAACTGAAAAGATTATTAATGAACAGACAGGCTAACTGATGTACAATCATCAAATTCTAGAGAATTTTTTAAAGTATGGTTCAATCCATTGTATAGTAATTTTCTCAGACTGACGAATCCACAGAAAACGGACTTTTAGTCTGAATTTTGTGATGTTTTGTAAAGTTGAGTTTTTCAGAACATGGTCAAATACCCACCGATGATCTCACAGAAATCGAACGTCTGCATTTGGGCACTTTGTGTCGACACATCGAACGGGCCAGAGAACTGAGGTTGAATATCAAGTTAAAGAAACAATCTACTGAGTGTATTTCAAAAAATTGTAAATAAACTAACGTAGTCAAAGCTTTTAAGATTAATATCATTTGGAAACTTTTTATTTCTTATGTTTCATACATTTATAATTTGTCTGAAAATTGCCAATTTAGTGAAAGTCGGTCAACCGGCAGTGCCTCTGGTAGCCAGTCTAGTTCGCAACAACAACAACCAGTTGGATCTCAGACTCCAATGTCCAACGGGTCCTTCAATCAATCGCTGACCTCTCAAGAGTTGCTCGAGCAACTGCAACAGTTGAATGAGGCTGTGGATGCAGGTTGGTCAAACTAGACGGTTGATTCACATAACCGTTTCTTGTACGTGTCTTATTCTTCCACAATTCTTCAACAATTCCACCTATTCTTATAGACACTTTGCTCTTCTCCGTTCCACATTTGATTCACATTATCTGCATATCTGTTGCTTTCAGTATGAATTATATTAAAAATACCTTAGAATGTGATCCAAAAAAGGATTGATTAATTTCAGCCCGAGCCGGCGGGAATCACAACGAGTATGATGTGATAAGCGATGATGATGATGTGGAGTTTGTTGGTGATACGTCGACTGAACAACAGGTTTAGTTTTTTTGCTTGGTGTTTCTTTTCATGACACTCGGTGCATTTTTTTCTCAATATAATGATTACCACGATAAATTAACACGACATTTTTTCGTCGGATAAATTCTTCTTCGGCATTTTTTTTTGATTCTCAATGTGATCATTATCACAAGGAAATCATATTTTTTCATCTTGGATTCGTTTAGGATGAACAGCGCGAGAGCTTGGAGATGTCAATGTGTGTTGACGAGCTCGTGCTCACTCAACAACCTTCGCTTTCTTCCCAAACATTATCGCAGAATCGGCCCACTAATGTCAGGTTCGCGTTCCCTTTCGATATTTTTGATTCCAGTTCAAATACAAACCGTGACATGCATGTGCAGTGTATTTTTCCCTTTTCAAATTCGTCGCTTGCCTATTTGAGTGTGTACTGCCATTGCCCGTCAGTTTTCAGTCAGTCTGAATCAGTAATAGTGTGCCATGTTTACGTCAGTAAATAACAAGTTCTAGTAAACATAAAAAATTGGTATTGGTTGATTTTAAGTCAAACAACATCACCGGTTTTCATCAGTCAGTTGGATGGAGCGGGAGATGATGAATCCGACGGCAGCGAGGCTGGATCTGATGATCTGGTGGTGTTGCGTCAGGTGCCTTCCACTTCTGCCGTGTTGATGGTCAGTGACAGTGAGGGAATGAGTGAGTGAGTGAGTGAGTGAGTGAGTGAGTGAGTGAGTGAGTGAGTGAGTGAGTGAGTGAGTGAGTGATTGAGTGAGTATCATTAATGGTACAAAAAAGTTGCTTGATACACTTGATTCAACACTTGTTCCCTGATTCAACATAAAATAACTCAAAACATATTATAATTATAATAGTAGAAAAGTAACTTAACATATCACTCATCACTAATAATGTTTCAGAACACGGATTCGAACACGTTGCAATCGTGGCCAGATGACTCGCGGAGTCGTCACCACCGTGCCGTGCCGCCCGATACGACACCGATATTCGCGTGCTCGATGCGACGAAACACGATACATCGGGCGCCGGGTCGGGCGGAGGTCGAGGCCATGATGTTGGGTGGAAGTGGAAGGCAGACACTTGGAAGTGGGCGAGATTCAGGTTGACTGACCTTCGTTCAAAATGAGACTTTCGTTCCTCTAAGACTCTTCTATGCATTGTCAGACAGGCATCTGGATTGAAATAAAAAACACTACTATTTCACATCGGCAGAACAATCCCACACGAAAAAGTCATAAAATGCATGATAAAAATTACGCGCATATAAAAAATAGAAGCTATAGTCTTCTAAATCAATTGAAAACGCTATACCAATGTCCAATACCATTGACACACCAAATTGATGCATCTCTTGTTCTATTTTGTTGTAAAGTAACGACCACGGCTCCGGCATCAGATGCGAATGTAACGTCGAATGTACTGGATGTAACGTGCGTTGGTCAAGCCTCATCGGTCAGTCACATTGAACACGTTTGCGTCATGTCATTGGAATTACACGTCATGACCCGATCCGCTTTGATGCCCGATCCAACCGTTGATCAGGTTGTTGCTGTTTTTGTTGTTGTTGTTGTTTTATATTTGTTGTTGTTGTTATTGAAGTTGATGTTGTTGTTGTTGTTGTTGTTGTTGTTGTTGTTGTTGTTGTTGTTGTTGTCGCTCCTGCGGTTGTTGTTGTTTTACCCATGAATAATTACTGAGTTAACTCTATTAATCATTGCAGATCACCTGCCTGTACTACTGTATCGGTAATATGACTACCGACAGTGGCCAATGGCCAACTGGGATAATCGTCGTTGGAGCTCCTTGTTCCAAACGTTCAGAATCCAAGATGTTCACTGATGTACATCATGTTCCGGGTGAACGTGAGGCGTTTGATTGTTTGGTGCAGGTGGTGCGAACGTTGGTTATCGGTGTTGTTGTTGTTGTTGTTGTTGTTGTTATTGTTGTTGTTGTTGTTGTTGTTGTTATTGTTGTTGATGTTGTTGTTGTGGTTGTTGTTGTTGTTGTTGGTTATCGGTGTTGTTGTTGTTGGTTATCGGTGTTGTTGTTGTTGTTGATGTTATTGTTATTGTTGTTAATGTTATTGGGGTTGTTTCTGTTGTTGTTATTGAGTCGGCTGTTGTTCACTTTTAGTCACGACCCCGACGTTGTCACCGGTTACGACATCCAACGACATTCATGGGGATACTTGATCGAACGGGCCAAAACGCTCAATGTGAAACTGTTGCCGGAGCTGTCGCGCGTTCCAGGTTATTTAGCTGTACTCACACTTTGAGAATGACAAAAGTATCACAAAACTCTTCAAAAACACCCAACAGTCCTCCTCAGGACCGGCAGTCTAGAAACTGCGCAGTCTAGCAACGAGTTTCAGCGGATACATGATCAGAAATGCCAAAACAAGAACCCCCAAATTATGCACGCACTGTCGGACGGGAAATTCGTCCGTATCCGATGTATGAAAGTGAGCGTTTTTCTTGAATGTTCCTTTCGGCAGAAAAAAATAGTTTATACTATGATTACTTAATTGCGGGAATTCCGCTTCATCGTATCTTTTATTTGCTGATGATAAGATTTTAGTCAACAATATTCCATTGATTGACTCGTTCAATACTGGTTGGTTTACCCAAAACCAACTAAATGAGATGACCACAAGCTGATAAACCATCTCTCAAATTTACAATGCCTTTTAATATTTATATAAAATGTTCCGGTGAAATGTTCAGGTGATCATCGCAATAATTCGATCGACATGTCCGATCCGGTGTGGGCGATGGGCGCCGATATTCGGATTGTCGGTCGTTGGGTGCTGAACATGTGGAGACTTATGCGACATGAGATTGCATTGAGCTCGTATACGTTTGAGAATGTTTGTGTTTTGGTCAGTCATTCAGTTAGTTTGTGAGCTAGTTAGTCATTCAGTTAGTTCGTGAGTTAGTCAGTCATTCGTTTTAGTCATTTAGTCTGCTAATTTATGAGTAAGGAATTTATTTTGGTCAGTCTTTCAGCTAGAGTGTAAGTTAGTGAGTGATTCCATTAGTTTGTGTGTTGGTCAGTCAGTCAATCATTTTAGTCAGTTAGTCTGTAAGTTGGTCAGTCGTTCAGTTAGTTTGTGAGTCGGTCAGTCATTCAGAACTGTCTATCAGTCATTCGATACAGTCAAACAATTCAGTCCTGATTTGGCTTTGTGCTTCGGTTCTTAGGTTCCGCAAGCAACCAACAGCATCAAGAACTTAATTTTTGCGTATTTCTAGGTCTGCTATCGTATATTATCGAAACGGGTGCCACTGTTTTCCGCCCAGTGTTTAACGCGGGCATATTCAGCGCTTCAAACCAGGTCGGTCAGCAAAATTTCCAAAGACAATAAAGCAATAATAAGAATAAGATTATCAGTAAATGACAAAAATAAACAGATTTATGATCGTAGATTTATGATTTTTGTCGCTTCCCTTGTCAAGTGGTTTTGGCGCCGGGCTCGCTCGCCGATGGTCCTGGTTCGGGTTGAATTACAGCGCATTCAAGAACGTTGCTGATGATCAGTGATTGTCATTTGTAAATCGGATGACCATTATTTCACTATTTGTGACTTGGTATCCAACTTTGCTATTATGGCATAACAACTGAATAAATTTGAATTTTGTAGACGCGTGGTGCATCGTCACTATCGGTTTCGGGTGCTCGGTCAACTGCTGATCGCCCTTCACTGCGACATGTTCAGTCGGGCTGCCGAGCTCGCCAAACTGTTCGGCATTCAGTTCTATGACGTTTTCTCCAGAGGAACTCAGGTTCGACCAACGGCATAACAGGAAACTTGATGATTCGAAATTTCAATTGAAGGTTTTAGTTCACGTTGTGAAACGGTGTAGTGATAAATATTTGAAGGACTATTTTTGGGAGAAAACATTGTATGGTATGAGATATTTAGAATGAGTAACTTGTGCGCTGTGACGCTCGGATATTTTCTAGGTTTTTAGTTTTGACCACTTGTTGCTGGTGGCTTGATTGAATTAAAAAGCTTGGAACAACATTTCAGTTTCGTGTGGAGTCAATGCTGTTGCGACTGACACGATCGCAAGGTTTCGTTGCGCCTTCACCAACGCCGATGCAACGCAAAATGTTGGTATTCGATTATGGTGAATGGAAACTTTTATATAAAAAATTAAAAAAAGCCTAGGCGGTACGTCGCCATTCGCACTTCTGCAAAACTGATTGATTAAAATGAAGTGCATGGTATATAATATCAACTTGGAAGCTCCGTTATTTATGTATGTACAGGGTGTCCCATTTAAAAATGAACGTTTGTATTTGCCCTAAAAACCGCAATTTTCATTCGATTTACAAAATTTTTGCGCCAAGTTGCAGACAATTTTTGGAAATTTTGTTTATTTTTTTACGTTTGAAAATCGAAATCACGAATCGGTATTTACAGCGAATTTCCTAACACCCCTGTTTTTGGCTTTTTTATATCAGTTAGTTGACGTTTCAATGTGCAGCATGACCACAGCGAACGCAAGTTCAGCTATTTGTTTATGCGTCGAGACAAATAAAGAAACTGACTTTATTATATAACAAGGAAAACATGAAATTTAAACCGGTATGAACCTAACATAGCCAACTGCAGCCTACCAGTACCCTCCGCTGCGCGGCAGCACACCACAGCACTTCCACACCTCAACCGCAGGGTTGCGCTCGCGTAGGCTACCCAGGTAGCGTGTTTCATCACTGAGAAACTAAAACGTGTGTTTTATTCACACAAAAGATAATTAAAATTACATAAAAAGCTTTGGATTAGTCAGACTTCTCATTGGAGCGTCAACTAACGGTTACCATGTTTAACTGCGGGACTGTGTGCTGCCGCGCAACCACACCTTTGCCAGCTGTGCGGATCGATTCAGCGTCCGGGGGGGTGGAATGTGAATCGACGAAACAGGGCGGACTGTGAATCGACGGAATGTGAATCGACGGACTGTGAATCGACGGACTCTGAATCGACGGACTCTGAATCGACGAACATTTGGGGGTCATTGGAGAGGGTCGGTAGGCAATTTATGACACTCGGACTGTGAATCGACGAACTTTTGAGGGTCATTGGAGAGTGTTATAAGGCAATTTATGGCATTCGGACTGTGAATCGACGAACTTTTGGGGGTCATTTGAGGGTGTTGGTAGGCAATTTATGACATTCGGACTGTGAATCGACGAACTTTTGAGGGTCATTGGAGAGTGTTGGTAGGCAATTTATGACATTCGGACTGTGAATCGACGAACTTTTGAGGGTCATTGGAGGGTGTTGGTAGGCAATTTATGACATTCGGACTGTGAATCGACGAACTTTTGAGGGTCATTGGAGAGTGTTATAAGGCAATTTATGGCATTCGGACTGTGAATCGACGAACTTTTGGGGTCATTGGAGGGTGTTGGTAGGCAATTTATGACATTCGGACTGTGAATCGACGAGCTTTTGAGGGTCATTGGAGAGTGTTGGTAGGCAATTTATGACATTCGGACTGTGAATCGACGAACTTTTGAGGGTCATTGGAGAGTGTTATAAGGCAATTTATGGCATTCGGACTGTGAATCGACGAACTTTTGGGGGTCATTTGAGGGTGTTGGTAGGCAATTTATGGCATTCGGACTGTGAATCGACGAACTTTTGAGGGTCATTGGAGAGTGTTGGTAGGCAATTTATGACATTCGGACTGTGAATCGACGAACTTTTGAGGGTCATTGGAGGGTGTTGGTAGGCAATTTATGACATTCGGACTGTGAATCGACGAACTTTTGAGGGTCATTGGAGAGTGTTATAAGGCAATTTATGGCATTCGGACTGTGAATCGACGAACTTTTGGGGGTCATTGGAGGGTGTTGGTAGGCAATTTATGACATTCGGACTGTGAATCGACGAACTTTTGAGGGTCATTGGAGAGTGTTGGTAGGCAATTTATGACATTCGGACTGTGAATCGACGAACTTTTGAGGGTCATTGGAGGGTGTTGGTAGGCAATTTATAAAAAATTCGGACTGTGAATCGACGAACTTTTGAGGGTCATTGGAGAGTGTTGGTAGGCAATTTATGACATTCGGACTGTGAATCGAC
Source organism: Daptonema setosum (assembly GCA_964036265.1). Lineage (NCBI taxonomy): Eukaryota > Metazoa > Nematoda > Chromadorea > Monhysterida > Xyalidae > Daptonema > Daptonema setosum. The sequence continues at coordinate 10,517,741 of OZ038443.1, forward strand.
GAACTTTTGAGGGTCATTGGAGAGTGTTGGTAGGCAATTTATGACATTCGGACTGTGAATCGACGAACTTTTGAGGGTCATTGGAGGGTGTTGGTAGGCAATTTATGACATTCGGACTGTGAATCGACGAACTTTTGAGGGTCGTTGGAGAGTGTTGTATGGCAATTTATGACATTCGGACTGTGAATCGACGAACTTTCGGGGGTCATTGGAGGGTGTTGGTAGGCAATTTATGACATTCGGACTGTGAATCGACGAACTTTTGGGGGTCATTGGAGGGTGTTGGTAGGCAATTCATGACATTCGGACTGTGAATCGACGAACTTTCGGGGGTCATTGGAGGGTGTTGGTAGGCAATTTATGACATTCGGACTGTGAATCGACGAACTTTTGAGGGTCATTGGAGAGTGTTGTTAGGCAATTTATGACATTCGGACTGTGAATCGACGAACTTTTGAGGGTCATTGGAGGGTGTTGGTAGGCAATTTATGACATTCGGACTGTGAATCGACGAACTTTTGAGGGTCATTGGAGAGTGTTATAAGGCAATTTATGGCGTTCGGACTGTGAATCGACGAACTTTTGGGGGTCATTGGAGGGTGTTGGTAGGCAATTTATGACATTCGGACTGTGAATCGACGAACTTTTGAGGGTCATTGGAGAGTGTTATAAGGCAATTTATGGCATTCGGACTGTGAATCGACGAACTTTTGGGGGTCATTTGAGGGTGTTGGTAGGCAATTTATGGCATTCGGACTGTGAATCGACGAACTTTTGAGGGTCATTGGAGAGTGTTGGTAGGCAATTTATGACATTCGGACTGTGAATCGACGAACTTTTGAGGGTCATTGGAGGGTGTTGGTAGGCAATTTATGACATTCGGACTCTAAATCGACGAACTTTTGAGGGTCATTGGAGAGTGTTATAAGGCAATTTATGGCATTCGGACTGTGAATCGACGAACTTTTGGGGGTCATTGGAGGGTGTTGGTAGGCAATTTATGACATTCGGACTGTGAATCGACGAACTTTTGAGGGTCATTGGAGAGTGTTGGTAGGCAATTTATGACATTCGGACTGTGAATCGACGAACTTTTGAGGGTCATTGGAGGGTGTTGGTAGGCAATTTATAAAAAATTCGGACTGTGAATCGACGAACTTTTGAGGGTCATTGGAGAGTGTTGGTAGGCAATTTATGACATTCGGACTGTGAATCGACGAACTTTTGAGGGTCATTGGAGAGTGTTGGTAGGCAATTTATGACATTCGGACTGTGAATCGACGAACTTTTGAGGGTCATTGGAGGGTGTTGGTAGGCAATTTATGACATTCGGACTGTGAATCGACGAACTTTTGAGGGTCGTTGGAGAGTGTTGTATGGCAATTTATGACATTCGGACTGTGAATCGACGAACTTTCGGGGGTCATTGGAGGGTGTTGGTAGGCAATTTATGACATTCGGACTGTGAATCGACGAACTTTTGGTGGTCATAGGAAAGGGTTGGTAGGCAATTCATGACATTCGGAATGTGAATCGACGACTTTTTGGGATCATTGGAGATCGTTGGTAGACAATTTATGACATTCGGACTGTGAATCGACTGTTTTTGGGGGTCATTGGAGGTCGTTGGTAGGCAATTTATGACCTCCAATGATCCCAAAAGTTCGTCAATTCACAGTCCGAATGTCATAAATTGTCTACCAACACCCTCCAATGACCCCAAAAGTTCGTCGATTCACAGTCCGTTTTTTCAGAGTCCGTCGATTCACAGTCCGAAAATAAATAGGCCGTCGATTCAGAGTCCGTCGATTCACAGTCCGTCGATTCACAGTCCGTCGATTCACATTCCACCCCCCCGGACGCTGAATCGATCCGCACAGCTGGCAAAGGTGTGCGCGCAACGGAGGGTACTGGCAGGCTGCAGTTGGTTATGTTATGTTCTCACCAATTTGGTTTTAACGTTTTCCGTGTTTTAATAATATAGTCAGTTACCTTTATTTGTCTCGATATAACCAAAATGATTGAACTTGTGTTACCATACTGCACATTGTAACGTCAACTAACTGATGTGAAAACGCCAAAACAAGGGTGTTAGGAAATTTGGCATAAATACCGACTTATGTCTTCGATTTCAAAAAGTAAAAAACGTAGCAAAATTTCCAAAAATTGTCTACAACTTGGCGCAAAAATTTTTGAAATCAATTAAAAATTGTTGTTTTTAGGGCAATGACAAACGTTCATTTTTAAATGGGACACCCTGTAGTTATGCGAAATCCTCACTGTTTCATGTATCTGGGCAGCTATGTATGTGTTTGTGTAACTCGTTTCGGGTGTGAAAATATTTGTCTTTCTTATTTTATGCCGTCAATAAGTTTCAAACTTTTCAGAATGCCTGCCCCGGAGTGCATTCCGTTGAATTTGGAGCCGGAATCGGCGTATTACGCCGACCCGGTGTTGGTGCTCGACTTCCAGTCGTTGTACCCGTCTGTGGTCATCGCACATAATTACTGCTACTCAACTTGCTTGGGCAAGGTGGATAATCTGGCCGAGTTGGTTGTCGTTTTATATGTATTCTGAAAACATCTTGTCTGTCATATTTTGGCTAGAGAGTCCACTAAACTGACAGCCAATAGCAGAAAACCCAGAGCAACGCGTCGGGAAAGGTTTCTTTAAGTCAGGTTTTGAACCAGGACAGCACCGTAAGTTTTCGAGGCTGGCGCCCTTCGCTTTACACTAGACATGCTAAGAATGTGTCTCTAGTTATCGTTGTTATCGGGATTGGTCACCATGGGGATGAACCTGGATTAAACTTGGAACTTTCACAACTTTCAGCACGACATCGTATCGGTTGGGATGTATAACGCACTCAATGTCACCCGAATGTCTGTCCCGACTCACGCCCGAAGAAGACATCACGATCAGTCCGGTGGGTGTGGCGTTCGTAAAGTCGCATGTACGACGGGGTCTGATGCCGACCATGTTGGATGAAGTACTCACTACCCGGATTATGGTCAAACAGTGCATGAAGATGTATGGTACTGATAAGGTGGGTACGATACGATTTTTTGGATATAACCACCTATTAGTTGGTTAAGGAAGAAGTAGTACGGTACCACAAAAGAACCTTCACAAAAAAGTGGTACCTTCGTGGTACCTTCCAGTTCTCGAGAGTTCAAAGTGTGTTTTTGGTGTAATGTGATCTCAACCAAGATTTGTGTTTTTGCTGTACGCGAAAATCATCGTATGTTCCACTATCCTATATGCCATGGATTGTAAATTTCCTGCATGAATCTCTTAATGTTTTATTGTAAGTCATTCTCATATTTCTGACTTTCTGGTGTTTTTACGTTTTCATGTTAAACGTTAACTTTGTTTTAGCACCTGATGCGTCTACTTGATTCGCGTCAACTCGGCCTGAAGCTGATCGCCAACGTCACCTACGGTTACACGGCGGCCAACGTCAGCGGTCGAATGCCGTGTGTTGAAGTAAGTTGGGAAAACTTCCTTAATTTCATTTCCTACTTATAATTTTTTCATTCATCGTTTTCCCTTCATTTTATTGACGAGCTTCAACAAATGGACCTAAAATGTTATGTGTAAAAAGTTTCTGATCACCTGAATCATATATAGAAAAGCGTATTTTTATAGGTGGCTGACTCGATCGTGTCCAAGGGCCGTCAGATTTTGTATAAAGCCATCATGTTCGTCCGAAATGAGCCCAAATGGAATGCCAAAGTGGTTTACGGTGACACAGACAGGTTCTGTTATTGAACATACTTGTTTTTGTATTTATTTTAGTATGTGTGTTATCGAGTTTTACGGTGCATTAGAACAACTTATATTTTATTGAAGAAAAGTTCATCAAAGAATTTTATCATGCACATTTATGCATATTTAAGAAAACAGAGCTCATTATAATAATTACAATGTATTTAAAATTATATAATGAGTATATTTATAGTTATATTTTAAATACAGTATGTTTGTGCATCTGCCCGGCCGAAGCAAGCAGGATGCATTTCGAATTGGCGCCGAAATAGCGCAGGCCATCACTGATATGAATCCGAAGCCGATAAAACTGAAATTTGAAAAGGTTGATTTCATGTTTGTAAAGTGACTACTGAATCGAATTTTCGACATTTTTTTACTGGATGCTAATGGGTGGTTGTAGTTGTTAAATCGACATCAACTTGATATACCCGATAATGTTTTTCCTTTATTATTTGTGATTCATAAAACATAAGTTTCAGGTGTTCAAGCCGTGCGTACTGCAGACGAAGAAACGTTATGTGGGTTACTCTTATGAATCGGAATCTCAGAAGTCGCCTAAATTTGACGCCAAAGGAATCGAGACTGTCCGCAGGGATTCTTGTCCGATAGTTTCTGAGGTGAGTGTTTACCGAATCAGATTATTCCAGTTGATTAAAGATCGGAGATATTGGATTTATTTAACGATTAATATAGTGTTAACTCTATGGATCTCTTATGTATTACATACGGAGCGGGTAATAGAATAGAAACTCTTATTGTGATATAGCCCGTATGTTGTTTCTGCAAGCTAAAGTATTGCCCAAAACGTCTGATAATGAAACATCAGACAATCAGTGTTAACACGCACATCAATCATCATCACTCCATGCTACACTGTGTTAAACTATGGTGTCAACCGAGTTGAGTTGAGGCTAGTAATGTTTCATTATCAGACGTTTTGGCAACACTTTTGCTTGCAGCAACAAAAAACGGGCTTTATATGAGTTCAATTGGCTAAATGTTGGTTAAACTTTCGACTTGTGAACGTGAGAGGTGAATCAAAAACAACACCAATATACATTTAGATTTAGTGTATGCGATTCACCTTTGTACTTGCATGCTGCCTTCAATTTACATCGTAATGCGTTCCCGTTGTGATCGTCGTCCGTTTCCACATCCATTCTCCCACCACCACGCTGCAGCTGATTGCAAGTCCAATCGTCAACAACGTCAGGCAACTTTTCACCGCTCCAAAGTCCAAACCGAACTCTTCCACTTTTTGTGCTATTTCTGGGCCACAATTACGTTGTCCCGCTTCAGGTAACATATTCGTGTACCGGTTCATTAAAGTATCAATCATTGGACGGAATGTGGCCAGTGCTCGATTGAAACGCGCCAATACCTCATGATTACCTGAAAAGTTACCCACGTCAAACTCACCTCCGACCTTTTTTTACAAAATTTCAAAAAGTGAATTTTTACTTGAAAAGACCCATAGCAAAACTCATCTTCAATATTTTTCCATTTTTTTTGAAAAAAGTGAAAAACATTGAAATTGATTACCTGAAAAGTTGCCAATGGCAAAACTCATCTCCGCCCTCCCGCCCAGTGGCATGAATCGTAATGTATCGCATTCTTGAGCCACATACTGCAGTGCTAAACTTGTGCCAAAGTATACGGCTTGGCATTGATGCACACTTGATGATGGATGATATGACGCTTCCGATGCCATGTTTGGATGTCCGTGTAAGGCATTGTCCACATGCTCATCGGTTGTGTCGATTATCTTCAAATACTCAACATCGCCTTCAATATGAATTCCGTCAGGCAGGTTGAGCAGGTCGTGCCAGTTTTCGACCAGATAGTGATTGTCACGGAAAGTCAGATTGAGTAACAGTCGGGCGCGGTAAAGAGATGTGATGAGCATTAACGCGAATGTGAGCGGTAATAAGGAAGCCACGTAGCTAAAATTGTGAGAGGAGAGTTTAAAGTTTTGTTTTGGCTATTATCCAATCCTCTTATTTCCTAAAGGTAATAGAGAGGGCACAAAAATGACTAACAAGTTAGTCGTTGCGTAATGTACCGAATTGGAATAGCGAGTAACGAATAAATATATTAAAAAGAATAAAGAATAAAGAATAGTTATAACGTAGGTCGACCACGCTTGATCTTCTGCACAATCTTTGGCTTTGAACGCATAACAAACACATATACTCGATGAAGCATCACGAACAAGGCGATGAACAGCCACACCGGCCAATCGTACGGAGCGAATACGCTGGAATATGAAGCATTATTAAACTGATGTAAAACAAAGTCTGCTCAATTTCATGTTCTATATAACTTTGATCAGGGTATCTTGTTACTTATTTTATTTCCTGAAAACACTTTACTATACAATTTATTTGTTGGGCATGAAAAATAATATGTTGTCCACAATAGTGTTAATAGCTGAAAAAGGTGGTCAAATTTGAATGCGCGCCTAAAAGATTACGGTAAACTCTGACTTGTCTTTAACCTGAAGAAGCTAGTATGCTGTGCAGAGGGCTTGTTACATACTAGTACTCCGGGTGTTTCGTCATATACCAAGTCTGTGGCAAGAAATCCATGTGCAAGCCAGGCTGGTGTGGCCCAAACTATTGCCACCAAATCGCAATTATCCAATGCTGCTTGTTCTGCGTCTGATGTGGACACTATTATCGGCGTAAGGTTTAATTTGAGATGTCTGACCAAAGCATCGAATACTTCGTAATCCAGGCCCGGATTCGGACATCGGGCCGACGGTTTATACCATGTGATATCGTCATGTGTGCAGTTTAGCATATAAGGTGGCATTACCGTGTGATTCGTGTAACACACTCGCAGCGTGTCGGGTACTGTTTGCATGTTGGCCTTAACATTGAAGTAATGACCTAACTACAAAAGTAATAGCTTAAATATAAAAGTTATGGCCTAAATATGAAAGGAATGACCTAAATTGAAACTAATGGCCTAAATATAAAAGTAAGTTTATTAAACGATTGGGTATTAAGATGATCAAATCAATCATCATTGTGATGTTTTTTTCAAATCTTAGTTTCACACCTGAGTACTTCATTTCTTTTCTTAACAGTTATTGAAAACCCAATTAAATTACATGATTTTTTTGTTGGCTCAAAATTTTCACTATCTGTTGTGAGAGGTTCAGGTTTACGTTTTCTGTTCGTTCTATCGTTCAGCTAAAATTATTGAAGCATAAAATAACATTAGATAATCGAAAGGTGTACAGTGGAGGTTAACGGTAATGCAAATAAAACACGCAATTGTTTGAATTAATGGCGGTGGTCATGAAATTTCATACGGTCATTTTGAATACATAGTTGAACCGTTTAACGCATTGGCGGACGAGCTAAACCTCCAAAGGGAGAGGAGTCTCTACAAAGAGAGAGAATTGGCAGAAAGTAGGGTATTTCACTCACAGGAGCGAACTAATTTTTCGAAACAGCCAGAGGAGGGAATTCCACTTTTTCTCCCTTCTCGTCCGTTAGTGCTTGGACTTTATAGGTTACGCCGACATTAACAATACTTTATCGCTGATGTTAAAGTCCGTATATTGTTTATTTGAACAAAAATATTTTCAAAGGTGATGGATAATAAAAGTATGCACTTGAAAATTTTATTAGCAATTCAATTTCAGTAATTTAACACAATCGCTAAACGAACACCATCATGTAAACATGACAAGTAATATGAGAAGTAAAAGTCGCGAATATTGGTAACTGTAGCTCAAATTTATCATTGTATTACTGTATATTTGATGATCACATAGTTTTGAAAGTGGAATGAGATGAATATTGAGCAATCGAAAATTACATGCAGGGAATCGAATGTATTGATTGAGTTAAAACTGACACATGACTTCGTAAGAACATTACAAACACATATCAACCTAATGAGGTCTTGTCTATCATTTTTCATTTAACATTGAAAAAATACCCAAATGAATAAAATAAAAATAGCCAAACTAAAAAGATCTTATCACCTGTCTAGTCTAGTGCGTAGCCAGCCTCCTGAACTGGTGGTCCTGAATCGGAACCTGGCTTGAGAAACAGACCCTGACTGTGTTTCTCTGTAGTTTCTGCCGTTGGCCGTCAGTTTGTCTCAACCTCTCTGACCGCTACAAAAACACAATGTTTTATGCCATTATGGCGTCAGTACGTGATGAAGATGTTCCAGTAAAATATTTGAGCAATGAAAACTACATGCAGGGAATCAGGGTGACATGAATTCGTACGAGTTACAATCACTTTCACTTTCCAAACTTAATGAGGTCTATCAGTTTTTAATTATTACTGGAAATAATAACAACAAAAAATGAAAAAAATAACCAATATTTATATTTGCTAATTTTGCAGATTCTCGAAGGCACACTGCGCACGCTGTTCGAGTCTGCCGCCAACCTGGCCATTACTGAGTCGTACGTGCGCGCCCAGCTCGAGTCGGTCCTCAACCATCGAACGCCCACGCACAAGTTCATATTCGCGCGCGAGTACCGCGGTGCGGCCTGGTATAAAAATGCGGCATGCGCGCCCGCTTTGAAAATTGCCAGGTATAAAAGAGAGCCAAGTATAAGTTTAGAGTATAAGTCAAAATAAAATTGAAGAGTAATAAAAACAGTTTCACAGTTTATATTATAAAAGGCATAAACACTGTTTAAGGACCTCATGATACTGAAAATTAACAAAAAATATAATTAATTTCGATGTTGTAAGCCATTTTACTATCAGAGAATGCCGCCAAACGGATCCTCGAGCCGGACCAGTGGCCAAGGAGCGTGTGCCGTACGTCATCGTGTTCGGCCAACCCAATGCTACACTTATTTCGTTGGTTGTCGTTAAATGTTTTTTCAACATATCCACCTTCATGATATGCCAAACTGTTTTAGCTTATCGCCCGGTCATAATAAATATTGATGTCAGCCATCTTGTTAAATGCCACAATAGCCGAACTAGAATTTATTAGAGAGTCATGTGAAATGATTTGGTTATGAGTGAATAAATAAAAACGGGTTAGCTAAATGGTTGGGCCAATTTATAAGACGTACGTATCATTGAGACCCCGAGGAAGATTATGAGTAATACTCGATGAATTTTTCCACAAAGTGAAAAGTGGCAGGCTCAACTCAATGCATGATTGTCTTCTGAAATTTTTACTACTGTTTTACTACTTGTTGAAAACAAATTAAAAAGAAGAAGATAAGCTCGACATATTACAATTGTAGTTGTGTTCGGCCCGCTCACCAACTGCTGCAACTACAAGGCCAGGTTCGGCTCAACATGGACTACTACCTGCGGGCACAAATATTGCCAGCACTGAATCGATGCCTTAGTTTACTGGGCGTGGATGGCGCCACTTGGCTGGCACGTTGGTTACAACGTCTTATGTTTCACTCACTCACTCACTCAAGCACTCACTCACTCACTCACTCACTTACTCATTCACATCAATGGTTTGATGAAAACTGCAGGCTGCCATCGCGAAACGAGTGGACTGCGCAGTCGACCACAAGCGAGCGTTATCGAAGGTTGGCTGTTAAAAATTACTTCTTGCAAAAACTATGATATCAAAGAATTATTCTTCTCTCTTTCGTTAGTTAGAACAATAACAAAAATAAGTTATTTTATGCTGTTTAGTTCAAAATATATATCACAACACGGGCACCATTAAACTTGCCGAAAGTTATCTCCCCGGATTTAAAATCACGAAGAATGAACCCACCGAAACTTCAACTCATCGAACGTTTAACTCACCTAAACTTAACTCACTCTCCTTGTAAATAATTCTGACTGTACATAGCAGGTAGTCGGACGGCGGGTCAAACGTCGTCGATGCGTCAGTTCCTCACGCTGTCCGAGTGTATTCTCTGCACGTCTGACATCACGTCGGATGATGTCGATAACAAGATATGCAATCAGTGCCTGACACGACCAGAGGTGAGTGAGTTAGTGAGTGAGTGAGTGAGTGAGTGAGTGAGTGAGTGAGTGAGTGAGTGAGTGAGTGAGTGAGTGAGTGAGTGAGTGAGTGAGTGAGTGAGTGAGTGAGTGAGTGAGTGAGTGAGTGAGTGAGTGAGTGAGTGAGTGAGTGAGTGAGTTAGTTAGTTAGTTAGTTAGTTAGTTAGTTAGTTAGTTAGTTAGTTAGTTAGTTAGTTAGTTAGTTAGTTAGTTAGTTAGTTAGTTAGTTAGTTAGTTAGTTAGTTAGTTAGTGAGTGAGTGAGTTAGAAAGTGAGTGAGTGTGAAAGTGAGGGAATGAGTAGGTGATGGAGTGAGTGAGTGAGTGAGTGAATGATCAATTACAGCAAACACTGGTAGCCGTTGAGTCGTCAGCTCGTTATTATGAACGACGTCGCGCGCTGCAGACACGCGTTTGTGCCACATGTACAGGTTGGCAAATGTTTCATGTGTTGATAGATGATTCAAAAAAATTCAAAAATCTGAATTATGAGGCAGAAATGCGAAGATTTTCGCGTTAGTCCAATATTGAGCGAAAATTTCTAATAAAAAATCCTATAAATTTTTTTCTCACTGGTTGACTAGTCAGTTTCTTATAATTTTTTTTGTATTTATCATTGGTTGTCGCTTTATTTAAGCCTTCCCTAAGAGTATTTAATTCAGTTTGATCCTCATTACAGGGTGTGTACCCTCTACCATAGTCTGTATATCGGTCGACTGTCCGATCAACCACGCACGTGCCCAGCTAAATACGGCCACCCTGTACTCGATTGAAACTAGACGACTGCTCAGTGATGTGCTCACCCTGTAGTACGAATCCAAAATCACAAAATGAAGATCTATCGGATATTATTTGGATATCATGATCTCAATGAAAATTTTTGAAAAATTTGATTTCTATTTTGTTATTTGATCAAGCATTTATTAGATAATTAAGCATGTCGTTACTTGTTACCGTGTTGCTCTTCGATTATCTGTGATATTGTCATAAATATATATATATTTTTGTAATTTTCAGTTTCATATATTTTAGAGAATTAATAAAGAATATGGTTTAAATACAGCCATCATCAACTGAATTTATGAGAATCAGTAGTTTACTCGTAAACCGAATTGCATATCGCGAAATTTCCATCGAGTTGGATGAATTGAAAATGAAGTGGAATGTCATGTGGTAGTAGATATAAGTTTGGAGTGCATACAATGTTTGTAAGTTGTCTTGTTGTACATCTGAGTGTAAATGAGTGCAATAAACACGTTCACAGATTCTTGGTTAATTCCCGGAATTATGGGGGAATTCCGAATGTCCCACTTTTCTAGTTATTTTACAGAAGAAAAAAACTATTTGCACTGCTCCAAAAATGTCGTTATCCATGAACGCAACACGAAATGACAAACAGCAGAATATATTACGTACATATATTAATTATAATCACATTATACAAAATATGTGCAATATCGGTTACTTCGAATCGATGGGTAAAGATACGAGATGAATCTTGGGACGGGTGTCGTTGGACTGCGCCTGACGACTGGTCACGGCTGGCAGGATCGTGTCGTCGAAGCATGCCTAGAAAAACCTCAATGTTTCTGTTATCGTGCTAGAATGGCAAAGTTGGACTTGGACATCAAGTCACAACAAGTATTGTGAAATAACGGAGGTAATCCTAGAGCCACCTTGGTAAGGATGCGTTCATAGTCCGTTGCAATAAAGTCGTAACACAGTTTGTTATAAGCAGCATCTAGTGCGGCTACCGTATTACCTAGCGTACCCAACATAGTAAATTACGGTAGCCGCAATGGATGTTGTTCATAACAAACTGTGTTTACTTTGTTCCAATCGACTATGAAGGCACCCTACATGATTCATTAAAATAAACTGAATGAAATGGATGAATGAAAAAGTAAGTGAAAAAAATTACGACTAGCACCCACCTGATGAACGGCGAAAAAGTCGCCGGGTCCGGCGAATATGAGTTCGTTGTGGTTGTTGGGCGTGGGTGTGCTGGCATTGCTTGAAACGAAACGGCTGGTCGTACTCTCCGATAATGTTCGACTGCGCAGCTTCGGTGAACTCTGACAATCGGGATAAAGTTATTGTTACATAATTAACGCTATTGTTACGATTTTCTAAGAAACTTTCCTATATGCTAACCTATTACTTATAGTATTACATGTATACGTTCAGTCATGTAACTGTACATATAAAATTTGAAACTCGTGTAGCCTGGGTCAGTTGTCTTTAATAGATAGCATGGTTCTCATCTAACGTCATCTACGATCGTTCAGTGGGATGACACCCAAGGAAACGGATGCGCAGAGAAGAGCGCAAAATAAGAAAGTCATGTATAGAACGAATCAACAATAAACCATAAGCGTACATAATATAATAATCACGTCCCATTCCACAAAACAAAAACAACGAAGCGCGAGTACAAAAAGTAGACGGTAGAAGGTGAGGAAACAAACGAAGAGACTGTCGGCCGTGCTGGTATCGTAGTCATTGAGGGACAGTCGATCGTGCTGCTGACGTTCAGCCTGGATGAGTCGTGCCACCCCGTGGTACACAACTGGCGCCTCTTTGGCATATACGGCTGATACGGGCACAATGGCCGATACTGACGCCGTGGTCGGTGAGTGCTGTAGAGACATTGAAAAAGCCTGGTAATTGGTTATAAGAGATAACAAAAAAGGTTCACGACCAATAAATCGCGCTGTAGAAGGCTTATCACAATCACGAATTTGGCACTAGATGTGAGCAAACTGAGAGTTCGGTTCTGACTTTGACAGAACTCGATTCTCAACTGAGAATCTGGTTCTGGCTATGCCAAAACTGGATTCTTAACTTTATCGAATTTTGCAGTTTCAAATCATTTCTCATGAGCATTTATGAGGCCTATAGAGACGGATCGAATCGTGCACAACACGACTGGTGCACATGTTTTGCGTTTTTTTCATCAGAGAACAAATATGCAATCCACAATCACAATTATGTACATAAGAAGGTAGTTAAAGACTTGCGGACGTGTTTACGAAGAACACAGTGAGAAGGAGAAACAAATCATTTATGGCAGTATAGGAGTAGAAAACGATACGTGTGAACGTTGGAGGTCCTTGGATAAGAACTAAAAAATTGACTTTTTGGATAGTGGTGACTTAGAAAAGGCCTATCAACTCAGTGAGTAACCTGTAATTGCACACTTCATAGCACTCTCAACTGATTACGAGACTAATTATGGAAAAAGCGCTCTTTTTCATGCACAGAAATATGCAGAGTTTTATGCAGAAATGAACTACAAATATTATATCCGATGTCAACTTTCATAAGAATTTACTCAAATTCTGTTTCACAAATTGCATAACTTAATTGCATTCAGCAAAATTGAATTCAGAATGATAATCATTTGAGAAAAGTGGCGAAAACAGTTGCCAAAAAGTTGTATTTGTTTTTGCATTTCTTCCGTAAACCCTTTCTGTATCAAGAAATTTTCGCCCAAAGAAAGGGTAAAATGTGACA
>OZ038443.1:10535994-10657574 GCA_964036265.1 Daptonema setosum
TGTGTGGGCCGAGCATCGGACGTCGCGATGGGTCCTGCAATAAATATAATAAAAAATAAATTTACAAATTTAAAATTAAATGTTTTATTAAGATTGCTTGAAATGGGAAAATTTTTCGAAATCATGACCATGTATAACTCACAAAAATCCTGTATTATAAATCCTGTATTATGTTTATACAAAACTCCTTGTGTAATCAGTTAATGGAAGTGAGTCACCTGCAAGTCACAGTAGTTATCGTGGTAATCATCATGTGTCGTATGGTCGTTTTATAACTTCTCAGTGACCTTGATAATTTTTTCAGCTGATATCGCATTCGCTTTTGCATGTCAGCACCCAAAACTTTGTTTTACTGTTGTAAAAAATCTTTCGTGATATGTAAGTTTTCTTGGATTTCTTTTCTGAAGCCAAATGGGTTACACTAAAACCATATCGGAATGATGTTTTCGTAGTGGCCATACATGTAAAGCAGGGCATTCAAGCCATTCGTTTATCGCCAGCTTATCGCATTACGCTATGAAAGAAGACCACCGTAATCGAATCCAGATTCCGCTGTGCTGATTGTATAATCCGGGAATCGGTACTGTAGGTCTGTTTAGCTTAGGAGAAATGAAGTCAAAATATGCTATATTTTAACATTCTACTTGCCGAACGGAAGCTGATACCCATCTAGGAAAATGAAGTTTTAGCCATTCTATATTTAAAAATTTTGCTGATGTTATAGCTTGTTCAAGCTATCATGTTATCAAATCTAATTTCTATGGACCCTTTATGTGCAACGAAGAAGCACGCAAAGATCGTGTGCACATGTCATCAGAAAATAGTACTTTTATCTGAACATGTTCTCGATGTCGGATCACTGTCGATCGGCTAAATTTTTTATGACTTCTTACTTATTCTATCAGGTGGTAAGTACTCATCGCTATTTATTTGCGCTATTAATTCCAGTCTCATATGTTACAATAAAACGTTGATATGTAACCTGAACGTGCAGGCTTTGTTGGCACATTTCAGCAGGTCGCGATTCCGCTGTCCACAAACGGAACAGGTCGACAGATCGAACTTGGGATCGCCGTTGCCCGCTGAATTCTGCGACTTCTGATTACCGAAGTGGGTGAGACTGCCGTGTGATTGTGTGCTGATCGTCGATTTGGTGTACATCGGGGCATGCGACATTGTGGGACCATTGCCACCTACCATCACACCTGGCGGTACCATGCCCAGCATAGCTGTAATGGTATTATGGTATAAAAGAGAGACAGTGCAATATGTCGTACCGAGATTTTTTTATAATTATTAGTTGGAAGTAACCTTTTTTGGCGGTTATACTTACGAATACGTAGTATGTATAATGATATATGTGTCTATGTGTATGTACATATATTTGACAGCTAAATTCAATGTGTTAAGCAACTCAATGTACATGGAGTTCATAGAATGAAATTTTTCAGTGATTTTTTGTTCAAAGTAGCACAGTTTCATGCTATGCACCAGCATTGCCTATTTTAGTTTGGTACACTCGAACACTGTTTCTGTGTTATGACAATGGAACAATCGAGATGGGATGTTAATCAAACCACTCTTCTACTAATATGCCTACAGACATGTATGAATCGATATTTCAATGTGGCAACACTTGATTTATAAACCTACTGTATATGTTCACCTTCCAAATACTTACTGGCTGACTGATATTAAGCCAGATTTGGCAATGCACGACACCGTTAGCCCGCGGCAAGCATAAGTACTACATACAGTATATAACAGATCCATCTTTCTCTTCCTCTCAGCTGCTTGACCAGCTGGTGACCAACCGATCCAAATTATGATCCGGCTTACGAAAGTGTTCAGTTTTGAAAACTCGAGTTTTTATGTAAAATCTACTCACTTTCTCTCCATGAAGAATTTAGATAAAAAAATCTGTGACAGTTAAATATTTACTGGGAAAACTTTATACTCGAGTCCCTAACAGCAGTGGTCTGGAAGTTTTATAGTTTGTATGCAATATTTAGACAATGATCGACTGAATAACTGACTGAAACTAGAAATGCTTCACTTGAAATACAATCAATGTGTAAAAAAATTTGTTTGACAACTGATTAGAATTATTCCAACCCTCATTTTAGAGAATGAATAAATGAGTGAAATTCAACTGCAAACGAACCTGGCCCAGGTTGTCCGGACTGCGGCAAGGACATGAGCGATCGGCTGTTGTAGCGGGCTGCCTGACCGAGACCAGGAGTGAATAACATTGTTGTTTTTCTGTGAATCCTGTAAAAACAATAAATTAATTGAAAACGTGACACTTTGTAATTATTCGATCAACTGAAAATAATTCCAACTGGAAAACATTTCAACAATGTAACTTTTCGACCATATCACTAGATTCAGCCCATTCTTTGTAATTGTTCCATCAACTGAAAATAATTTCCAGATTCCAGTGAGAAAAAAGTGTCACAACATTCCATTAATGTAACCGTTCGACTATGGGCCTATATTCAAATTATTCACCTGGCCAACCGAATCAAATCCAACAAAGGCAATGAAATGTGAAATTGTATGAAATGCATTCTAGTCACTTACTCTAAATAAGCTTCACATTACGACAGTTATATACATACAACAGAGCAAATTTCTTATCCAGTATTCTATAAATATCATGTAGAATCAAAGTACAAGAATCAATGAGAGGAAAGTACTGTTGAGTCGAAGAAATGTTGAACGGGGTGCAATTTTGTATGGGAAACTACGGTCTATAAATATCTGGCTAAAAGTCTCACAAACAGTAAGTTGTGTCTGACACATGAAAGGTACTTAGCGGTGTCTTAAGTTGCCAGTATTGAAGCATGACTTTCGCAATTCTAAACAATCAATTTTATTACTTGACATTGGCAACAAACCTTGTGCCGTATGACTCTAAAGATAGATTATCATTACTGAATACATTAAAAGCCAAATAAGATGACGCACGTACGTTTAATGAAATATAGCACTCACTTTCGACGTTTATCTGCAGATTTAGTTTCTTTTGATCAGTATTTTCAATTATGCGACAAGCGCTCAACAAAAATGCAACAACGTGTAAGAAGGTGGAACAATCTGTAATAAGGTGTAACAAGGTGTAACAAGGTGTAACAAGGTGTAACAATGTGTAACAACCTAAAGCTTTCCAATTAGAGTCTACATATTCCTACATCTTTACATCCAACAGTCGACATAATTCACATCTGGTCTGAAGTTGATAAGCGCCCATGGCACTTCATTAGATTAATGGCAAACCAGATCAAATGCAATATGTGATTCTGCAACAACCATCGGCTGTAAATACACGTCATACAAACGTATTGTGATATAAATCAGAAGATCATTTCCTGCTCGCAAAACCACCCTAAGGAGCCAGTGCCAAAGAATTTTAGTACCGAATGATAAGGATTAAAGCTTAGATAAAAAAATATGTATGTATATAACAGATATACAGGGTGTCCCAGCGAGGTGTAATGATTGAATTTTTCGAATAACTTCCACAGTGTTCGATAACGACCTAAAATTTCACAGGTTAATAAAACAGTTTTCCGCTAATCTAATATATTAAAATCCATGTCCGTGTGTGTGTCTGTCACGCTAAAATTAGTATAAATATCAGAAACCAAATGTTCAGAATCTCTTTGTGCCATTTTTACGAAGGATTTAATCATCCTCACCCTCTATCGACCAATGAAAATAAAATTTGTCATCAACACCCTCTCAGTCACAACCCATACTGACTGAACGAAACAACATGACATTAATTTCTTCACTGAACCAATCATCGCTTACCCCTCAATCAAACGCTTTTTACCAAATAAAAACCCATCTCAACCAGTAATTACATTATGTAGGTCACAGGACAGCGGTTCCGGAACCAAATCAGGAATGAGAGGGTTATCCCAAAAAAGCACTCTCAACAATGAAAATCATCAACACCACCTCACATGAGCATGTCAACTGAACTGCGACATTAATTGGGGTTTTAATGAACGAGTGTCAGATCTTCACCGGACGGGTAATAACGGTGAAACAGTTCTAAAAAGTTTTATGAATTTACACTTATTTTGATCATACTGAGACGGGTCATGTTAACAGTACTGAATAATTTGTTTTGTAATTAACGGGTGTGAGGAGACGGGTAATAACGGTCCTAAATATAGTTTTTTTTGGTTTACTGAGACGAGTTGAGTTCAATAAACAATTATTTGTTGTGACTTTATTTGTTTAGAAGTAACGGGTATAATCACAACATTAAATTTAGTTGTTAACCACTTTAATTTTGGTCATGTTACATCACAGAGGTAACTTAAAAAGTTTGTCTGAATGGTCAACTTCAGTTGCGCAGTAACGGGTTTCAAAACAAAAATAGATTTGTTGAATGGTTGTATTTTTAGTTAAACGCAGAAAATTAAGCATCCGTTGCTTTGCAACGGGTTTACCCTAGTCTATATATAAATTACACAATGTATGTATGTCTGTGTGTGTGTGTGTGTGTCACGCTTCAGTATAAATATCAGGAAAGAACATTAAAACACCTTTTATTACTCGATGTCAGAATCAAAACAAATCATCACGTACCCTTCAGTTGTTTTTCGAATCTGACCTTCAACTCAACCGGCGGTGACGAGTTGGTTCATAAACACTTTCAATTGGTTTTTACTCAACTCTTATTACGAAGTCGTCAACACCCGGTTAACTGATTTTCAAACCTGAAACCTCAACATGCGTAGAAACAATAATGGCCTTTCATGAATTTTTTTTGATTCACTCAATATTTAGTTTTTAACAATGTGCAATAATCAATACCCTCCTATTCACTGAACTGGAAACTTCAAAGACCTTAATTAGAATGCCGCTTAATGTTGTGGTAGGTCGAAATACACACTTTTTGATTCGAAAAAGGTCGGGTCAAGTTAACTTAGCTGGTCTTCACTACGAATTATCCGAAGATCTAAGGATTTTATACGAAATGGGTAAAACAAAATTCTTCAGGATAGAAAATAGCAGATTATTAGTTTTTTTTTCTACGGGTTCTTTTTAGTGTGATACCATATTGAACTAATATCAAAACAATAAATATTTGGACAATAAACTCCGATTTTACTGTGTCGGGTAAGTTTTATGTATTGACATCTCGGATCGGGTAATGCGGTAGAAATTTCCTACGGGTTTCCAACGGGAGGCTTTTAATCGATCTTCTAGAAATAATGTTGGGAATTCTACTTTAGAACTATGGAACAATGATGAGTGAGTTACGGGTTCGTGGATCGTGGTTCGAAGCTAATTTTGTATATTGACGGGTTTCCTTCGATAATATTTTTTTGTAAATTTAACACTCAGTTGCGTAGCAACGGGTTTACCCTAGTACGCTGAATTTGAAAAAGTTTGATTTGGTTCAGTATTGCGTGTTTTATGGCCGATCCAGCAACATGCCTGTTTATGTTCTTAACGCGACCGCATTTTAGAGATTTTAGAGAATAGCAGGAGGAGGTATATTTCAAAAGTCGAAGTACATTTTTCATTCAATTAATTGCTTTTTTCAAACTTTTTTTATCCGCAACTTTTCGCCAACATTTGCTAGAAATTGCGATTCTGTTTTCAATATCCAATAGAAGGTGGAATAATTGATCAAAGCGAAAACTATTTCCAGTACTTCAGATTTATGGTATTAGCTATCAGTGTTGCATGTTTCAAGCCATATAGTTGAACTATCAGAAAGTTATTCAATGTTTCATGCGACATACTTGGCTATAAAGTGTAACTTTAAGGCATGTTGCTGGATCGGCCATAAAACACGCAATATTGAACCAAATCAAAATTTTTTAATTTCAGCCTATTAGCGGAAAACTGTTTTGTTAACTTGTGAAATTTTAGGTCGTTATCTAGAACACTGTGAAAGTTATTCCAAAAATTCAGTCATTACACCTCACTGGGACACCCTGTATGTATGTATATTCTACTGTACTCAACATTCTACTTAAATAATTTCTGCAAATTGAAATCCTATGGAAATAGTTCTCTACTAGGAAAACATTATAACATAAACACAGCCCTCCTTATGAACATATTTTTATGGTGTGCAGTTTCCCCTCATTCTTTTTCTCGCCAGCAACTTTTTTGAGTTTTATAGAGATGTCATAATTCAGCTAAAAATTTATACGTGATAACTTGAACACATATTTGAGATACCCTGGACACATGAACGTAGCCACCGTTAGGAACATTTGAAATCGTGTGAAAATTAATGGCCTACCTAGTGATACATCGAATGCACTGATACTGACTAAAAGCAGAGTGGCATTCATAAAACTCATTACCGAATAAAAAAGTATGTATGTACATAAAAATACTTAGGCCTTTTATATTATAAAACTTGAATGAGCCACTCCACTTAATTAAATCGCAATATGTCTAGTATATAAAATCATCGGATTTGAATACGTAAATACGTCATCGATACTACAAGTTATCAGAAACCACGTTAGAATCATTTTTTGTGAATTTCCATAGTTGAATATTCAGTTAACTTTTCATACTTGCTATCTATTATTCATAGGTATACTGTCTTGTTGAATTGTGACTTGGCATAAGAAATGGTGAAACCGAAAGGCAATAAACATGTAAAATAGTATTTATAGGTTCTAGCGTTGCATCTGTCTAATATAGCAACACGACATTTTGACGTATGATTACGCCCGATATTGGCCTACCAAAATGCCACTTCACATCCGCACTGGCATCCATCATATTTGCCGTATACTATGACAGCTCCAATTGAGGCCGACTTTTTTCGTGGGGCATTTTTTCACGAAAGTCTATGAGTATGGAAAGTATCAGAATTTGAACTCGACGTTCTGTTGAAGGGATTCAAGTAAAAATCTGAGATGTTCCACTCGGAACACCAGCTGCATCAACTACGCTAAAAGACGCACCCTTTTCTACACTTCCGTGTTTTGGTTGGCCGGGTGGGAAAAGTTAACGCTCCAACGGCCACTAGATTCAATTTCAGTTTCAGTTTCAGTTTCATATTATCTGGAATCTCTACATATAAAACGAAATACAGAGTGGAACTTTATAAGCTGCGGTAATCGCAATGTTTCTTGAAACGATTATGCGGCATCTGAAAACAATTGTCATGCTGAACTACACAACATAGTACATACAATATTAACTTGTCGTCACACACTGCTGCAATAGTTTTATTCTAGAACAAATAAGGTATGACACAACCAATTTTCGTGTTTATCAGAATCCTAATAAATTATGAATAAATAAAATAAATAAATAAGTATAGTGCCATACTTTTTTATATCATGTGAAATGAACCCTTTCCTCAACGCGTTTCGTCCAAAACCATGGCTGGTCGGTCTGATAGAAGTGAAATAACTCACTAAATCAGGATAAAACTTCAAAGGTCAATTATTTTCTAAACGAAAAAAAACGAAAAAATTAGGTAGTCGGAACGAATTCCCGACACGCACAATTTACGCGGCCACAATTTGTGCCATGAAACCATCTGGATCTGGTTGGCACTTTGTTTGTAAACGGACCCGGGAAATGTTAGACGGGTACCGGAGAGGGGGGCGGGGCAGATACTGGCACATATTTGGACTGGATATCTGTAGCCGATAGTAAAAAATTCGAGGGCTGCTAATATCACTGAAAAGAAAAATATACGAATAAATTTTTTACTGCGTTTTGTAAAAGTAGAATAGCCGATGGTTAATACTGCAGTCGAACCTGAAGATGAGACTATGAGTTTTGAAGAATATAAGCAAAGTTGATTGTTTCATTTTGTTATTTATTGTCAATTGTTTTAACGTAGATTTAAACCAATATAGCATTCTCAAATTATTAGGAAAGCGGACTGGAATGCGGGTCGCTTAATTCACAGCATTTTTCTGATTTATAGAACTATGTCTGACTTTTCAACAGATTCACCTAACAAAATGAAAGTGCTCTTATGAAAATATATGAAAATAGTTAACGTGATCTTCATTTTCTTTCCAGATCCAGACTGTACTAGAGAAATTCAGACTCAAAATAAAAAAACGAACAGTTGAGACTTTCCAACTTTATGGCTAGCAAATTTCTGGCCATTATTTTTGTGGGGTTTTCTCTCGATTCAGCCAGTCTTTGATATCGGTGAAAATTCCATAGAGAGTTGCCGATATACCAAAAATACGATTGACCATAACCGGCGAGTTGATCGATTAAGTGGGGAGCCCGACTAAATCGCCTAACGTTTATCATTTCGGTAAAGCAACAGATCAAAAGTGAAGCTCAATGAGACTACTGTTATGCAATACAATATGAAACATTATAATCGCTTGAAACAACTCCTGTCAAAAACTTTCACTTTTGTATAAACGGAATACTTTCTATCTTATTTTGCTCTAATAAAATACATACCTTGTACTCTATACATAAGTACGTATGTACGTAATTCGAGTTACTCGCCTAATCTTTTCAACAATCGTTTATCTTATTTAGTGAAATTAAAAGTAGAACAATCATTCGCTATTCTTATATGCTATTAATGTGCTTCGATGACTTCAGCAATAAAGAATTTCCAGAAATTCCAACCTTAATAAAAGTTAACATTTAGACATCTTCACCACAAGTTAGAAAAACCACCGTTCAGTTGAGTAGTTCGTTTTGACCACTTGTAACCAACAGAAACGATCATAGATAAGATGCCGCGTTTGCTCCTCGTGCCAACAACAACAACAACAACAACAACAACAACAACAACAACAACAACAACAACAACAACAACAACAACAACAACAACAACAACAACAACAACAACAACAACAACAACAACAACAACAACAACAACAACAACAACAACAACAACAACAACAACAACAACAACAACAACAACAACAACAACAACAACAACAACAACAACAACAACAACAACAACAACAACAACAACAACAACAACAACAACTACGAACAATTCCATTACATGAAACCTGCCAATTCACATTAGTATATCATATGGCAAGTCCGATATATCCTACATAGTCTGAAATAGTCCGGAATTCCACGTATCCGACTGTATGTTATATCAGCTATAGACAAACGTCACATTCAAGTTTCAATGGGGGAGACATGATCAGAATGATGGTGGGGGGGAGGGCGCATTGAGCTCACTTTTAGTGCCCGATCCCCCAGACGGTGATTTGGTGGCCTTGATAGAACAACATATTCTACATACCGTATGTATGTGCCAGTCCAGTACGGCCGGTTGGTCGGTGCAAACAATCGCGGATGTAAACGGAAAAAATAAATTTTCCCCTCTTTGGCAGTTTCAAGAAATAGATTTTATTTCTTCAAGTGTGGGTAAAATAACTTCAAAACTCCTAGTTTCCCCTTTAAAAGAATTCTCCCTCTCTGGAGGATTAGTTCGTTTATCAGCATGCACCAGCGGATGAGAGGGATGGCGGTTGAAGACCTCCCCCACTTTCCAACATTCTTGATTTTATGGTTTCGACTTTATTTTGTTACAGGTAATGGTTTCGAAGTGTGGCAATTGGCGTGCAACCCATCTTTGATGGAGTTAACATCCTCTTGGAGCTTCTGCTGACTGACAGAGGGGTCACGCAAGTATAACTGCTGATGCTCACATGCCATAAATAAAGGTAGTTTCAGGTTGATGATAAGGGCTCGAACATCCGCTGCTGTCTACTGTCTGAAATGCAATCTTGGTTGAACTTTCAGTTGTTGGGATGCCCATGCAATCCATAATAATCTCTGCAGTTCTTCAGATTATAATCACATTTTTTCAGCGAACTTCCCAAGTTACGTTTAATGTAAAATTATTTTGTTTGCAACCTCAATTCAAATGACTCCAAACAAAGTTGTCTTCGGAAGTTTGGCAATATGTAACATTAAATCTTGGTTTGTTTCTTACGGGAAAACAATATGCATGCAAAGAATTTTCCACAAAAATGTGCAAAAATTCTCTTGGGTTTATTAGAGCGATATGCTATAAAACATCACGGCACACAAGACACGTTGCCCCAGTTGTTTACCTTAACAATAAATCCCATTGTTTGTTAGTACTTAGTGAGTGAGTGAGTGAGTGAGTGAGTGAGTGAGTGAGTGAGTGAGTGAGTGAGTGAGTGAGTGAGTGAGTGAGTGAGTGAGTGAGTGAGTGAGTGATTGAGTGAGTCAAAAGTGTAATACGTCAACTCTGACCACATGATTTGATTTTTCAGGTGTGTTTACCCTGGTTCGACTATTTTAAAACACTGGTCACACAACACACATTTTTTGAGAAATGGGCGCAAAACGCAAAACGCGTTGTTACTTTACAGCCATCCTGTATTTAATTATACGTTATGGGATTTGCGCCATGAAAACAGTACCATAAAGACTTCATTTAGTTTGGTTAGTAATTGCCAATTTAAGAATCGTATGTAAACCTTCGCTTTCTACATATGAGCGACCCGATATGTCACTTCAACTTTTTCTAATAATCTCTCTGGAGAAAAGAAAGTAATGCTCATCACTGTCGTTGTTTATATTCATGGGAAACGCGGTTTTTGTTTTCATTTTTATATTCATATTTTCTCTCGGTCTTCCAATTTGTCGAAAAACACTGAGTAGTTCTCAGGATAGAACGTATCTGACTACATAAGAGTCTACTACTATGAGAAAGATTGAAATGAATCTTCTTATGATGTATTAGTTACATAGATGATTTGCATACGCGAAAACACGAGACAGACGATAAACATCGTTTGTTTAATCTTTTAGCGTCTAATTAGCATATAATAACATGGATTATCATGTTTCCATGTACTTTAATGATGCTGCTAGACATCTTATGAATCGGACACATTTTTTGACTTGATGATTTTCTAAAACTTTGATAACAGCAGAGTTTTTATTGGAAACAAAAAATCTAAGAATTTTTGTGAAACAGAATTAGAAATAAAGGTTCGAGTGATATTGTCCGTTATACGAGTGCTCAAACTTTGTGTACACCCGAAGTTATCATAAAGTTTCACAGGTTTGTTAATATGGATAATCATAAGTTTTTAAGTAACTCACAACACAACCCGATATTTATACGGGTGAGGTTCAACTATAAATAGTGAACTGGCTAGAAAAGAGGTATCTTATATTTTTCAAAAGCTCGAAACACTCCATGGCATTATTAAGTTAGACAATTTCTGTTAATGTTTAGAACTATATTTTTATATGGTCAACTACGGTTAACCCATTGCTACGCAACTGAAAGTAAAGTTACAGATTGATTAGCTTGCGAAGCAAAATTTTATATCAACATCATAGTTGACAAATAACACTTCGAAACAGTTTGTATTGAAACGGTCGAATTGATAACTCGTGGAAACAAATCAATCTTTATTTTTTAACAATGAAGATTATTTTACTTTAACGGTCTACAATAGTTTGTTTTCAGTCACAAATTTTATTCGATATCCATTTTCTGTCTTATTTGATTGATGTGTTTGATATGCCTTCAATTAGAACTTGCAGAATCCATCTAGAAGAATTTCACCTGTCATACTTATATTTTTGCCTAGTAATCATCATCCAACAGTATTATCAGCAACCACAGATGATTCACAGAAACTGGGGTGCGCGTCGTTTCTTGGTTGCATTAATCATTGGATTTTGATTTTTAAATTGAATATAATTTCGCTAATTAGATTTGAATTCACAGATAAAAGTTTTTCTACAGTGTAATAAATCCAGAAAAAAAATCTTTTTACAGAGGTAGTTCCGAATAACAGGGGTTTGTAAATAGATCTAATAGATATGTATTTTTATATGTTCATCTTCAGCCAGATATTCGCAGTTGTGCTGTAAAACAAAAGAAATCTTTGGCTTCATGCATGGCTTCGGTGGAACGTTTGAAGGAAGACACAACCTACTGTATGTAGGTTTCAATTGGGTAAGGTTCAGCCATAACTAACATGTTTATTGGTATACATGTGTTTGCTGAATATTAAGTCAAATACAGTATACCAGACTACCAGAAACAGAAAACTCGCTATCATTTTCAGTTCTAAACTCGTAATCCAAAAATTTCGTGGTTCTAACCAATTTGCTAATTTCTATACGACAATGGCTCACTGTAATCAAACCGCAATCCACCAAGTTCGAGTTCAGCCATGCAAATATTGAATCTGTTCCTTGCATTTACCTCAACAATTCGGTTAAACCTCAGCAGCTAACCAGATATTTTCGTACATACGAACAGACACAGTTACATACAGTTCATCACGCCACTAAAAGATGAGTAAATCAGAATTAGGGAGGGGAATCACCCAAAGGATAGATTTATCTCCTCCTTATAAACAAAAAAATCCACTTTCGGAATAAAGGTCAAAAAATAAAAATCCACTTCCTCTACCACCCGCCCATCCTCTTTCCGTTATAGTGCTGACAAACTTCTATTAGAAAATTTCATTTGTAACATTTTGTCCTGTACAAATGCGAATTATGGATCCACACAAAAACTGCTTTGAAAATAGTTGTTTTCAAGGTGAATTATATTTTAAGCAGTTCGAAACTTACACTGGGTTCATGAATCATGATACATCACTTTACTGTATGAATAAATTGATTTTTTTTTATTTTCATGCTAAAAATAGTCTTCATAGCAAGAAAACTAGGAAAGAAGTAAAAACCAAAGTGGCCCTTCATTAAATTTAAAAGTGGCCCTTCATTAAATGTTTTAAAGTCCCACTATGAGCTCATAAGCACTCGAAGTTTATTTCATCTCCAAAACAATCATTTTCGATGTGGTTTTGTGTGGATCCATAATTTGCATTTGTGCTTGACAAAATGTTACAAACAAAATTTTCTAATAGAAGTTCGTCAGCACTATACGTTAGGAACACAGAGTTCATCCGTTCCCTTCAGTCCAATATCCTGTTTCTAATAATTGCTCTCTTGTATGAACAACAATGTCTTTTGTCTGTTGCAAACTCATATATTTCTAGAATGACTAGATAAATGATTTTTATCTATAAATCTGCCAAAAAATAATAACATTACAAATCAATGGAAGTTGACAGTAACTTTTTTCATGAAGAAGCTTGTTCGTTAAACCATGGCCAGAAGATTCGAACGTGTGCGCAAGGTCATGAGCAATCGAACATGTTCTCTCAAAACAAATCCTGGATAACCGAATCCTGGATAAAGTAAGAATCCAGTACGTTGAGAGGTTGACATATGTAGTAACACGTTGTCCATTTTAAGACACTTGTTGTTGCGTCTTAGTCGGTTTCGGTGGAGCCTGGATTAACAGGTGGGCGAAAGGTGGATGACAAAGTCAGGGAAATCAATCCACCCACTCTTAATTTTCGCAGGTGGAAAACAGTGATATGTAATTGTTCGGTTTCGTGCGGCCACGATACTGACGAACTTTGTATCTTCGGCGAATTTCCCTACCCTTCGAATTGGACAATTTGAAACTGCGACTCGCATTGGGCAAGTTGTGCCGTTTCCGCGCCCCGTATGTATGTACTTCTTGTTGATCAGTACTTTCCGGCCAAATGACTTGTTATGCCAGACTGTTTGACGCTGTGGCCTGGGATGTTTGTACTTTCTGTATTACTTCTAGGTCGTATGCGGATAATTATTTGCGGAGAAATTACTTTTTAGATCCACATTGTTGTTATACTTCTTGCGGGCGGTCGGATAAATGTTTTTGATGTACTTTTTAGTAGGTTATAGTTAATTAGTTTACTTCAATTCAATATAAGCGGATGTGCTCAGTTGTGCACAATAATCATAGTTTCAAAACAATAATCATCATTTCTATAGCTTAACTATCCACATTTTTGTTATACTTCTTGCTGCCTAGTAATGTTGATGTAGGATACTTTTATTAATTAGCATTGTTGATGTAAACACTTGTTGTTGATATGCACTTATGTACGTTGCTTCTGTAGCACAGACGGTTCAGTGGGATACAATACAAATATATGCAGAGTATATGCATTCTAATTGGATTTTTTTCATGAAAAAGCTAGACTACATAGATCGATATGAATACAAAAATTAACGGAGGCGTGGTTTAGAACTTGAGATTGTTTCAACTGTAGAACAGCCTGGTAGTTTGGTGTCATTCTATTAATAAGATGTTGCGGAAGATAACTTCATACAAAATTTTATTGTCTTCGACAGAATGTTGTAAAAAATTCAGCAAGATAATTACATACCAGATACAGTACATACAAAAACTATCAGTTGTTTCAGGACTTGAACAAATAAGTGCTCTCATAAAGCTTTAGTAATAAAATCAGTAAACTGAATATTAGCCAACCAAACAAAAAGATATCACAAAAATCTTGTTTCATGTTTCAGATTAGATTTAAATTTGATGAACATGAAAGGCTGGTTGAGCGCAACATGTCTTTATTGGGCGATAGGCAGCTCGTACTCAGGTTGGGCATACAAGAAAAAAAAACTATGAATTGATTAAAATAAAGAAAAGTACCGAAGATATCAACAGTTATAACCTGGTGTCTACTGAAATCAGAAGTCTAAAAACTCTAAATACATACCGTTCCCTGAATACTTCAGATTTTGTTACTTAACTGAGGCAACATTTCAGTCCGGTGTCATCGGAATTATAACATGAAGTCTCCATGCGAAGGCCAGTTTTGCATGAAAATCACACCGGCGATCAGTGAAGAAGAAATTCAGGAACAAGCCGCTGGTGAGTGAGTGAGTGAGTGAGTGAGTGAGTGAGTGAGTGAGTGAGTGAGTGTGTGAGTGAGTGAGTGAGTGAGTGAGTGAGTGAGTGAGTGAGTGAGTGAGTGAGTGAGTGAGTGAGTGAGTGAGTGAGTGAGTGAGTGAGTGAGTGAGTGAGTGAGTGAGTGAGTGAGTGAGTGAGTGAGTGAGTGAGTGAGTGAGTGAGTGAGTGAGTGAGTGAGTGAGTGAGTGAGTGAGTGAGTGAGTGAGTGAGTGAGTGAGTGAGTGAGTGAGTGAGTGAGTGAGTGAGTGAGTGAGTGAGTGAGTGAGTGAGTGAGTGAGTGAGTGAGTGAGTGAGTGAGTGAGTGAGTGAGTGAGTGAGTGAGTGAGTGAGTGAGTGAGTGAGTGAGTGAGTGAGTGAGTGAGTGAGTGAGTGAGTGAGTGAGTGAGTGAGTGAGTGAGTGAGTGAGTGAGTGAGTGAGTGAGTGAGTGAGTGAGTGAGTGAGTGAGTGAGTGAGTGAGTGAGTGAGTGAGTGAGTGAGTGAGTGAGTGAGTGAGTGAGTGAGTGAGTGAGTGAGTGAGTGAGTGAGTGAGTGAGTGAGTGAGTGAGTGAGTGAGTGAGTGAGTGAGTGAGTGAGTGAGTGAGTGAGTGAGTGAGTGAGTTAGTGAGTGAGTGAGTGAGTGAGTGAGTGAGTGAGTGAGTGAGTGAGTGAGTGAGTGAGTGAGTGAGTGAGTGAGTGAGTGAGTGAGTGAGTGAGTGAGTGAGTGAGTGAGTGAGTGAGTGAGTCAGTTAGTTAGTGAATTGGTGCTAAAAATCAACTACGAAATCTTTTAGCCGACTACAAAATCGCACCAACCGTGCATTCTTGGAACGATCCGCCTACCACCGTTTGTTAGTAAAACATTATAATCATAGAGTTTCAGTGGAAGAATAAACATTTTAATCAGCTGTTAATATATGAATGCTTATGTAATTATGAAGGAATGGTTAAATGGATTGCAAACCATACGTTTGTAATAAATGTAATAATGCAAATCTATGCACTTTATGTATATCACTGCCAATAACTAAATAAAGTTCACAAATTTTGAAACTTAATCGGATGAACCAGTTTTTGATTCATGAGCTCTATTTCGATATTCAATTCAGTACGATCGTGCGATGCGGAGTGCCTGCACCTCAATACTGTGTACGTTGCTGATCAATACAACACTCATAAGAAGTGAGTGAATGAGTGAGTGAGTAAAAAGTGAGCGAGTGAGTGAGTGAGTCTAAGAGTGATTATATGCGTGATATCAGTGGTACTGTATTTGATTCCTATTGATTCCTATTCATATTTGTACCTAAACAGCGATTGAGAAAAAATGACCGAATAAATATAGAGTGAAAGTTTACAGATCCAACAAAACGTCGGACGGTTCATTCGAACACAAAGACTTCAAAGGGTGTATGCCGTACATGTACAATGGCATAGCCACCGAACTCTGCTGCTGTCAGGAAGACTGGTGCAACGGATCCCATGTGGACTGTGGAAACACACGGATCCTGGCTATCACCGTTTTATTATTAATCGGGATACACAGATGTTTTACAGTGCCGGGAGCGTATTATGAAAACTAATGATTTTTTTCGAGTCTTCATAATTATATTTTTATAATTTTATTCTTTTCATCATAATTATTGTGTTTTGTCTATATTTGTACCCAAGGGGCTATCTTACATATTATTACATACGTAAAATTTACTTTTCACTATAAATTTACGGTATCATCAAATGGTCACAATGTAACATCATATATGTCTCACAATTAATTATAAGAAATAATTCAATGAAATAATACGAAATCGATGAATTTGAAGATGCAAGTTTTGAAGTACTCAGAATCATACTCTGCCATGGACTGATTTTTTTTCTTATAACCAATTGCGAGGTTTGTATTCTAAATCCTAGAGTACATCAACGATTACCGGCAAATCAAAATCGGACAAAAGTGACATGTGAAAAGTATGTGTATCACAAGGGTTATTGCACTGATTAAAAAAACTGTTTTGTGAATCTAAACAACTAGCGACTAAGAAACTATGATACGTGGGTCTACAATGGAATCTAAAACTTATTTTACATATGTACTAAGCTCTTGAACGTTGAACGAACAACGAAGTCAGAGGAACAAACTTAGGCTGTCAAAGGTGACAGTTCTTAATCATTTGGAGTAAAATTCGGCGTGTGAAGCAATTTTATCTACACATTAGTAGAATACATTCTAATCTAAAGTATGAGTTACATTTCAAGCTACACGCATGCCTTCGTTTACTTGCGGTTATTCTTGAGCACGACAACGGTGATGACGGCGGCAGCGATGGCCAGAGCGGCGACCACGGAAACACCGAAGGTGACGGGTGACATGCAGAGACCCTCCTCCTGGGTGACGGTCACAGGTGCGTACAGGTGGCGGCTGGCTGGGGCGCGATGGGCCAGATCCTCAGGAAGGATTGCGGTACGGTCATCAACATCGAGAACCTCAACCGATGGTGATCGTACATCGATGGTCTCACCAGTGGGCGAAACAGACACGGAACGCTTGCCACGGGCACCAGATTGGTTGGCGGTACCACTGCCAGTTCCGTCACCTGGAATGCGATACACAGATTACGACGTAAGTGAACGTTTGAAATGAAAAGTTCTAAAGTCGTAAATAGGAAAGTATTGAACACTTTATGCAAAAGTATAAGAAACACACCAAACCTGAGCCTCCAGGTTCTTGGCAAGCTGGGCGAGGGCATTCACCGTTGGGTTCTTTAATAGAAAGGTTGATCTGGCATTGGAAGAAAAGAGCGGGACGGTCAGCGTATTTGAAGACGTGAACTTCGCGGACACCCATCAAATCGGTAGGGTATTCAATGTTGCCCATCAAGTATCTGTCGGTGGCACAACCATCGGCATCGATCAGATCAAGACGGTCGGTGCCGGCAGGGTCAACAACGAAGCACGAGTACACGATCATGCAGAAGGTGTCGACTGAAATAGAAGTGAACTGTATTCATTTAACTTTTGATTACAACATGTTAACTATTCATTAATGTTCTCACTGCCATTAACCGGTCTCGGTATCACAAGTCCATTTGTGGAAGACAGCCTGTCCGATGAGAGCGTACTGTACTTGTTGACCATCAGGAGCATCCAGGATTTCGTAACGGCAGATCGGCATAGGCACGAACTGTGTCTGGAATGCGGTAGTGATCATGCTGACTTCGATGTCGGTGCTGACGGTCTTGTCGGCTTCCATGTAGAAGCACTGCAGGGTGTATGCACGATCGACCTTGGTGATGAAATTGGGGTGGAAGGTGATCACAACGGTGGTGCGCACGAAGATACCCTTGGGTGTGGCCGACCGGGCTCGCTCAACGTTGCAGGTGTCGAAAGGCAGCTCAATCGAGCCAACGGCACGGCTGCCATCCCCGGAGGTTCGACATCCAGCAGCATCTTGATCATAGAGTCCCTTGACGTAAACATGTCCCTCAAAGTTGTTCTGTGTGTTGAACGTCACCTGAATGCTGGTGGGACCGCACTCGATCTCGGGATCACCCTGCACGCCGTTGTCAATGGGAATGGCATTGACTGCAGCCAGAAAGGCCAAACACAAAGTAGTCCTGAACATGTTGGTTTGTGCGTTGATGAAGTTGAATGCAGATGCAATGACTATTATTGAGACTACTGAGCTATATATAGTGATAAGTCTTGACGGCAGCACGGTTATCTGCTTTTTTGTCACCACGCTTGTCATATATTATCCGCTGCTAATTCACGCATATTGATTGTTAAAAAGGTGATGACAAAAAGTATATGCGTAAATTTAGCTAGTGTCTATGATTCTTGGTTAAACCCTCGACTAATCTGTTTAGGATTTACAGCTATCAGGAGTATTTAATAGCCTGATTATTACGCAAGTGGTTGTCACTCCATGTTACAATGCTATAGTTAACCGACCGACACTAATAAGCACGACTTGTGAAGATAACAGGTTTTCGATCCGTCGTTACTGGTCGGATAGGTGTATTAAGGACACAGAACAAATTGCTCATTACACAGTCATGAGATACTAGTATTACACGTCGGAGGTAAAAGTTGGACTGAAAAGGTTAACCCTCTTTCGAGAGCTACTTTCAGGCACGTACCACACTTACCTAAATGAAACTAAGCCAGCCGGAATTCTGATTTTATTCCTTTTGGTAAGTCGAATTACACTCACAAAAAGTTATAATAAATTTTCGGTTATAGTCGGCTCAGGTCTTTTTGTGATTTGTTAACTTTTCGACCTTTGAGTCCTGCATTTATCGTGTATTGAAAATTAAACTTTCGACTTTTGTGCCAATTTTTGAAAGGAAACAGATAAAACTGATGTACATAGGTTAGTCCCAACAAAACCGAAGTAATTTAAGATTGTGCATCCCAAATGACAATAAGATAAACAGTTGAAAATAGTCGTGGCTCACTGTATATGAAAACAAACCAGATTTCATTAGTTCTGAAGAAGACTTCGCAAAGTCTTACTTTTGGGGGAAAATTTGAATTTTTTTGCTACTAAATAAAATACAATCCGTTTGTTGATACATGCTAACGAGTTTTTTCTTTATCTAATGAAAAGTCATTTGAGAATATTTGATTAGTTGAAAAACTGCACTGATGGTGGTCGTCCACAGTTCACACACTCCTTCTACTAACAAAACCTGATGTTTCTAAGCATAGTGTATTTTTGTAGCCTGTCCAAGCAGTTTAAATTCAAAGCCACTCAATTGTTGAGAATATATCATTTTGCTGAGATACGAACAGTGGGCCAATTTCAATGTACAGGGTGCATATTTGAAAACTGCACCCACTTTTTGTCAGAATTCGTGCGACAGAACGACAGCGAATAACCATTTGATTGTTTGTACGGCTTAGGCTTAGTTCCGAACAAAGACTGTACGTTTGTAAAGGAGCCTAACTTAGTGAATCAAAAATAAAAAAGTCGAATTTGGGATTCTGACAAAAAGTGGGAGCAGTTTCCAAATATGCGTACAGGGTGGTCCAAATAAAATGACAACACTTTCATTAACGTGTGGCACAGACATCAGATTCATTTTAAATTTTCAGGTATTATCACCAACATACCAGCTTATATAGCTTGGTCAGGGTATCTTGTTACTAATTATTTTCTTGAAAATCTTATACTGAATGATTGATAAGTTGGGTATGTTTAATAATATGTTATACAAATGTGGTCTGAAAAGTTCAAAATTTTGAATAAGTTTGAACGCGCGCCGAAATTTGAATGCGCGCCAAAAGGATTACGGTAAATATTTTGGAGTAACGAGAAACTGTGACCAGATTTTAAAAAATTTATAAAACTAAGGTGATCAGACAATCACAGCGGCCAACACGTATCAATGTGTGCAAAAATGAGCGTGGGTAAGGGTGCTTTCAGAGTAAAAAGGAAAGTAAAAAGGAAAGTGAAATTTCGTTTTCAGTCAATAGGTTTACAGATTTTACTTTCCGTTTTACTTTTCTTTTTACGTTCCTTTTTACTCTGAAAGCACCCTAAGAAAACGACTAAAATCGCATGTATTTTCGAGAGATGGCATGCACGTAGCAAATGGAACATCAGATTTTGCTAGCGATTGGTAAAAAATTCCACGTTTAGTTAACCTTTATCGTTGGTTTTGAAGCATTTTCTTTAACTGTTTTTTTTTATTCTAATTAGCCTATAAAGCCTTACTTCAATGTCAGAGGAAGCAACACGCAATTTTCACCTTTTAAACAAAATTTCATAAAAAAATTTAATGTGAAAAATTTGAGCCACAATGCTTTAGGATAAGACTCTTTAATAATTACATGCTAAAATAACTGAGTTTATTGTTTCATGTCCTAAATGTGCATATATGAACTGCTCGGGTTTTTACCTACACGCATTTTCGCAGACATTGGTGCGTGGTGGCCACTGTAAATGTCCGATCTCCTTGGTTTTATATCTTTCCGTAAGTTAGTATGCTGATAATAATACTTGAAAATTTCAGCTGAATCTGATGTCTGTGCCGCAAGTTATTCAGCTTCAAAGTGTTGTCATTTTTTTGTACCACCCTGTAGTTTAGTTTGGTTTGGTATAGGGAAATCAATTCATGTAACAAGTTTCGGTGGCCACGCTTTAAGTTATTCACTTTTCACCTTCACTTTATCAAAATACTGCATCCTGGTTATGATGTGAAATATGTACACGTAACGAAGAGTTTATGTTAACCTATTGGTCCGTTTGTGTAAATAGGGGTAAAACAATGGCTTATGAAGGGTACATACGACAGGATCATGGACTAACATATTATACATTGGGATCGCGTACCCCCCACATGAAAGACCAAGCAATGATTACATTTAGAGAATTCGTTAGATTTCATAGCTTATATTTTTGTTTCGTTTGTTTTAAATATGCTGTTTATTAAGACACTAATTAAACATTAGTTTCACTCACTGAACATAATGATTTATAAATACGCAGAAAACAATTTCGATGTGATGTTTTTCATTAATTATTACAAATATCAATATCTCTCCGACGAAGAGCAAAATTTTATTTATAAATTAAAATTACGAATAACAATATCTCTTCTACAAATATCAAAATTTGATGTGAGTTGAGCAAATGGTAATCTATATCGTCCTATGCAACTATTTGTTTGACTAACACTACGATCAAGGAATTAAGTTATATTATAGTAAGTACACTACTCATTATACTTGTATAATCACAGATTCGTTCATCAATTCACTTGCGATTATTCTTGAGCACGGCAACAGTGATGACGGCTGCAGCGATGGCCAGAGCGGCGACCACGGAGACACCAAAGGTGACGGGTGATATGCAGAGACCCTCCTCCTGGGTGACGGTAACTGGTGCGTACAGGTGACGGGAAACTGGGGCACGATGAGCCAGATCCTCAGGTAGAATCGATACACGGTCGTCAACATCGAGAACCTCGACTGATGGTGAGCGCACATCGATGGTTTCGGAGTTGGGCAGAGCCAGCGCTGAACGTTTGCCACGGGCACCCGACTGGTTGGCGGTGCCACTGCCAGAGCCGTCTCCTGTAATAAGGAAAGACAGATTAGGATGAAAACCGAAGGAGTTATTTCAATTGTTACATACTTCTTCAAATCTATGAAACATATTTATGTAGGTAACAAACCTGAGCCTCCGGGTTCCTGGCAAGCAGGGCGAGGACAATCGCCGTTAGGCTCCTTGACGGAGATGTTGATCTGGCACTGGAAGAACAGAGCGGGGCGGTCAGCGTATTTGAAAACGTGCACCTCCTTAACACCCATCAGATCGCTGGGGTATTCGATGTTGCCCATCAAGTATCTGTCTGCAGCACAACCCTGCTCATCGATCAGGTCAAGACGGTCAACACCGGCGGGATCAACAACGAAGCAAGAGTACACGAACATGCAGAAGGTGTCGACTGAAATTACAGGGTCAGTAGATTGTTATATGTTCGCTTTACATGTTTTGAAAGGTGTTTAGAATATTTAGAAAACAATTATTTGATGGGAACGCAAAGCTCTTATTGCACATAAAGTCTTAGTTTGCTAACCGGTTTCGGTATCACAAGTCCATTTGTGGAAGACAGCTTGTCCGATGAGAGCGTACTGCACTTGTTGGCCATCAGGGGCATCGAGGATTTCGTAACGGCAGATCGGCATAGGCACGAACTGTGTCTGGAATCCAGTGGTGATCATGCTGACTTCGATGTCGGTGCTGACGGTCTTGTCGGCCTCCATGTAGAAGCACTGCAAGGTGTACGCACGATCGACTTTGGTGATGAAGTTGGGGTGGAAGGTGATCACAACAGTTGTGCGCACGAAGATACCCTTGGGATTTGCAGATCGAATGCGCTCAACGTTGCAGGTGTCGAAAGGCAGCTCGATCGAGCCGACGGCACGGCTGCCATCACCTGAAAATTAATTCAGTGGGAAATAAACGTTGGAATTTTTTTATTGATTAAAATTATAAATTGAATTTGAAGAATTGAAACTCATTAAATTGACTTTCGAACTTAAGGCGGATAATAGCTTTCCAAAGTGGCACGAGCGATTTAAATTATTGGAACATGAGCGATTCAGAATTCTTATGATTCATTCTAGTTGATAGCTTTCGAAAAGATCACAAAAAAATTAAACCAACCGCTGGTGCGGCATCCGTTAGCATCCTGATCGTAGAGTCCCTTGACGTAAACATGTCCCTCAAAATTGTTCTGTGTGTTGAACGTCACCTGAATGCTGGTGGGACCGCACTCGATCTCGGGATCACCCTGCACGCCGTTGTCAATGGGAATGGCGTTGACTGTGACCAGGATGGCCAGACACAAAGTGATCCTGATCATGTTGGTTTGTATGTTGCTGATGCTGGATGCGAAAGCAATGAATGACTTGAGCAGTGAGACAAGTGAGATATAAATACTGTTTGGAAGTGATATCCATACGGTTATTTTCGGCGTTTTTTACTACCGTCACACACGCTGCCGAAGATAATAGCTTAATCAAGCCCGAGAATGACATTTAGTGGACGAACATGTGTAAAAACTCATTGTCGCTGCTGCATTTCTGATTCACCGTTGCGATACGGAAAAAAATCGATTACACCGATTATGCATATAGGTGCGCGCGTAAAGCATTTTACCTCTGTTACTAATCTGTTTCAACCTGGGTTACAAATATGTTTGCAGTTTTTACGTTATTGGCCGGTGTTAGAGTCATTTATCAGAGCAATGTACAAAAAGCAGGGAATCGGTTTAGTACGATAATCGTATAGGCATGCTGCATCTTTATGAATATAGAACAGCAGTCTGATTCTGATCTTCATAAATCTATTTTCTGTAAAAAAAAATTTATTTCAAATTCATCATGTGGAAGGAAAGGACTAAAGAAAGTAATAGGTCAATTTCCTAAATGACAACGTTCCATGTTGTTTTGGTTATTCGACGTGTTAAGCTCCGTTCCAACAAGCTCAAAGAGAGTCCAAAAAATTAAATCGAATACGGCATAGTCAAAAATACAAATTCTGTTGAGCAGAAAACGGTTTGAACACAGAAATTTCCTTGTTTATGGAAATGCGATAAACTAAATTTATCATGTTTATTAATTATTGTCATATTTTTGTTTTACTACGAAAAAAATTAATTTTTTGCCTTATACCTGGAACATCAGATTCGCGAACGGGAGCTTTTTCTCGTAGTAGAAGAAACTTGGTGGAAGTTCTTAAACGGCCTAAACAATTTAAGACTATTTGTACATTATTTGTTGACTTGAATTATGGTTTATGTTTGTCATGATTTGTCGTGTTAACTTGTAACGTTAATCTGAGTTGAAATTAATGCAACAGATTTTTGAATCGAAATACAGGGGGGGGGGGGGCAAAAAAAACGACGATACTTTGATCTGATATAGAGGTGGCTTTACGGAATATTAACAACTGCCGTTTCCACCATATGATATGTTAACAACATAAAAACTTATTTTTTCTGAGAATTTTGTTAGGATAGATTCGGTTCTGAGAGACTTGCGCACTGGTGAATAAAAAGTCACTCGATTTTTTACAACAGCTTTACACAGCACTTTACCATAAATTGTCACAACGAGGAGATTATTAATTGAAATATGGAAGTCTGTTGTATGTGAGTACTTTTCATCCGAGTTAACCTTTTCCTGCCTTATGAGAAAAGTTTCATATTATTTTTTGGGTTTGAAACGTGTGTAACTAGTTTTCTTATGTAAGAGTGAAATACAGGGTGGTCCAAAAAAATGCCAATACTTTGGCGGTGAATATCTTCTGACACAAAGCACCGATTTTATTGCGCTTTCCAGGGATTAACACCAACATATTAACTTAGCTAACTCTATAATATCAGAGAAATCGGTCTATCACAGCGGCCA
This sequence comes from Daptonema setosum, assembly GCA_964036265.1. Classification (NCBI taxonomy): domain Eukaryota; kingdom Metazoa; phylum Nematoda; class Chromadorea; order Monhysterida; family Xyalidae; genus Daptonema; species Daptonema setosum. The sequence goes on from OZ038443.1 coordinate 10,560,672, forward strand.
TAACGCCTGATTGCGTGGAAAACTGCGTGTATAGGAAAAACCTAGGTATATGCGCGTGCTGACGAAGAGCATGTTACCGACGTTTTAAATGAAACATGAATCTACAGAAAGCTATAATTGAAATAAACATAATTTTATGTCTTACTTTTAATTGTAGTAAATTTGAAGTGTTATTTTTAATTTTCTTGCTCAAGAATGTAAAAATTTTCTGTTAGTCTGAAAAAAGGCATCTTATTGCCTTCGCAAAAAAAACTTTATGAACGAACAACTTTTTAAAAGAAAAAAAGCAATTTTAAAAATCAAAAATGATTTAGAACAAACCCTGACATACATCGAACTTTTACTTGCTCAACCAACTAAGCTTCGTGTTTACCCTGAGAAGTGAAAATAATAGTATATGCAACAAGTGATGTAACCCTCGGTTTTTCCTCCATGCACAGTTTTCCACGCAATGAGGCGTGACGGCCGCTGTGATTAGCCGATCTTTCTGATATTATAAATTCAACTAATTTAATATGTTGATGTTAATCCCTGAAAAATTCAGCTTAATCGGACATCTGTGTCACAAGAGTGTGAGAGTGTGTCACAAGAGTGTGTCACAATCCGCACAAAAGTGTTGGCATTTTTTTTGGACCACCCTGTAGTTGATGATAAAAATACAAGTGAAAGACCCATTTAAGCGTGTTTTCGAGTTTTTAATAGGATTGAAGAGTTTTATTTTCTTCTACATTGTTTTCAACAGCTTTGATGTTTTATGATAAATATCATAGTAAACAAATTGATAAAAAATCTCAGTTAAGCGAACTTTTGGCAGTTGTAAAAATGCGTCTTACGTTTTTTTGGGACGCAAATCACATCTCTTGCTAGGATCAACATATGATATTGAAAAATTCTGAAAAACTAAGTTAATATGTTGTTAAAATATGCTGAAAATTATTTCTTAAAATAGGCACATCCTGTATATAAAGAGTTTCTGGAGAATAAAGGGAAATACGTAAGTTTTTTCTCCCTTGAAACAACTTTTAAGCATGCAGACCGCAATTCATGTCAGAAAACTCCGTTCGGTTAAACTGGGTTGAAGTACATAAGTCAGATCTCTTACATTTAAATTGAACTTCAGCTAATGATTCGAAATGGGTAACGTTAAGTAGATGAGTTAGACATTGCAACGGCGGCGTATAATGAAAACTTGTTTAAGAATATTGAATTCAAGAATTTTATTTGTTAGTTTTCTACTAGTTTTAGTCTACATTTCACAAGTTTTTTTCCGGATAAATGTCCCCTATTCCATCAGAATAATGTAGAGACTGAACGTAATGAGAAAAGGATAAAAGCACTGGATTTTTTTTCAAATTGGTCTGAAATACAAATCTTTACAACTAAAAAGTCCATTTTATGCGGCTGTTTATTTACATTTAACGTCATACGTTAGTTTTTATAACCCAAACTTCCACATAAACAGCAAACGAAGTAAAGATACCAACTTTTATTTATCGGGTAAAATTTTTTTCAATTTTTCAGAAATTTTAAAGAACATTCTATTCGAAGTTTTGGTGACAGGTACTAGCTAATGCATCAATGTGACACTAATCGAATATCAAAACTACTGGTCTAGTTGTATACCTAATAAACGTATATAGTTATTGGACGAATCGGGTTGGCATGGAATCACTTGTTTTGTTTATTCTTGAGCACGACAACGGTGATGACGGCGGCAGCGATGGCCAGAGCGGCGACCACGGAGACACCGAAGGTGACGGGTGACATGCAGAGACCCTCCTCCTGGGTTACGGTCACTGGTGCGTACAGGTGGCGGCTGGCTGGGGCGCGATGGGCAAGATCCTCAGGCAGGATTGGGGTACGGTCATCAACATCGAGAACCTCGACTGAAGGTGAGCGCACATCAATGGTCTCAGAGTTGGGCAGAGCCAGAGCTGAACGTTTGCCACGGGCACCCGACTGGTTGGCGGTACCACTGCCAGAGCCGTCTCCTGTAATGAGATACACTACACATATTAAAACACAAGTAGACACGGAAGAAATTATTGCTTCTTCATTCGTGCGAGATCGATACCAATAAAGATGTTAATTATGTGTGTATGTAACAAACCTGAGCCTCCGGGTTCCTGGCAAGCTGGGCGAGGGCAATCACCGTTGGGTTCCTTGACGGAGATGTTGATCTGGCACTGGAAGAACAGAGCGGGACGGTCAGCGTATTTGAAGACGTGGACCTCCTTTACACCCATCAGATCGCTGGGGTACTCGATGTTGCCCATCAAGTATCTGTCTGCAGCACAACCATCGGCATCGATCAGGTCAAGACGGTCAACACCAGCGGGATCAACAACGAAGCACGAGTACACGAACATGCAGAAGGTGTCGACTGAAATAACAGGTTTATTAGGTTGTCATATGCTGACATGTTATCGTATTATATATGTAGAAACATCTACTTGGCGAAGCTATGCTTTTATTGCACATAAAATCTTTGTTTGCTAACCGGTTTCGGTATCACAAGTCCACTTGTGGTAGACAGCCTGTCCGATGAGAGCGTACTGCACTTGTTGACCATCAGGGGCATCGAGAATTTCGTAACGGCAGATCGGCATAGGCACGAACTGTGTCTGGAATCCAGTGGTGATCATGCTGACTTCGATGTCAGTGCTGACGGTCTTGTCGGCCTCCATGTAGAAGCACTGCAGGGTGTATGCACGATCGACCTTGGTGATGAAGTTGGGGTGGAAGGTGATCACAACGGTGGTGCGCACGAAGATACCCTTGGGGTTGGCAGAACGCTCGCGCGCAACGTTGCATGAGTCGAAAGGCAGCTCGATCGAGCCGACGGCACGGCTGCCATCACCTTAAAATTAATCGAGTGAGAAATGATCGATACCATAATTTCGTCAGTGAATCGATATTTTAACTTGAAGCGAATAAAATCTTTCAAAAACTTGATAGATGTTACACGAGCGCTTTAACTTAATGAAAACTGAGCACTTGTTGTTGCAAAGTTGTTTTCAAAAAGATTTCAATGCCTTCCAAAAGAACAAGATCAAAAAGAACCCATAACTAACCGCTGGTGCGGCATCCGTTTGCATCCTGATCGTAAAGTCCCTTGACGTAGACGTGTCCCTCAAAGTTGTTCTGTGTGTTGAACGTCACCTGGATGCTGGTAGGACCGCACTCGATCTCGGGATCACCCTGCACGCCGTTGTCAATGGGAATCGCGTTGACTGCGGCCAGAAAGGCCAGACACAAAGTTATCCTGAGCATATCGGTTGTGTGTTGCTGTTGGTGAGTGCGGATGCACTGATGACTTTCACTGAGACAAATCAGATATAAATATTGTTTGGATATGCTATCAAGACAGTTACTTACTTTCTTCTGCCGTCATGCGCATTACCGATGATAATAGCTCAATAAATCACCGATAAAAAGACATTTACCGAACGATCATGTGTAAAAACACCATTCTTTGTCGCTGCTGCATTTCTGAATCACCGTTGCGATACGGATAATAGGTGTTTGATGTGAGAATGCGTAATTCGTATCATCATTATACGTATTTAGCTATACTGTATAAACTTGGATTGCAAAAGAAAATGTGTCAGTTGTTTCTTCTTTATATATTGGACTGGTTTTAGAAAACCGCTGTAAGTACTTTACAAAAAGACGGGAATCGCGAAAACATTGATAGTATGAAACGCATACTGTATTTTTACGGAAGTTGAATATCAGTTATAACTCTTCGTAAACTGATTTCAGTTGTAAGACTTTTTTCAGCCAAAATATCTACTTGTAAAAAGATGTTTGTAAAATGTCAATTGAAGAGATGATATTTAACCCACCCCCCCCCCATAATGTATTTTTTCTATAATACGTGTAAGGTTCCGTAATTATACGCTCAAAGAGGTTTGAATATCCTAATATTCTCACATATGGAATGGAACATGGGAAAGCAAAAAAATGCAGGTGAAATAAAGGATTTCCCTTGCTTGCGATACATGGTAGCTCAGAGCTTGGGGACGGCTGCACGTTGAGCAAAAATAAATTTTTTTTAAATCAAATATCACATCAAAGTACAGGTTCACTGAGTGTGAGTTAAACACGCGAGACAGAAGGAAACTTTTTGATAGAAATTCGATTAAGGCTTATTATTAAATGCATTGATTTCATAGTCAGTCGTTTTTTTACCGCTAAGAATGAATGGCTTGACTGACTGACACCTGGAACATCAGATTTGCAGAGGTTATTTTCTTGCAGTAGAAAAATCCTGAGTTCACACATAGCCAGAAAAAAAGTGATCCGGGTTAACTTGCACCGTTAGTCTGAGTTTAGCAAACTGTCCATCTACTTTGGTGTTAAGTTTAAATTCATGCAAAAGAAATGAAAACTTCAATTGAACGCCAGTTAAAGCGTTTCTTAATATTGCAGTGAATATTTTTATAACGGTAACTTTTTCAACCCTTGAAATACTAGCTGAACATAGATTTCGTGTCTTAGCTTACAACTCTGTTGTTTGGTTGAGCTGCGTTGAAGTGTTATCGCGCCAGATCACATTCACTTATAGCTTAATCATGGTTTCTTCTTGCTAATTTTTTCTGAAAACTGTGTTCTGACTACACGATTTATGCGTTGGGATTATTTATTAAAGGGATAAAGGTCATTTGACGGAGATGGCCGTCGGGAATGATTCTCAGCATCTACGTTGAGATGATAACGAGGAGGTCCTCTCATACCAGTCTGTGCGGAGCGACTAACCCCCACAGACAGAGTGCGATGTCTTTAACGCCCCTCACCATCAGGGCAGCTTTGTAGTCACAGCTAGAGAGGTGTGAGTACCAACTCACGACCCACGCTACTTTACGAAGCGCGTTAAACAACTGAGCCACGTGGCCGACAATTATTAGCATGTTGTCGACATATAGTGTGAACAGTTAAAACTATTGGTTAGTTTGAACGCACGTCGAAATTTGAATACGCGCACCAAAAGGATTACGGTACAAATTTCGGGGTAACGAGAAGCTCTGACCAGATTTTACATTTGATGTTAATTTTAAAGGTTCATTTATTTCAAGGTTTTTCAACTTTTAATTTGAGTCCAAGTTAGCTCAAACATTAAAAGATATGTGCTATAAACGTAAGCTCAATGAAAAGAACCACTTGATAATGCAATGAATTTGAAAAATTTAAGAGAATTTTTTTAAATATATTTTGAAAGATTCGAACGAGTCAGGTTGACAAAAATTTCAGGATGAAGTCTGGTCACAGTTTCTCGTTACTTCAAATATTTTACCGTAATTCTTTTGGCGTGCATTTGAATTTCGGTGCGCGTTCAACTTTATTCAAAAATTACAGCTGTTCGCACTATTTTTGTGTAACATATTATTAAACATAACCATCTTATTAATTGTTCACTATGAGGTTTTCAGGAAAATAATTAGTAACAAGATACCCTGACCAAGTTATAATTAAGTTGATATTTTTCTTTAAAATGCTGCCTAACCCGATTAAATCGGTTGTTTCAAGAAAAAGTTACTCACGGATAAAATCATGTCGTTTTTCTGGCCCACCCTTCAATTTAATAAATGGCTCTTATTCAAACGAAGAACAGTTGAAATTTTTCACATCATAAGAAAATAAAACAGCTCTTAATTTATACTTAAAGTAGGGAAAGAGTCGATACATTTATATTTTATGCACAACCAAAAAAGTCAACTTAACTGCTGATTGACATTTAACGTCATAGGTTAGTTTTTTTTAATTAGCTAATCCAAATATACAGCAAACAGAGAAAAAACACCAATTTTCATTTATCAACTCCGCAAAACTGACAAATTCTAAGAAACTTCTATTGGAATTATCATATATAAGTTATGTCTAATGCATCGTTATGACACTAAACGAATACCACAACTACTGGTCTAGTTATAATATACTTAAAACATATAAAGTTATTGCACGATTCCGGTGATCAAAGAATCACTTGTTTTGTTTCTTCTTGAGCACGACAATGGTGATGACAGCAGCAGCGATGGCCAGCGCAGCGACCACGGAGACACCGAAGGTGACGGGCGACATGCAGAGACCCTCCTCGCGTGTTACGGTAACTGGTGCGTACAGGTGACGACTGGCTGGAGCACGATGGGCCAGATCCTCAGGCAGGATCGAGGTACGGTCATCAACGTCGAGAACCTCAACCGATGGTGATCGTACATCGATGGTCTCACCAGTGGGCAAAACAGACACGGAACGCTTGCCACGGGCACCTGATTGGTTAGCGGTACCGCTACCGGTGCCGTCACCTGAAACAAATGTTTTGACAAAACAAACAAGATAAGATCAGTGCTCATTCCATCATTTTTCAATTCGCACATACCAAGGGTAATTTTTCTGCTATTGAAGTAATTCGCAAACGTTTTTAATATCAATCTCATGATCAGGTCGATATAAACCCTGAGTGAAGTTATACGAACCTGAGCCTCCTGGTTCCTGGCACTGAGGACGAGGGCAAACGCCGTTGGGCTCTTTGACGAGAATGTTGATCTGGCACTGGAAAAACAAAGCCGGACGGTCGGCATATTTGAAAACGTGGACTTCGCGGACACCCGTCAGATCGGTGGGGTATTCGATGTTGCCCATCAAGTACCTGTCGGCGGCACAACCATCGGCATCGATCAGATCCAGACGGTCGGTTCCGGCAGGGTCAACGACGAAGCACGAGTAGACAGACATGCAGAAGGTGTCGACTGAAATAAGATAAAACTTTCATTTTGAACAGAAAGGCAAATTAGAACCCAAGCGAAAATTTACTCTCATCTCACTAAAGTTAATCTATAAACCAAAGTTTTGCCAACAGTTTGCATGCCTGAATTTGTGAGAATCTGCAAAACTGTTCTCATTATGGAAATACTTTTTTGAAACATCTAAACCAACTTGTCTCAGTATCGCAAGTCCACTTGTGGTAGACAGCCTGACCGATAAGGGCATATTGCACTTGTTGACCATCAGGGGCATCCAAGATTTCGTATCGGCAGATGGGCATAGGCACGAACTGTGTTTGAAATCCAGTGGTAATCATGCTGACCTCGATGTCGGTGCTGACAGTCTTGTCGGCCTCCATGTAGAAACACTGCAGGGTGTATGCACGATCGACTTTGGTGATGAAGTTGGGGTGGAAGGTTATCACAACGGTGGTACGCACAAAAATACCTTTGGGATTTGCAGATCGAATGCGCTCAACGTTGCAGGTGTCGAAGGGCAGTTCGATGGCGCCGACAGCACGGTTGCCATCACCAGTGGTTCGGCATCCAGCAGCATCTTGATCGTAAAGTCCTTTGACGTAGACGTGTCCTTCAAAGTTGTTCTGCGTGTTGAAAGTCACTTGAATGCTGGTAGGACCGCACTCGATCTCAGGATCACCCTGCACACCGTTATCAATCGGAATGGCGTTGACTGCAGCCAGGAAGGCCAGACACAAAGTAATCCGGTTGATCATGGCCGTTTGAATTGTGAGAAGTATGATGGCTTGAATGACTTTGTGATCTGTAATAAACTCTTTTATATCTTCGTTGAATGTAAAACTATTAGTTACGTCGTTACTTACACAACGATATCAATCGGCAGACGAAAGCTGACATAGCTGTAGGGCATTTAAGTTGAGATATTCTTCGCAGATAGACAAATGTCAGTGTTAATTCAGATGAATGTTCCTCGCAACCTGACATAATTGAGTATCCGATCTTGTATCTATGCTGCGGCAAGTTACGCATTACCATGCATGCGCAATCGGTGATTATTATTCGCATGTTATAAGATTGAATGTTTTCATTACACATTACAAAGATTTAGATAATCAGTCGATAATCAACGATGTTGGCGACCGTGTCACTTAAGAAAAAACTGTCAAAAAAACTAGTATCAATGTCAGATTTTGTCCCCTATTTAAACAACTCACTCTATATTCCAAAGCATTGCATTTGCATTCAGCATTAGTAACATTCAACCGAAATGCTCAGAATCAATTTGTGTCTGGCCTTTTTGGCAGCAGTCAACGCCATTCCCATTGACAACGGCGTGCAGGGTGATCCCGAGATCGAGTGCGGTCCTACTAGCATTCAAGTGACGTTTAACACGCAGAACAACTTTGAAGGACACGTCTACGTCAAAGGACTTTACGATCAAGATGCTGCTGGATGCCGAACCACTGGTGATGGCAACCGTGCTGTCGGCGCCATCGAGCTGCCCTTCGACACCTGCAACGTTGAGCGCATTCGATCTGCAAATCCCAAAGGTATTTTTGTGCGTACCACCGTTGTGATAACCTTCCACCCCAACTTCATCACCAAAGTCGATCGTGCGTACACCTTGCAGTGCTTCTACATGGAGGCCGACAAGACTGTCAGCACCGATATCGAGGTCAGCATGATCACCACTGGATTCCAAACACAGTTCGTGCCTATGCCCATCTGCCGATACGAAATCTTGGATGCCCCTGATGGTCAACAAGTGCAATATGCCCTTATCGGTCAGGCTGTCTACCACAAGTGGACCTGCGATACTGAGACAAGTTAGTTAAAATCTTGAAATCGTTTCGTATTAAAAAATTTTTGCAGACAAATGTAAATACGAACATATTTCGTTTATTTACGATCAATACATGGATAAGCTTTTGCATTCCTAGTTATAAAAATATACATATGTCTACATATAATAAATAAAAAAACTGTGGATTTGGTGGTGGGTTATGAAAGACTCAGCACACATGAATGCTACTTCTATTTCAGTCGATACCTTCTGCATGTCCGTCTACTCGTGCTTCGTCGTTGACCCCGCCGGCACCGATCGTCTCGACCTGATTGGTGCCGATGGTTGTGCCGCCGACAGATACTTGATGGGCAACATTGAATACCCCACTGATCTGATTGGTGTCCGCGAAGTCCACGTTTTCAAATATGCCGACCGTCCGGCTTTGTTTTTCCAGTGCCAGATCAACATTCTCGTCAAAGAGCCCAACGGCGCTTGCCCTCGTCCTCAGTGCCAGGAACCAGGAGGCTCAGGTTTGCCTTTTTAAATTTCTTACAAAATAAATCTTTTAATATTTTATAGTTAATGTAGAGGAGCAAAAATAAAAGACATTACACGTCTTTTTATGCTGTTTTAACTGAACTTCTGGCTTCAGGTGACGGAACTGGCAGCGGTACCGCTAACCAATCAGGTGCCCGTGGCAAGCGTTCCGTGTCTGTTTTGCCCACTGGTGAGACCATCGATGTACGATCACCATCGGTTGAGGTTCTCGATGTTGATGACCGTACCTCAATCCTGCCTGAGGATCTGGCTCATCGCGCCCCAGTCAGCCGCCACCTGTACGCACCAGTTACCGTAACACGCGAGGAAGGTATCTGCCTCTCACCTATCACTCTCGTGGTTGCCTTGGTAGCTCTTCTGGCGATTGCTGCTGCCGTCATCACCGTTGTCGTGCTGAAGAACAAACAGAACAAATGATGATTAAACTTTGATATTACTCGTGCAATATTACAATACTAATACAGTATTCCGATTAGTTCTATTTAATCAGTCGCGTTTTAGGTAATCAATTTGTACCCAATCATCAAACTAAACTGTCTAAATTTAGTTACGATGTATGTTTAGTTTTTTCTAACAGTCATTAGAAACCGCTTATACCAATTTTAGACATTAATCTAAATAAACATTTGATTTCAAATAAACATCCATGTCCTTATTAACTTGTGGATTGGTTTTTTAATCAATGTATTTTATTCTTATTAACAAGTAAATACGAAACCTAAAGAAAATATCACTTCTCTCAACAAACTGATTCGTCATATAACTTCATTCTTTACACGTCAAGCACAAGTTCTTCAATTTTACTACCAGTAAAAAACGCAGATATATGTAAATCTAAAGCGTCATCGCGTGCAGTTTGGGACCATTGATTATGTGTAGTAATCTTTTTATTGTCTCAGATTGTTTTCTCATACTGCTATATGCAAAACCTACCAAGTAGTTTTTTTATATAAAGTACCAAGCTCGTCTGAACACAAAATATAATCGAACAAATAATATGTATGCTACATATAAGTCGATTTGTTATGGTTATCAAACAAGTAAACCAACGAACGAAGTTCTATGATCAACGATCTTTTGTTGAGCGCAAAAACATTTTTCAATTGCTGCCATATGCATAAGCGTCCCCGCGTTATTATTTAGAGTTTATTCTTACAGTTTTGATCCTACAAGGTATCGTTTTAATCGCATCCATAATATGCTACTGTAAAATGTTTTCCGAATGAAAAACGTGACGTACTTGAGTTTTCAAAAACACTTTGGACTTCCGTGCTACTTTTCGATTATTTTGTAGTTAACCAGAACGGTTATGTGCGGGCTAGATACTTACATGTTACTTTTGTTTTTACAGTAGTAGAAAAAGTTACACATTCAAAAGAAATGCAAAAAAGGTGTAATAAAACATTTTCAAAAATATTTTGATATTTACTCGTAAGGTCTTACATATTGCATTTTCGTGATTAACTCAATCTTGTTTTAGATTAAACCATGTAGTGTGTAGATATGAATTAAACTTCATAAAGTTCAGTTGGATGCACCACAATAATGCCAGAAGAAACTCCTCCACATTATTCGCTCATTGAAAAAAACACGTGTTAAACGCTGATAGGCTCCATAGCAGAACCTCCGTCAGCTTATTTCTAATCATTGACTGGTATTTTTATTTAAAAAAACTAATTATCTAGGCACAATAGAATGAATCGATGATTGATATTTTAATCAACCTCAACACGTTGATCCGTTGATGTTCGCGGAAAAGCTGTTGTGATAAAATTAACGCTGCAGCTTTATGTTTTTGCTTCGCTCACTGTTGTGAAGACCTGTTGTAAAGAGTTAATTACTCGAGTCATTGACATATCTTCATTCACACAATGATCAGGTGGTGTAATCTACGCAGATATTCCTCGTAATGCGGTAGCGTCGAGCATCGCATGCTCAATTATGTTACGGTTAAAGTTATGTTAATGTATTATATTGATTAAGATAAAAAGCATACGTGAATCTCTTGTCTCATCTCGCGCATGCGTGAAATAATTGCAAGAACGATTGCAAAAAATCCACTGTTATTACAATCAGCTTACATGCATCTATTTATATCTCTGCTTGCCCATTTCAAATCATTGCATTCGCATTCAGCATTATTAACACATACCCGAGATGATCAGGATCACTTTGTGTCTGACCTTTTTGGCAGCAGTCAACGCCATTCCCATTGACAACGGCGTGCAGGGTGATCCCGAGATCGAGTGCGGTCCCACCAGCATTCAGGTGACGTTCAACACACAGAACAACTTTGAGGGACACGTCTACGTCAAGGGACTTTACGATCAGGATGCCGCTGGTTGCCGAACCACTGGTGATGGCAACCGTGCCGTCGGCTCGATCGAGCTGCCTTTCGACACCTGCAACGTTGAGCGCATTCGATCTGCCAATCCCAAGGGTATCTTCGTGCGCACAACCGTTGTGATTACCTTCCACCCCAACTTCATCACCAAAGTCGACCGTGCGTACACCCTGCAGTGCTTCTACATGGAGGCCGACAAGACCGTAAGCACCGATATCGAAGTCAGCATGATCACCACTGGTTTCCAGACACAGTTCGTGCCTATGCCGATCTGCCGTTACGAAATTTTAGATGCTCCTGAAGGTCAACAAGTACAGTATGCTCTAATCGGACAGGCTGTCTTCCACAAGTGGACTTGTGATACTGAAACAAGTTGGTTTAGATGTTTCAAAAAAGTATTTCCATAATGAGAACAGTTTTGCACATACTCACAAAGTGTTGGCAAAACTTTGGATTATAAATTAACTTTAGTGAGATGAGAGTAAATTGTTGCTTGGGTTCCTGTTCAAAATGAAAGTTTTATCTTATTTCAGTCGACACCTTCTGCATGTCTGTCTACTCGTGCTTCGTCGTTGATCCCGCCGGAACCGATCGTCTGGATCTGATCGATGCCGATGGTTGTGCCGCCGACAGGTACTTGATGGGCAACATCGAATACCCCACCGATCTGACGGGTGTCCGTGAAGTCCACGTTTTCAAATATGCCGACCGTCCTGCTTTGTTCTTCCAGTGCCAGATCAACATTCTCGTCAAAGAGCCCAACGGCGTTTGCCCTCGTCCTCAGTGCCAGGAACCAGGAGGCTCAGGTACAAAACTTACTAAGATTTTATTGAACGGGTCGCACGTTAACCTTTCTATGCCAGGAAGCAGCAGATGGCATTGATCAAAATATTTACGGTTTATTTAGTTTGTAAAGATGGCTGACAAGCATTTGCCCATCTTCATTTACTCACGCAACGATATTTGAAATCAAACGTTATTATATAGTGGAACATTGAAGTAAGAATAAAAAAAAAGATTTTTTTATTTTATCAGACTAAATACTTTTATTGCTGCAAATTATGACCTCATTCACAGGTGACGGAACTGGCAGTGGTACCGCCAACCAATCTGGTGCCCGTGGCAAGCGTTCCGTGTCTGTTTTGCCCACTGGTGAGACCATCGATGTACGATCACCATCGGTTGAGGTTCTCGATGTTGATGACCGTACCGCAATTCTGCCTGAGGATCTGGCCCATCGTGCCCCAGCCAGCCGCAACCTGTACGCACCTGTGACCGTAACACGTGAGGATGCTCTTTGCCTGTCACCCATTGCTCTCGTTATCGCCCTGGTCGCTCTTCTGGCCATCGCTTCTGCCGTTATCACCTTTGTCGTACTAAAGAACAAGCAAAGCCAAAAGTGATCAAACAATCTCGAAATGTTTTTCGCAATATCACAATACTCATTCAGTACTATGTCTAGTTTTGTTTTATCAGTAGGCTAGGTTTTTCACAAATAGGCTTATCTGCCAGCTCTCATTCAATTGTCTAAATCTTAGTGAATTTTAGTTTTCCTAACTGTGATTAGAAACGATGTGTTCAGATTGATGAAAAATAAACGTTGCAATAAGATTATTTTGAGTTATGATACGTGAGTTCCCGAATGGATAATGGTAAGGGTATCTCAATGAAAAAAATTCCAGAAAACCTTTTACTATACGATCCAAAAGTTAGGCTTTTTATTAGCATGTTGTACACATGAAGTGTAAACAGCAGAAAATTTCGGTTCAGTTTGAAAGCGCACCGAAACTTGACTGCGCACAAAAAGGATTACTATAAAAATTTCGGAGTAACGAGAAACTCTGGATAGACTTCAGTTGAAAGAAAAATAGAACTAGCTCAAAAGTTTTATTCTGACGAAAAGCGCTACAAACAAGAAATGAAAAAACTCGCTTAAAAGGTCATTTCATACTCAATATGTTTCTATATAAATTTTTTTGAGTATTGATTCATCCAGATAGGTTATTTCAACAAACTGTTTAGACCTAATCGGTCACTTTTTGCGAAATTAACTTGAAAACCGTAAAGTTGTTTCAGGATACAGTAAGATTCGGTTTAACTAATACTGTCTGGAATTAAAGCTACTTTAATTGACGAATTGAGGTTTGAAATGGCATCAGTGTTCACAAACTGACCCTTTGAACGTTTTACTCTTTTCAAATGTTCGAATTGCACACTTGACTGTAAATCTGTTTCATCATACATAACCAATAACGATTTTCCAACGTTGTACGTGTAATGATATCAGATCTAACTTTGCAGTGAATAAATCACCAATGACCAGTGTGCGCTTTTAAACTTAGGAAAAAAGTTACTTTCATTTCGCTAATCACTAATTTCCATCACCTCATCACTATTTCTTCATGTTATCTAAATTGATTTAGATTACGTTTCTTAATGATGATTAAAATACAAAAAACATTGTGATTTGCTGTTTAGAAATGTCTTTTCGAACACATGTTATCTACTATGTCATCAGCCAATGTTTTTTTGTGATGCTTATCAGATGTGTCTGGCTTGAACTTATCCCGTTATCGCTACCATATAATTTTCTGATCCATTCACAAACATATTTCAACACCTTTCTTGACGATTGAGTTCATGTCCCAAATAAATGAATGATTAAGCACGTTCATTTTCATAGAACATTGCAGGATTGTTGCGTGATAATGTGATCCTCACACAATGAAGTTGACTGAAAAAAATGATGAATAATAAAACAGGTTTTCGCAAATGGGATAAACAGTGAAAGTTGAATGAAAACAGCTCGATCAGCAGCTGATCTGAAATTAAATCTTACCAATGAATGCACACGTGATCGCAAAAAGTGAAAGTGATTGTTGAACTGTTTCACGCATGCGTTTGATTTGTACACAGCCAACACCTGGACGCGCCGGCGCGTATTTCTAAACAAAACAAACATTAAACAACCGCATTTTTGTCTGACACTGTATGACGGTGTAACTACAGTTTGATTAGCAGTCGCGTAACCGCGAACAAAACGCGTCATGTTGGCGCTCGCGCTCAACAACTACTTAAATGTGGATGTGGAAAAAAAGTAGACAGAGATATAAAACGGGTGCTCGAACGCACATGGTTCGCGCGTGATAACGATAATATTGCGGTCAGTCGGGGTTCACCAACAAAAAAACGGGTTGAAAAATGCGATTGGTTGCGCGTTTTCGCTTTCGCGACGACGACGTCGAGATTTCCGATGCGATCAAAAACAGCTCAACTGGTATATAACTTTCCATCCGACCGGTTGGTGGTCATTCGCACTTTCACCTTCAACTGAACAGTCAACCAGTCAACATGCTCAGGATCACTCTGTGTCTGGCCTCCTTGGTCGCAGTTAACGCTATCCCTATCGACAACGGCGTCCAGGGTGATCCCGAGATCGAGTGCGGTCCCACCAGCATCCAAGTGACGTTTAACACACAGAACAACTTTGAAGGACACGTCTACGTCAAGGGACTTTACGATCAGGATGCCAACGGATGCAGAACCACCGGTGAGTTGCTTTTTATTTATTGTTATTAAAAAGTGTGTCGTTTATTCTAATAAAAATGTTAATAGGTCCCAATAATTTTCTACAGGCAATGGTGACCGTGCTGTCGGATCGATCGAGTTGCCTTTCGACATCTGCAACGTAGAGCGCACCCGATCTGCCAACCCCAAAGGTATCTTCGTGCGCACCACCGTTGTGATCACCTTCCACCCCAACTTCATCACCAAGGTCGATCGTGCGTACACCCTGCAATGTTTCTACATGGAGGCCGACAAGACCGTCAGCACTGAAATCGAAGTCAGCATGATCACCACCGGGTTCCAAACACAGTTCGTGCCGATGCCTATCTGCCGTTACGAAATCCTGGATGCCCCCAACGGGCAACAGATCAAATTCGCCCTCATCGGACAAGCAGTCCACCACAAATGGACCTGCGATACCGAGACCGGTTAGCGTTCGCTTTAAATTTTTTTTAATTTGCAACTTATAACCAACAT
Source organism: Daptonema setosum (assembly GCA_964036265.1). Classification (NCBI taxonomy): domain Eukaryota; kingdom Metazoa; phylum Nematoda; class Chromadorea; order Monhysterida; family Xyalidae; genus Daptonema; species Daptonema setosum. The sequence goes on from OZ038443.1 coordinate 10,576,147, forward strand.
ATGCATTCACTATGCTGATCACTGTGCATGTAATACTTCATAATTTTCCGCTAGTCTCCTTTGCTTAGTGGTACCGTGTTCAAAAATGATCCCAACTTACTACGATTTTTTCACTTCAGTCGACACCTTCTGCATGTTCGTGTACTCGTGCTTCGTCGTTGATCCCGCCGGTGTTGACCGTCTTGACTTGATCGATGAGCAGGGTTGTGCCACGGACCGTTACTTGATGGGCAACATCGAATACCCCAGCGATTTGATGGGTGTTAAGGAAGTTCACGTTTTCAAATATGCTGATCGCCCAGCTCTGTTCTTCCAGTGCCAAATCAACATCTCCGTTAAGGAACCTAATGGTGCTTGCCCACGTCCTCAGTGCCAGGAGCCCGGAGGCTCAGGTTCGTCATTTTATATCAGTTTCTATACTTTAATGTTCAGCTTGTCAAAATAGTTAACATTGAGTATAACATTTCTATAATATTGAATTCACCAGTTTCGATCAACTAAACCATGACCTTAATAGGAGACGGTTCCGGCAGCGGTGCATCGAACAGATCAGGAGCTCGTGGAAAGCGTTCAGCTCTGGCTCTGCCCAACTCTGAGACCATCGATGTGCGCTCACCATCAGTCGAGGTTCTCGATGTTGATGACCGTGTATCGATTCTGCCTGAGGATCTGGCTCATCGTGCCCCAGTTTCCGGTCACCTGTACGCACCAGTGGCCGTGACACGTGAGGAGGGAGTCTGCTTGTCCCCGGTCACCATCGGTGTCGTCGTCGTGGTCGTGGTTGCCATCTCAGCTGCCGTCATCACCGTTGCCGTTATGAAGAAAAACCGCAATGATAAATCGTAGATATGATGTTTGGATCTCTGAATATCATTCGCATGATACACGTGTATTACTTCAAGCTGTTATTTATTTATGTTTTTGTTATTTGGTGACCACTCGCCGCTTGTGATAGAGTATATTTAGTCATAGATATCTATCCTGCTTGTACAATAGCCTAATTTATCTCCCTCCCCATAAACCTCAGCGATAAATGGGATACACCGTTTATTACGGATATGTAAAAATGAAGTACTAACTTCTATGATTGATAATTGATAATTGTTTGGTAAACTTAACTATTTTGACAAAAATAATAACATGACTAACAAAACAAGACTAAATCCTGTGTTCAGTCTCATAGTTTTTTAAGAAAGTTAAATTAGTTAATAAAAATTAGTTATAACACTTTTTCACGCCACCCCATTTAATGAGTAAGTCCATATAATCAGTTTCTGCTGACAGGTACATTAAAACGAGTCGTTTAACATTAAACCAAATCGTTTATTCGTTTTATCCAATATGGAATGTATTCAAATTTGAATTAACAAAATTCAGCACCATTAAGTATAAACGCATTGAATTACATTCTCATTTGAAGATTAGAACATAAAACAACACGAGTATGGAGCGCAACACCACATAACCATATAAATAGTTCAAATCAGATGTGAGGTGAGGCCTATTTGACTTGAGTGCGCTTGTATGTATGCGCTACGCTCCGCACCTGTGCCTTATTTACAATCTCATCTTGTGGTCAGCAACCACCGCAGTTCGCTGGTGTCAAATGATGATGAAACGGGTGCCATTGGTTTCATATTACGTTCACCGTCGATGGCAAACGAACTGCCAATATCGGTAATATCCGATGGATTTGTGGACTGATCGATGCTGCGGATGATCCAGTGACGCATTGAACTGAAAGTGAAAGAGTGAGTGAGTGAATGAGTGAGTGAGTGAGTAATACCTTTGTTTGGGAATTATTTTAGCTCTGGATGTTTTTACCTTTGCAAGTTTCAGGTATGGGTGTCTTGAAAAACTTCATTTTACAAGGTTATAACATTGATTCTTTGTTCTTGATAATTGAAGTACCTGATTCTTGTGTAAATACCCGGTTTATATTGTTGAGCACAGCCGACACCCCATGACACGATGCCATGCAGATCCCACGAAGCACCCGATCCATCCTCGCTTGGGCAGACCAACGGACCACCGCTGTCTCCCTGAAATTACCAGAATAAAATGTTATCTTAAATCTTACTCACTCGCTCACTCACTCACTCACTCACTCACTCACTCACTCACTCACTCACTCACTCATTCACTCACTCACTCACTCACTCACTCACTCACTCACTCACTCACTCACTCACTCACTCACTCATTCGCTCACTCATTCACTCACTCACTCACCTGACAGCTATCTCTGCCCTGACTGCCCGCACATATCATCGTGCGCGAGTCGACCCGACCGGCGTAATGTCTTCGGTCATTACATACTTCATTGGCAATGATCGGCAGTACGACCTGACGTAGTGCATTGCTATCACCCGTATCTGATTGAATGATTGATTGATTGATTGATTGATTGATTGATTGATTGATTGATTGATTGATTGATTGATTAATTGACCAACTCAACGACTCGCCCCATCCAGTAGCCACGCACTGAGTACCCGGTTGCACATCCCGTTGTGCCAGACATATTGGCATTAACGTAGCAGAAAACTTCACTTCCTGCCTGAAAATAGGGAACCATTTTTTCACTATTCAAACAATGCGTATCTTAAAGTTCATGAACCCAATAAATAAAACAGTCGTTTATGTAAACAGCTCCACCGGAAAACAATCGAACATGTGTTCAATAAAAAATTAACAAATTGTATGCAACCATACAGTTTTGGTGTCTCGTCTCGGCGACGCATGGCTGAGGCATTTATATGTCAGTCATAAGCGCTGATTGGGTGAATCCGACCAATCAGCGAAAAGTATTTATGAGCCGCAACGACGCATCGCAGGTCACATAGTTTTTTGTGCAAAAATAAATCACCAACTGTAAAATGAGTATGGCGATGTCGTTCATGTGCGTTCGTGGTCGATGATAACGTGGATGCACAATCACGCTGAAACATCAGGTTATAGCTGATTTATTGTTACCGCGTGTGGCCTTGCATTGTCCCTGCGCGCATGCGAAACATTAGTTTCAATTTCATAGTTGCCATTTTCCTCATCAATTTCTAAACTTAACCCATTTAGTTTTCAGAATAAGTTTCACCAATGCATCTTAAATTTTCTAAACAGGAAAATAAAATAGTTCATCGCCGCAAAGTTGTTGTAACACTGCTGCCTAAGTTCTCTCTAATGTTTCACATGCGCGCATGGACAAAGCAAGGCCACACACGGTAACAATAAACTAGCCATACTTATTACATAAGTAGGATCTCGAAACAAAATAAATCTCACATAGTGAAACTGAAACCGATTTTCATTTTGTGAATCAAGTGGAATACGTGGTCTCACGTGAAACGCTCCGTGCTATTATTTTACACCCCTCTATTTCGTTATGATGTTGATCTTGTTAAAGACAGGATGGTATTTGGAGAATAATAAATAAATAGTATAAAAAAATAGTGAGATCTTTATTTTACGGTTGCCCCGATCAGGGTCATGACATGTTGAGTTTGAGCACCAACTTCTGTACGTTGATCATGCGGGTTGACGGCAAGGTGATGCGACGATCATGTGCTCCCAGTAATAGACGATACCCAAATGGTGATTGACTGAAGTTGTCCATGTTTTGATTTTTTTTGCATTTTTTATCTATGTTTACATAAAGCCCTATCCGGGTAGCTGCAGCGAAGGTCATTGCATAACCTTGAGAACTTTGGTAATCGACTATGAGAATAACGCAGATAGAAAAACATATTCACAGAACACTTTGAACCACTTTGAACGCCGATGAAAAACTTTTTTTATATAATTTAGTTAACTAAGTGTTTAATTAGAATATAGTCGAATTTTTTGGTTACGCCTTTTTTTGGGAACTTTTTTTGTGTAAAACCTTTCCCTAACCCAGAAACTGGCGGTCGAAAGCAGCAATTTGGGGTGGATGAAAAGGTTTTACACGCAGAAAAGTTCTTTTAAAAGATGATTATGACTCTTTTTAGGAACTTTTTTGTGTATAAAACCTTTTCATCAACCCAAACTGCTGCTTTCGACCGCCAATTTCTGGGTGAGGGAAAGGTTTTACACAAAAAAAAGTTCCCGAAAAAAGGCGTAACCAAAAAATTCGGCTATACATAGTTGACTAACTCTTCCTGAACGCAATGCGCCGCCGTGACCACTGCCTGACTGGAGACCAGACTCCCACCACAAATGTGCTTGCCGTGGTAGTAAATGCCAACTTGCCATGGCCAACTGTGCGGTCTGGCCTCCGATCCGCCTGGTAGTCAGTCAGTCAGTCGGTCAGTCCGTCAGTCAGTCAGTCAGTCAGTCAGTCAGTCAGTCAGTCAGTCAGTCAGTCAGTCAGTCAGTCAGTCAGTCAGTCAGTCAGTCAGTCAGTCAGTCAGTCAGTCACTCAGTCAGTCAGTCAGTCACTCAGTCAGCCCCTCAGTAAGTCAGTCAGTCAGTCAGTCAGTCCGTCGGCCAGTCAGTCAGTCACTCAGTCAGTCAGTCAGTCAGTCAGTCAGTCAGTCAGTCAGTCAGTCAGTCAGTCAGTCAGTCAGTCAGTCAGTCAGTCAGTCAGTCAGTCAGTCAGTCAGTCAGTCAGTCATTGGCGAACCCACAATCCTCGGCACACCAAATTGTATGGCATCTTCTGTCATCTGAGCCACACTCGGCATCAGTTCGGGTCGACCGCACATTTGACTGACTGGCGCCGGTACTGTTGACTGGAAATAGTAGGTGAGTGAGTAAGTAAGTGATCGAGTGAGTGAGTGAGTCAGTGAGTGAGTGAGTGGGTGGGTGGGTGAGTGAGTGAGTGAGTGGTGAGTGAGTGAGTGAGTGAGTGAATGAGTGAGTGAGTCAGTGAGTGAGTGAGTGAGTGAGTGAGTGAGTGACTGAGTGAGTGAGTGAGTGAGTGAGTGAGTGAGTGAGTGAGTGAGTGAGTGAGTGAGTGAGTGAGTGAGTGAGTGAGTGAGTGAGTGAGTGAGTGAGTGAGTGAGTGAGTGAGTGAGTGAGTGAGTGAGTGAGTGAGTGAGTGAGTGAGTGAGTGAGTGAGTGAGTGAGTGAGTGAGTGAGTGAGTGAGTGAGTGAGTGAGTGAGTGAGTGAGTGAGTGAGTGAGTGAGTGAGTGAGTGAGTGAGTGAGTGAGTGAGTGAGTGAGTTGAGTGAGTGAGTGAGTGAACTCACCGGTGGGCAGTAACACATTAGTCTGGTTTTGCGTGGCATAGATTATATGACTAATGAAAGTCAATATAAAAAGTTGGAATGTGAAAACGGACATCGTGCGGATCTCATTTATATCGATTGCCCGGCCTGCAGTAAGTCATTAGGCTGAATCATTAATTGAAAATAGAGTATTTAGTTTTAACATCCGAATCAATAAAGAAATTGTATGTGAAAACATGAGCTCTTAATGCGTATAGTTTGAACGTTAACAGTATACACAACGCTTGATGCTCTTGAAACATGTTAACCCAAAATCTTAACCTGTAAATATATTCTGCACTGTACACTGCAGTCAGCCATCCTGTGACGTCACAGAGATAACGGTCAACGATTAAATAGATAAGGGTTAACAGGCTGGGCTTCAGGTAAATTCTGCGACAGCAGCCATTAAGGTTATTCCATTAAGGTTTGTATCTTGTTTTATACTGGTCACAGGTTATGCTGGTAGAAAACAACAACAACAAGCATCACATCAAAATGGTAAGTTTCGTGCGAAGTTCCATAATAACTTTTTTCTGTTCATAGATATTTGCATTTGAACATGAATGAAGCTGTGAATATTTTCTGTTTTAGAACACGGTAATCACATGCTAACGCATCCAGATTTCCATGCGTCAAAAATGTCAAACCACGCGAACATGTAATCGACAACCGTCTATTTTGGATTAGAAATTCGGAAATGCGAACTTTCTCAAATTGAGCGTCGATTTTGTAAATTATACTGACTGCTTCATCACGATCATTCTCATTCATTTTATTCACCGTATTGAACACGCAAGTTTATCTAGTGTTTCCAGTAGCTAGTCTATCAAGTAGCCTGTCAAAATAGCATTTATTCACTTTTAGAAGTTGAGAAAAAATGGCACGCCACCGTTCGATCAAAGCCGAAGAGCCCTCGTCATCCAAGGCCAAGACCAGCAGTGTCAGCCCGCCGGAGAAAAAGAAACGCCGTCAGCGGACAAAACACGACCCGAATGCACCCAAACGCCCGATGACTGGATATCAGTACTTTTACAGGTTTGTAATTAATGTAATTACCAAATTTTGTTGTTGTTGTGTGGTTACTAACTGTTGCTTTTGTTTTTATTGTGCTATGATGTTGATGTTTTTGTTGTTTTTTTTCATTGTGTAATCGATCATGAACATAAGATTTCGTGAAAGTGGCTGTCTAGTAATGTATTGTGCGGAAACCGAGATTCAAAAGTTCGGTTACATTTTAGATCATCTGCGGGTTACGGTAGGGATATGAAGTGACGATCATTGGCTTTGGTAGTGATCTACTCAAGTCACACTTATATTTAAAGGCTTGAATATCATTCAATTCCCTTTTCTAACAGCGAATAAAAATAGACTGAAATGATGTGAAAATGTTATGTTATCAACTTATGAGGTCACAGGTCACTAAGTAGCGTGATCATCCGTATACCATCATTAAATTGCAAAAGATTATCACTATCACTATCATATCACTATATATCGAAAAGTCGCCCTTCGTTGCTTGTTTTATAACTCTATGTCCGATATGAAATTTTCAAAACCTTTTTCGTTGCAGTCAATTTCTGGCCAAACTGCGTCAGAACCAGGTGGATGGCCGACCGTTGCTTGACGCGGCGCGACAGGCGGGCGCAGCATGGAAAGAGTTGAATGACAATGATAAACAGGTGAAAATTATTACTATTGTTATTATTTGATAAGCAGATTATATTATCACTATTATTAGTTATTCTGATATGAACGTTCAACACAAATAGTTTGTTAAACAATGGTTAATGTGTTGAAACTATATGCATTGCCGTTAAGTGAAAGCCTTCGCTTTTACAAGCAGTTTTCCCAAAGAACATACAGATAAAACATGATAATTATGCTTATGTGTAACTTAACGGAATACAAACATCTAATCGGAACAACTTCGTTGGCAGGTCTACCTCGAGAAAAGCGAATCATCACACGCCGAGTATGTACAACAAATGAAACAGTACAAAACCACCGACTCGTACAAGCAATTTCAACAGAGTTTGAAAAGTTGGTTATGGTTTCGGTGAAGTTACTTTTTAGTCAATGTTATTTTTTATTGTTTAATTATCATTTCAATACAATGTGATGATAATTCACTGATACTCACTCATGCATGATAATTACATTTTTGTGTACATTTATTGTAAGAATATAAATTTACTTCAGATGCGGCTAAACAAAAAGCAAAAAGTCGATCCCGTAATCCAGGTGATATATCTGTGTTTTCCGAGGAATTCATCAAGTACAATCAAGGTTAGATACTAACCAACGTAAGTTTTACAATTTTCTCATTCTTTTTCACTGAAAGTAACAACCTAACTGTACAATTTATTTGCAGAGCGCAGTAGCGAGCTGCGTGATATACGCCTGAAGGTTAGTTCTAACTTTTTGGTTGAAAGATTTTTTATCGTAAAATGGCCAAAGGGCATTTCATGCATTGATGCATTTCAATAAGAAGCATAATCAGCATTTTCGTTCAGTTGTCCACACACAATTCAATCAATCAATCATAAAAACGGTATTTAACTGGTCAGACATTCGCATATGTCACAGTCGTTCCTTTTGACGGAATAATAAGATCAGGTTTTATCAAATAAAAAATGTAGGTCAATTGATAACAAAAATGATCTAGTTATTTCAAACTCTGTAAAGGGAAAATCCCAGTGATACTCTGTGACTTCGAACAAACTTTCACAGAAACTTGTTGATGCAGGTCAATCAGCTGGACGACGAGCAGACAAGTCTGCAGAAACGTCTGCAACAACTGCAGTCTGCAGTTCAAGATGCGGCCGACAAGCACACACAGTACGATCGACTCATCAAAGTACTTAGATCACATTCACAACACATACGTGCCGATGTATTCAAATGTGCCGAGAAACAGACTTCGTTGGGTTCGTTATCAGTTTATCAACACCAACAGAAATGACAGGAGCTTGGTGAAGTGCAGTTATGTTCAGTCATTTTCTCACAAGTATTCCGAAAATTCTAAAACGAGACATGGTTGGGTCGTATAAAATTGTTTAGATGTATAAAAACAGTTGTATTGTGGTTGCTTTTTGCGAAAAAAAATATCTAATCCAGCGGGCAGTCATGAACAACAGTTGCATTTTATTGTCTCGTTAATTGTGTACATCTTTTTATTCAACTCTTTATATGTGTCAATCTTTTTATTCAACTGTTTATATCACTTTCAATTATATTATTTTGTATTCTTTTTCAGCAGCCCAACTGAAACGCCAAGCGCCGGGCACATTGGCCGCCGTACTCAAAATCATCTCCCAAAACCAGCAGCACAAAAACTGTCTGGTGTCATTGAAGATTTCTCCTCTGAAACTGCCCTCATAACAAATCAGATAAAACTCACCACCACGAACGAATCTCACTCACTTTCTGAATATTTTGAATTCAAGTTTATTTGCCAAAGTTTACGACGTTTCTTTTAATAGTATCTTAAGGGAACAGCATTTTCCTAAATAATCGATTAGATTAGTCGAATACTTTTTGTAAATTATTATAACAGCAACCCCGCCACCGACTTGTGGTGAGAGGATATGACTAATTTCTGTACAATTTCCGACTATCAATAATATGTGATGATTCATCTACTATCTATTTCATTGTAAATGCAGTCAAACTAGTTTGAATCTAACCGAACGAACGTTAACAGGCGATAAAGTTTTTTCTTTATTATTCATTTTTTATGTAGCAAATAAAACAAACACAAACAATGTGAATTTACATCAAAAACATCTGATTGAATTTACTCTATGCAGAGAAACCGGTAAAATAATTTGTTTTATATTTTTTATAAACAGGCAAACGTGTAATACGCGATGCAATTAAAAGTGAGTGAATTGATCAGAAAAATGAAACTATACGAATAAGTGAATGTACAATAATACGCTTGGAAAAAATAACTTAATGTAAAAAATATTGAACTAAGCTTGTAAAATATTGAACTGAGCATAAGCAACCACATGATGAATTAGTTTTGTGATACTGGTTTAAATTACACCAAGCAGTTGCCAACACAGGTTTTGATTTGAAATCCAAAAAAGTTGAAACATTAACACAGTAAAAATACACTGGGAAGAAAAGGGAGATTTGATTGCAAACAGGTTTGAGATTGAAGTGTGGTCTCTGTACTATCAACCATTTACTATATAAGATTATTAACATCATAACACACATAAAAACATAATTTTTCAAGTAGTAAAAATTATTTTCAATATGATCGTATATTTCAAACAATCATCCACTGAACTGTCGCTGACTATATGTAATCTAATGTACACAAAAGTAGAGATAGATGCCTCTGAAAGTCTTGACAGTTGAAATTAAGTAACGGTTAAAATATTCAGCGATCATTAGGCAGTTTCTGTTTTTTTCATGTAAAATAGGTCTAGTTGATTTCAATTGCGTTTGTTTATTCCAAAGTTATCTTCATAATTCTAATTTCATGTACCATGCAAGACAATCAGCGGTATCTATCTGTAAAAAAACTATAAAACAAAGTACAGAACACATGTAAGGTTGGCACAACTATAAGCTAATTCACAACGATGTAACACGGGTGTTTGGATGGGGGTAAAAAGGCCATGATTCCGGAAACTCCCGGTCTCAATCAAAATACGGGAGCAACCGATAGGGACCCAGTGAGATTAATGAACATAAATTATGAGCTGAAACCTGAAAACATATTATACAAAAATGAGTAATAAATGATCGACAGAGTTCATCTGAGATTCGGCTGTTTCAGATTCATCATTAGTGTACAATAATAAGTTTTGTTATTATGCAACGGGAAACTCACAGAGAACTTTTCGACCATTTCAGGAGTATGCAGACGGACGTATGGAAGAACCAGAGATTTTTAGTACCAATTATGTTGAGAATGAGAAGAACAACAAAACTAGCTAGGAATTTCTTCGAAAAGCGACATTTTTCCGAGATTCTTATATTTCTGAAGTCAACAAGGCACACTAACACCACATCAGAGTGGCGTTTGTAGCGGCCCGAAAGGCGTCAAAAAATGCCAAGAAATTTACAATGCCAATCTACAGTTTCTGGCATAAATATAGCTTACTCAATTGATTAAGAGACTGAATTTGAAAGCCCACCGTGTTATATATGGGCTTTATTAAGTCTTTCTAACCCCGATTTTCTTTGTCTGTAAAACCTCTCACAAGAAATAGCTCTTAAGTTCCGCAGAAAAAAGACTTCCGTTCAAATCCAGTCTTTTAATCAATCGAGATAGCTATACCACAATATTTCTAATTATTGATCGACCAGAACAACACTGGCCTTGTACTGTCCATTTTGAGTGGCTCCATTCTCTACCGTAACCACGTTGGAAGAAGTGTCCATCGATGTATTCACCGTCACGGTCGTACTTCGGGGTGATTTGGGTGATGCCGACCCGGGCGAGGACATCTTCGGTACTTGCGGCGGTGCTGTCAGACCGGTGACAAGCCTGGAGTTTTTTCTAATATTGAATAAAAGAAAAAAACGTCTAGATCATTTTCAGAACCAATAGTTCTAAAATTCACTCTCTATTCGAAGTCCAATGAATAATATTTTTGGGTCTATCGAAGAATCGTTTCGCCAAGAAAACGCATAGCTTCAATGCACATCAATCTAATAAAACTAAGTAAAAAACCAACGGTGTTAGCGCCGGTAGATCCGACGGTGTTTCGATGTACATTTGGATGATTCGCGCCGACATTTCCCTGAACGTCGGCCGATCGACAGGTTTGAGTGCCCAGGCGTCCGTCATGAGTGCGGCCACCGGTTTGGGACAGCCTTCGGGCGGCTCCATTCGATACCCACGCTCGATGTGGCGGATCACGTCTTGGATGGGCTGAAATACAAACATTTTTGCAGGGCTGTGTTTAGGGTTCAATTAAACGATTGCTCCAATCGTTTCGAATTTCGATGATTTCAATGTTCAATTTCATTTAAAAAATTTTACAAGGAAAACAGCTCACATTTATGTTGCTAAAATCGAGAGAAATTCAACTATCTCAGTCCTTGATTCACGTATATATCAGTGATAAACGTTATTCCAGCACATTTTTAAACCGACCTCGCATTCAATAGGTGGACCGTTATTTCCCCCTTCAAACTTGAATGTCAGCTGACATGACAACACATTTAATCCAAACTTCACAGACCTACCGGAGTGCTTATCAAATACACGCACGCCCCCTCATCATTATTGTGTTCGTTGTAAAAATGTTTACCGAACAGGAACTGATACAGCGTCCACATTTGCGTTACCAAATCATGCTAACATGAAAATATGAACGCGAATGGTGTTCCAGCGCACTAAACTCACACGCCCCGTTTTTCGTTGGATGTTTACATGTAATGTATGTTTGTATAACGTACGATAAGTATCCCACGTAAAACTATAGCCATAAAAACTCCGGCCGCTTGTTAGCAACGATTGTCATGTCACAATTTGATATTACTATCCTATCATTATTCTTTTACGTTTCAACGTTCGTTATGTATGGTTCTCCAGCTTTAACCAGTTTTTAGTAATTTCTACTATGGATTGCATCGAGATTCAATTGATTACATCTTATTACTGTCTAATCAAAAAACTGAGAATTGAGACGAGAACTGAGAACTGAGAAATGACAATTGAGTTCATCAATCAAACTTTATTTATATTAAAACAAGAATAATAAAAATTTCAGTAATAATTAAACCAACGATTCTGGGATATGGCACCCGACCATAAGAATAGATCTCCCAAAGTAGGACACCAAACGACCACATGTCGCTTTTGTTGGTGAAACGCTGAAATGAAATAATAATATAAGGAAAACTGATTATAGAAAAATTGCATGTAATAAAATACAGTAGTGAAACTTAGCATAATCAAAATGAATCAAAACAAAAAATCACAAAAAATATAAACCATTCAATAACATTCTGTTACATAATAATATTATCATCTTGATCGCCTGATCTCATACACCAGAGTTCCAAAAAGCAACATCCCAGCAGTCACACCAAAAAGGGCAACAGCTGTTTGTTACAATGTCACATTCGCTAACATCAATCATTGTCATAGTTACACAATCACAACTACTCATCATCAATGCCCATGCCCCTCGCACTAAAGAAGGGGAGGGAAAGTGGAATTCTCCCCTCTTTCACAAAGTATAGGTTGTTCCTTAAGGTGTAGATAGAGTGGCATAATAATTACCCATTCCCCCCTTTTGGAGAACTAGAGGATTGTCTCGTCCCCAGTGATGCGCTTACGCTTCCGGTAATAAAGTCGTCCATGTTTTCGCGGGTGCCCAAAAACGCATAAAAATAAATAATGTGTACGTCTTTTCACAATATAAACGATACTTTAATAGATCTTCTTATAGACAGACTTAAATTGAAAGAAAAAAACTGTGTTCACCCCAAATTCGGTTATTATTGTCCGCAATATAAATTTTTAACATTTTTTTCTGACCGTTGTCAATATTTATCTCATAATAACAAATAACACGTACGCATGCGCTGAAACTCTATCAGGCTGTGTGAATCACGATTCATCATTCATAACAGGTCGGAGACACGTTCATGCGCAGTGCAGCAAAAACATACAACGCTGTTCGTGATAAAATCGGATATCGATCGCTTTTACGAACGTAATACGGAGAGAAAGTATGCAATAGTGCGCAACCTTTCTCAACTCAACTGTTTGTTAATCGCGTCGAACGTTTAACAGTGTTTTTCAATATCACCCAGAAACTAAACCTATACCATAGTTGGAAATCAATAAAATTGAAAGAAGAGAAGAAACACTATGAATATTGAATTCAAGTATTAAAAAATATCAAACAAGGAAGATCAAAACAAAATATACATCAACTGAACAATCAGAAAACAAAGGAAAAACAAGTAAATAACTTTAATATATGAAAAATAACTTAAACCTTAACAGCTAACTAAAAAAACCAACACTATGCCTCAAGGCTTCGGGCGCCGTCCATTTAATCGGGAACTTTCCACTCGTGTCCAGTGACGAGGTATCGGCCTGCTTGGCCAGACCGAAATCCGAGATCTTCGCGACCATATCTTCCGAAAGTAGGATATTTCTGGCGGCCAAATCGCGATGTACTAGTTGTTTTGACTCCAGATATGCCATGCCCGTGGCAACGTCACTGAAAAGGATGTACATGGTGATTTGACCTGACCGTTATTTCACTTAATTTTGATTTGGTATTCAACTTTGTTATTGTGACATAACAACTTGAATTTGAAAACAATGTCGAACGAATCGTTGCTTTGCTTGTCATTTATAGTCGATTCGATTGTTATTATACATGAAACTTGTTGTCTTCAAAAACCTAATCAAGTCGTAGTAAAAATATCGGTAGACTCGATTCAAAACCAACTAACCGCGCGAATCCGAGCATCTGTTTCTTCTCGACGGCATGTCTGCCACGCGATCGCAAGTAATCGACCAGATTGCCGTTGGCCATGAATTCGGTCACCTGAAGGAATATGTGGTAAACAAGGTACAAACGGAAAATGAATGTACTTAACAATCAGGGTTACACGAAAAAGTTAGTTGTTTGCAATTGCAAAATTACTTTTCACATTTTACCATAACCATGAACGACTGGTTTGACAATAAAAAACAACAAATCATACAAAGTTCTAAAAACAAAAAAAACCTTAATAAGTTTAAAAAGAGTGTACAAAAGTTAGTTAACCAACCATGAAAACATCGTTGAGATCGTCGAGCACAACACCGAGTAATTGTACTAGATTGAGATGACGGAGCGAACTGCAAGCGCAAGGAAATGAAATTATATTGTAAGCAATTCATGCATTAAACTACCCACAGCCACTCATTTATTCAATTATTATCGAGCCATCACTTAAATGAAACACATTTACATGGTTTATTATAACCAATATAACACGTGGCAAAAATGTCGTATAGTCACACTAAGAGCTTAAGAATTTGCCTTCTTCGTTTTGGAATCGAAATCACATGTTTTCTGTTCACCAATAAATGTTTATTCTTATTGAATAACAAAAAACCAACGTCATTAAAGCTGCCTCTTCGAGCAAGGATTCGGCGACCTTGGTGGACTGTTTTAGCACCTTGACCGCAACCTTCTCGTCGCGATAATAGCCGACCAACACCTCTGAAACAATTTTTTTACTTAAATACTCTTTAAAATGTTTCAGTCACGGTCTGATAGATCGTTATGCTCATGAAAAGCGGTCTAAAAATCAATCTGAATTTCAATCAAAACACAATCCAAAAGATGCCGAAAACAGCGACATTTCACAGGTGAAATTTAACAAAGAAAAATCATCGTGAATTTCTTATTACTAAATGAAATTCTTGGTTTTCAAAACGCACCTCCAAACTCGCCATGACCAATCGTGTCACCCAATGTCAACTCCTCTTTACTGATCGACCAGCCACATGATTTAAAGGCGTTCGATTTGAACGTCATGGAATCAGGAGCATCTGTGCCAGCGGAAGAGGATGTCGTGGATCGGATCATGGCAGCATTTTCCGCACTCGAACTGCTGCGAACCGACGGGGTTGTGCCACCGTTACTGCGGGGTTGCGCCAGCACAAGATGGTGGCATAAACCGTCGGCGTCCAGTTTGTAATGCTGAAAATAGGCGGTGGAGAAATTTATTAAGAAACTACAAAATTATATTAGATGATGATGATTTATGATTTCAGCTTTACTTAATCTATTAAGTTTGGTTGGAGCAAATAATACGGATCTGCGGGTCTTGTATTGTTTGGGATTGGGAGTGTGGAGTGTATGTGTGAAAATTAGAAAAAAGAAAGAAATATTAAACAAACCTCAACGAGCTCCGATAGTGTTTCAAAAAACTCCTCCTCATCACACGTGAACATATCTTTTTGACGTTGTATCCTGAAGTAAGCAACACAAGATCATTGTATTCGTAACTGATTTCATAACATGACAATAAAAAAACATGTATTCGTGTAATATTTTTACTGTAATTTTTTTACTCAAAATATTGATGATACCGTATTTGGTTTCAATGCCCAACTGGGAAAGTTGATAGTACCTATCCATTTATCCAATCAAACCGTCATGGTTATCTGAACTCATGACTTGAAATATTAAATTAGCTTAAATTGAAAAACGGTGAAAAATTGCCTTTCCTAGAACTGTTTCTTAACTGGCTAACCTGTAATGTTCGACTTTGCCGGCATAAGCCAAGCAGAGGGTGTAATCGCCGGGGAAATTCGTTGACTCGCGAATAAGAAATGTGCCATCGGCTTTCTGACCCAACAATCGTTCAGTCTGATCACGGCCGATTTTGCCGTGAAACCAGGCCATTTTGTGCAGAGTAGGATCGCTCCTCTGAACAAGTGCGCTATGATTTTTTTCCTCACTGACTGACTGAGTGACTGACTCACTTGCTCACCCAACTTGTGACTGACTCCATTACTCACTCACATACACTCAGATTCACGGTGACCGGAAAACGTGGTCAAAACCCGGAAAACCTCATTATTAAAACGTTGTTGGTACCGAAGATTCGATGGCTAAAAACGTTTTCAGATAAAAAGTTTTCTTTCGTAGCAATTGGATTTTTTTGGTCGAGTCGAAAACTTGTGAAAATCAAAAAAACATTTTCTTTTGTTACCCATAGATGATACCCACTATATGTAGCACCCTGCAATGTATCAGCAACCAACTTGATGAGCGTTACTCGATAAATCGCCATTATTCCGATCGCCAGCGTGGAATGAAGAGCGCATGATTTTGCTGGTTGTTGAGTCAACGGGAATAACGTAGTTGACGGGGATCAAACCACGACCATTAGGCCCGGCCGCCATAAACCAGTTGGGATCCTGAATGAACAAATCGTAATTTATAAAATTTATCATGATTTCAATTTTAGTATGGCGAACAACCTCAGTTAAAGTCAATAATTTTGTTGTGATAAATATTGATCGAAAACGTAATAACCGTAGTTCGGCCTACAATATCCAGTACTTGGCCTTTGAAGAAGGCCAGATCTTCGGACGATGTACCCTTGAAGTCATATTGAGCCACAACCTGAAATTCTGGAGAATTGCAACCACAACCACAACTTCCGTTTACCACAGAAGATAACATTTTGACAATCTTATTGCCTTCTTGGCAATCTTATGGCTAAAATAAGTTCTACTTCATAACGAACATTCACACAATCAATAATTCATTTGGATTTCTGTTCAGCAACAAACCTGAGAGCCGGCGGGCCAGTTGATCTGCTGGTCGGCCGACGGATTTCTCGGACTCGGCAAAGACCTGAACGTTAATAGGTTAATCAGCATGTTTCAAATATAACTTTCATCTAAACATTCATCAAAACGATTCCTCTAGTTCTAGAGAACTGTGCACTGCCGAAATCAATAGTCTTCAGCACAATTGCGTAAAGACAGCAGTTAAAATGATAAAGAACTCAACAAACGCAAGAGAAACGCGTATTGCCTCTTCGTCTCAACCAGAACAAAATTATAAATTACCACACTTACACTTAAAATTATAATTCATAAAAGGAACAGTACTGGAGAGTAAGTAGAAATAGCGCAACTCAAAAAGTTCTGTGAAGAAACCAACCGTCTAATTGCTGTCGGTTCTCCGGCGGGCAGATAATTACGTGACGAAGAGGGACTTTGCATATCTGATGTGTTCCTCTGGTTCACTCAATGAAACTCAAGTTTTAACATCAGTTTTGTTTCGGTAAATGAAGTTGAATTTCGAGCCGAATCGGACGAAATTTTATTTACTTTCATCTAGCGTCGTCAGCTGATCGTGATGTTCGGCATTTACGCTCTCGACATGTTGTAACGACTGCAGTGGCCTTTATTTGCTATTCTGCTTTTTCTTTTTGTAGTTTGCGATCGCCGCTGTGCTGTGCGCGCAAAACAAATTTGACGAATCCATAATATTTTTTTGATAAATCCAAAATAAGTAATGTTTATTATGGATTTGAAAAAATACCACCAACAACAACAACAACAACAACAACAACAACAACAACAACAACAACAACAACAACAACAACAACAACAACAACAACAACAACAACAATAACAATAACGACAACAACAACAACAACAACAACAACAACAACAACAACAACAACAACAACAACAACAACAACAACAACAACAACAACAACAACAACAACAACAACAACAACAACAACAACAACGACAACAACAACAACAACAACAACAACAACAACAACAACAACAACAACAACAACAACAACAACAACAACAACAACAACAACAACAACAACAACAACAACAACAACAACAACAACAACAACAACAACAACAACAACAACAACAACAACAACAGCAGCACAACTCACAGTGAGTGAGTGAGTGAGTGAGTGAGTGAGTGAGTGAGTGAGTGAGTGAGTGAGTGAGTGAGTGAGTGAGTGAGTGAGTGAGTGAGTGAGTGAGTGAGTGAGTGAGTGAGTGAGTGAGTGAGTGAGTGAGTGAGTGAGTGAGTGAGTGAGTGAATGAGTGAGTGAGTGAGTGAGTGAGTGAGTGAGTGAGTGAGTGAGTGAGTGAGTGAGTGAGTGAGTGAGTGAGTGAGTGAGTGAGTGAGTGAGTGAGTGAGTGAGTGAGTGAGTGAGTGAGTGAGTGAGTGAGCGAGTGAGTGAGTGAGTAAGTGAGCTTGTGACTATAGAGTGAGTGAGCGAAGAAGATTGCAAGAATTAATTAAACCTAAGATTTCATATAAGAAGTCAGAATTTAGAAGTTTTAGACTGAACTCCTTTCTTAGCATCTCTGAAATATGGTATGCCACGTAGTTAAAAGGGTGAACTCGCCAAATTTATCCAAATTAGTGTACTCAAATCATATTCAGCGCAATTTGGTTATTTTTTAGTCGGTTTCGACTGGTTCAGACTTCAGAGGCCAGTTTCAACACTACTCTCACGGCATCTAGCCAAATGCAGTCACTCGTGAAAATTTTAGAACATAATTAATCAAAAATAAACCAGACAGACTGTTTTCATTGTCGTCTGAAAGCTTGCTGTAACTTTTAGTGGTTTTCTGCAACCATCGCTGCAACCTACTGTGAAAGAAAAAATATTTGAACGAACTGTTAAAGTGTGTCATGAATTTTAATTTAGAGTTGCAACAAATAACTAAAATGTGTGCCGAAAAGTTGCAAATAAGTTGCAGGCAACTAAATAAAGGTATCAATGGGATCAAAGCTGTAACAATGAAAAGGTTCGTTCAGGGCTTATATGGCTGTCGTTCACCGCTCGATGTTGCTTCATTGCCCCTCACGTTTCATCGTCATTACGAGTAGTGAAAAGAGCTCAATACTGTCGACCCTGTGATGATGTACAAAATGTGACATACCGCCCCAGTCTGAGCATTAATGCTGAGAACATGTCATCTGAGTGTCCTGCTAAAAAAATTTGTGACTTCAACTTTGCGTTGATAAAAAAGAAGTACCTTCAAGTTTCTTCAACTATGCTGAATCAGTTTATCGTACATGAAAATAACATAAAGTTTCACCATAGAACGATTTATCAGATTTCACGTATTATACATGTAAAATGAGGTCGAATTGAAGAAAAGAAAAATACTTTTAGAAATTATCATCAAAAAGTACTTCGAGGTTTTATGAAAGTGCATTAACCTGAAACTTAATTGTATTTGGGAGAAAAGTGTGAAGATCTCGTAGCGAAACAGCCGTAACGTGCAGCCCACCCCAATCACCATCCAAATAATACAGACAGTTCGGTCTCATATCAGCAAATCAAACATGACTCATCAAACTCTATCAGTAACACCATCTTAGCGAATGACTGACACGCTGAGCGAAAGTTCCCGATTCATTTTTTCAAATCAACAAGATACAGACTTCCCAGCTGTTAAACAGTTAACCAGGTGATAAATACATTGTCATCACCCAATAGGATTCATTCAGAAGGATACCCCGGATTCCCTGAAAAATAGCAGCCGGCTGAGATTCCTGTTAGGCGTTTTATCAATCTTATCGGACACCTGCTAAAAGAGGGGTACCAGTTCACCATATTCCATACAATTCGGAAAAGTCCTTCGTTCCCGCCTGCCAACGTCCTCCAAACAGGAAAAGTCAGAACCAAAGGTGCATAGGCCAAGTTGCATGTTGATTCACTCATCGCGGACTGCACCGTAGACATCAAAAAGTCTATTACAACATTTTCTAGTATTCAGAATTGTCATTCATTAAGCCAAACCATCAAGCCGTCTGGCCAGAAACAAAAGACGCTTAGGCAAAGTTGTACGTTTGTTGATCCACTCTTTGTGGACCGAACTGTAGACATCTATGGCACTGACCAATGACTCACTCGTGTCATATTATCACTCCGTACACACATTTCAACGTTTTCACCCATTTTACAAGCAAGCCCGTCGTATGTACACAGTGTTATCAAACAAAATTCAAATAATGTTTGGCGCTGTTTCGGACGGCAACGACGTGAAATGTTTAGCGTAACGTTTAACGTCGGGCCAAGAAAACGAGTCTTATCAAACACAAGCAATGGCGTTTTGTTTGTTGGGCCTTTTTACGGTGTGATGTTACAATGATGAGTACTGTTGTTGTGTGTTGTTGTTGTTGTTGTTGTTGTTGTTGTTGTTGTTGTTGTTGTTATTGTTGTTGTTGTTGATGTTGTTGTTGTTGTTGTTGTTGTTGTTGTTGTTGTTGTTGTTGTTGTTGTTGTTGTTGTTGTTGTTGTTGTTGTTGTTGTTGTTGTTTGTTTTTGTTTTTGTTGTTGTGGTCTAACTTGGTAAATGATTTTCGTCTTCCCTCGGTGTAAATGTATGCAGTATAACGAACTACAGCATGAATCTGTAGTATGACTGGTTTCTCAATGTTTTCAGCAAATCAATTGATTACAATTAACTTGGTCATAAGATTACGACAACCATGTCTTCCGCCGTTGACAAGTACGGATATGGTGCCAGTGAACCCTACTACACCACGGCACACACACAACCCGTACAGGTTAATCTTTTCTCGTAATCGCGTAACTTTTGATAGCTTTTCATATATTTTTTTCGTCTGCACGTGGAAAGGAAAAAACGCAACCCCACAAAGCGAAGAAGATTAGGAATCATTACCATGAAATTAGATTACACTGCGAAACTAGTTCACTGAACAATTTCTGGTGCTCACAATTCAGTATTGAGACTCCGACGTACATAGTTACATATTTTCCGACTATAATAACAAGTTTGGATTACTAGCGATGATGGCACTCACCATGCAGGAATCTTCAAATAAACGGCCAAAATTTCGAAATTTCGTTTTTGTACATTCAATAAATACATGAAATAAATGTATTGCAGATGGTCTGGTATTTCAGGTGGTAACAGAACAACGACTCCGACCATGGTTTTATCCATGGTATTTGGCTACGATCCCGGGTGGTGCTAAGGTTCTGCAAATTGTTAGTCGGTTTACATCGTCATCGGTGTCATTGTTGTTGTTGTTGTTGTTGTTGTTGTTGTTGTTTTTGTTAATGTTGTTGTTGTTGTTATTGTTGTTGTTGTTGTTGCAGTCAACTGTCAACCAACTTTATCTATCTATCTCAACATCATCATATTTATAATTATCATCAGCAGCAACATCATCATCCACATAGTTAAAACCATCCTCATCATCATCCATAGTCCATCAACAACAACAACAACAACAACAACTACAACAACAACAACTACAACAACAACAACAATAGCAACAACAACAACAACAACAACAACTACAACAACAACAACAACAAAAACAACAACAACAACAACAACAACAACAACAAGAACAAGAACAACAACAACAAAAACAACAACAACAACAACAACAACAACAACAACAAAAACAACAACAACAACAACAACAACAACAACAACAACAACAACAACAGCAACAACAAAATCAACAACAACATTTTTCTTCCAGGTGGGTGGCGGTGGTGCGATGGTGGCGATTCTGCTAATTAACGGCGCCTTCTGGGGCACCTACATTGCTTGTGCTACGGCATTAGTCGGATTCTCATGTTCCCTGGTACTGCTTCTAATGAACCTGTATAATCTGGTTCCTCTCGTCACCTTCTTCGACATTCCCTTTTGGGTTGGTTATATGGAAAATGCAGTGATATGTAATTTTGACTGGTTTCATCAAGTTTACATTGCTACTCAGTTTTTTGTTCCTCCATCTACAAAGTTTTTTTAAACAATTGATGATACTTATATTTTCATAACATAATATCCGCCGTCACTGTGGACCCTATAATGATCAGATTAGGTTCATCACAAAAACTTGTTTGGCAGAATCTACCGGTTCATAAGTACAATATTTCAGTCAGTGTTGTACGTTGGTTCATGGACATTCATGTATGCCATTGCCACGGGCATTATGGTATACTCATCGGTGACCTGGCGCAACTACCGTGTTCAATGGGGAGCTGCTGCGGTGAGTGAGTCGTTGAGTTAATGAGTTTGTTGTTAAGTGACCGAGTCAATGTATGTTGTAGAATGAGAGTGAATGAGCAAGTTGAAAAGCACGCTTATCATCAAGTGAGTCAGTGAGTAGGTGAACGAGTGAACAAATACGGTTTTGTGTGAGTGACAGACTACTTCAATGAGTGAGTGAAGGTGTAAGTTTAGAATGCGTTGAAAAATGAATTATTGTGTTGATGAGTGAGTGAGTGAGTGAGTGAGTTCGTCAATGAGTACTGTACGTGAGACCATCGATGAAGGAATTATAGCGTTGATGAGTTGACAATTGTAATAGGCCTGCTGTTTACTGGCGCTGGTCGCATGTGCCATCGACTTTGTGTGCCAGATCAGGGAGCGTCGACAGAACCGACAACAGCCGGATGGTGCTTCGGCACATTTATATGCGGACGGTGGGTTC
This sequence comes from Daptonema setosum, assembly GCA_964036265.1. Lineage (NCBI taxonomy): Eukaryota > Metazoa > Nematoda > Chromadorea > Monhysterida > Xyalidae > Daptonema > Daptonema setosum. Next base: position 10,598,315 of record OZ038443.1, read on the forward strand.
CGCAGTGCGGTGGCTTGATTGAGCTATATGATTCATTATTTTATTATCTAATCAGTTTGTTTCCATCACCATTTTTTGCCTGAAATGCATTAGGTTTAGTCACTGACGGACGAGCCAAACCTCCAAAGGGAGGGGAATTTTGCCAAAGAGGGGGAATTGGTGGTTGTCGGGCCATTTTACCTACACCTAAGGAAGCAAATTCTACTTTGTGAAAATGCCAAAGAGGGGGGAATTCCACTTTTCCCACCCCTTCTCGTCTGCTAGTGGGTTCAGTATTGAATGGCAGATTTTATGCGGAACCTGTTGATTACAAGGCGAATCATGAGGTACATACGACGGTTATGTAGATTTAGTAAACGGTTACTTCTGATAAATGTCCGCAGATCTCAGATTCAGGGGATCACCGATTTTATTATACCTTTTCACTGGTACATAGTTGGTTGAGATAACCGGAGAATGCACCAACATAATCGTTTTTTTTTCTCAGAATTTAGTGATAAACTGATGATGGTTGCAATGAGTTGCAATCCATAATACTACATATTAAAGACAGCTGAGAAAGAATAGCCAGAATGCGCTTTATTCTTTTAACTCTTCACTGTGATCTTCTGTGATGTGATCATATCATGTTCATGTATATGTTCTAATGTTGTAATTTTATCTCGTATCGTATATTTTACATACAAAATCTACGACTCATGTACCATAATCGAATAACATTTACTCTGTGTGCCATTGATGAATTGGCGTTAATTTTTTAAAGAAACAATGCGATAAAAAATGAGTGATAAAATCAAGCTGTACAGTGCAATGTGTTGGGGAATAGTAACATTTTTACCAGTGGAATACATGCAGTGGAAACCAATCAAAGCAGTTGTTAACACGATTGGAAGAGTCAATGCGATTTCACACACCAAGTTTTTTTTTCAATATTTTTAGTATCATAAATACAGACGCAACTTTGTTAGCGAATGAAACCTCAGTGATAAAGTGATTTATATAATATGACGTTAAATGTGTTTGCTATAAAATATACTAGGTTATCTAAAATTAAGGAAAAAGCTTAACTTGTAATCTCACAAATCCCCACTGATTAACAATAACGGTTAAAGGAAAAAAAGCGTTGAACACTAGTTTTTATTGTATGACCGATTATATATCTATGTACATAAACGACGCAGCCAAATGAAATTTGAACACTTGTATAACCGACACAATCGTCTTAACATTACATCACAGTTCACCGTATCCAATATTCGAATCACTGAAATCTATAGTAATAGCTTTCGTAAATTACATTTTAGACAAAAATCCAAATTAAAATTATGAACACGCGATGAAAAAACTATTGCCCGTTATCAATTAATCGTTAATTTAGATGTTTTTTGTAATTAATTAACGTTAATTAAAACAATTTTTCATGCTATTCTATCGTTTATCTTAATGATTTTACGAAGGCTATTACATGAAACGGGAAGTACAGCCAGAAAATTTTTAATTGTTCTTTTGTAAAGCAAAAACGAGGAAGCGGCGTGCAGTCATTGCTTCAATATGTCAAATAGAGGTGTTAAAATGCGTGAATGAATTGAGTAGATTAACTTTGTAAATACATTTAAAAGTACATATAAATCATATACAGAAAAATTTCAGATCTCTTCGATAACCCATGAGCGATATCTTGTTGATTAGCTATTCACATCAAATGAGACTAATGGATTCGAAAACTCTGACAACTATCACTGGAATTCGAAGTGATAACTCAAAAAAAATATTTCGGAAAATGATATAAAAAAGCTAACTGTGCGTATAAAAAAACTTTAAGAGGCTGTCCACGTAACCGGCGACCATCGTGGGAACATGGTCCGTTCCGAAAAAAAATTTTATTTCATGAATCGATAGTCTATAGTGTGGATAAGAAAAGCCCAAAACAGTTTTTGTCGATCGGTTCTAAAATTCGAGTTATGACGTCAAACGTAACATCAGGTCGACGTGTGGTTTGAAAATTAGAAAAACCGTTTTTTCCAAAAAATTTGTAACAACCATTCACCTATGAAGCTAAAATTCACTACACATATGTAAAATAGGACGAGAAATCGAATGGTGATACTAATTTTTTTGTAGAGTCAAGTAATTTTGAGAAAATCGAAAAAAACGATTTTTTGACTTTCGACTTTTTGAGTCATTTTCATGAATTTTTTTCGCCTATCAAATAATGGCATTCGGATACTCTCTGAAACAGAGGCTACCACCATAGGCTATCGATAGATACCAGTGTCAATGCCACTGACTGGGGGGCCAAAAAAATTCACTACCTCAAACATGGAAATTTCGAAAATTTCGATTTTGTACATTTTCTGGAATTTCTCGCTGTGCATACGTTCTAAAAAGCCTAGAAAACACTTGAATAGTTGGAATGAAGTGTAGAATCAAATTAATTTGTTAGTTTTCATATTCGATCAAGTTCTGCAGAAAAATCGTCGATTTTCGTTTTTCGGATTTTTTTCGAATTTTTTATTTTTCACATATTTTCTTTCACAACTCAAGCTATACAAAAAATGGCATTCGGATACTCTGTGGAAGTTTAGTCACTACCTTAGGCTATCGAACCATATCAATGTCAACTGCACCGACTGGGGGGCAAAAAAAATTTCAGCCTCAAAGTTGAAAAATCTGAAAAATTGTAGAATCAGATTATGTTGTATGTTTTATTATCATACGGCAGTGTTAAAAAAATCGTCCATTTTAACTTTTATATTTTTTTCATTTTTTATTTCTTTGAAATTTTTTGTACTCAAGTCAAGCTATACAAAAAATGGCATTTGGATACTCTGTGGAATATTAGCCACTAACATAGGTGATCAAAACATCAACTTGAACAGTACCGACTGAGAGACCAAGAAAATTTTAGCTTATACTGAAAATTTCCCAAAAAATTGAAATATTCTTCGTTCTAGAGTTATCCGCTATGAATTCGTTCTCGAAAGCTACAAAACAGAAGATTTAACCAAATATGGGTAAACGTGAGTTTTTATCATCAGAATATTCTCAAATGTCGACATTTTCTGTGTTTTTTTCGGGACACATCATCGAAGATTGAACCAAACCGATTAGTACGCTGGCAACCTATAATAAGTAAATGAGGTAAAATTTCCGGTTTATTCAGATCATATAGACACAAATAAGACACAAGACACAAATAAAGTAACACAAATTTTTAAGATCAACTCTTACATTCAAATATAATCTTTAAACCGTCTATTTAATATTATTCTAGGTTTCAGCTATTAAGGGGTGTTGACCGTCAAATGCAGCTCAAACTATATTACCGACAATGCAATTTTATATCGTGAAGAGCAATGTTACAAATTTAATTTAATTAGTTGACTTTGAAAAGGCGGTGATTAGGGACTTCATGACACAACATGCTCGAACACGAAAAACATGTATTTCACGTTACCTGTTCTTCTGCGAATTCATTTATTAAGGCACTGGAAATAAAGTGATATGAATGCATCTTCACATCGCTAAAGTATGATGAATGCGACATTGAGTTAGTACGAGAGTTTATGAAATCATCTGCGTAAAATGAACACTATAGTCTATCCAAAGTCACTATAAGCTGTCATCTTAGTATGCATATTACGCTGACCTCTCAATATGTAGCTAAACACTGTTCAGAACAATAAACCAGCGGTTTTTTTAAAAGTTGTCTTCTCAACCGTTTGTTATAAACTCTTTGTGTTTTACGTTATGCCTTTCTCGAACGCAAACATCGCGAATAAAATAACAAATGTTCCATTTCTCGAAGTCTTCGACTTTGAGGCTCAATGTGAAATAAGATCTTGAAAATCACGAAGTGCTATTTTCTTTGTGTCTTCATACGGTCTGAGGTAACCAGAAAGGGGACCTTATTTACTTATTATAGGTTGCCAGCTTAATATTTGGTGCTTTTCAGTCATTTTCGTACTAATCAATCTTCGATGATAAAAACTCACGTTTACCCATATTTGGTTAATTTTTCTGTTTTGTAGCTTTCGAGAACGCATTCATAGCGAAAAACTCCAGAACGAAGAAAATTTAAATTTTTGGGGAAATTTCCAGTAGTTAAGCTGAAATTTTCTTGGCCTCTCGGTGCTGTTCAAATTGATATGTTTTGATCACCTAAGTTAGTGACTAATATTCCACAGAGTATCCAAATGCCATTTTTTGTATAGCTTGACTTGAGTACAAAAAGTTTCAAAGAAATAAAAAATGAAAAAAATATAAAAGTTAAAATGGACGATATTTTTAACACTGCCGTATGATAATAAAACATACAACATAATCTGATTCTACAGTCGATTTCATCCATTCATGTGTTCTTATGGCTTCCTAAAATGAATACATAGCGAATAATTCCAGAATTAAGGAAACTCAAATTTTTCGGAATTTTCAACTTTGAGGCTGAAATTTTTTTTTGCCCCCCAGTCGGTGCAGTTGACATTGATATGGTTCGATAGCCTAAGGTAGTGACTAAACTTCCACAGAGTATCCGAATGCCATTTTTTGTATAGCTTGAGTTGTGAAAGAAAATATGTGTAAAATAAAAAATTCGAAAAAATCCGAAAAACGAAAATCGACGATTTTTCTGCAGAACTTGATCAAATATGAAAACTAACAAATTAATTTGATTCTACACTTCAATCCAACTATTCAAGTGTTTTCTAGGCTTTTTAGAACGTATGCACAGCGAGAAATTCCAGAAAATGTACAAAATCGAAATTTTCGAAATTTCCATGTTTGAGGTAGCGAATTTTTTTGGCCCCCCAGTCAGTGGCATTGACACTGGTATCTATCGATAGCCTATGGTGGTAGCCTCTGTTTCAGAGAGTATCCGAATGCCATTATTTGATAGGCGAAAAAAATTCATGAAAATGACTCAAAAAGTCGAAAGTCAAAAAATCGTTTTTTTCGATTTTCTCAAAATTGCTTGGCTCTACAAAAAAATTAGTATCACCATTCGATTTCTCGTCCTATTTTACATATGTGTAGTGAATTTTAGCTTCATAGGTGAATGGTTGTTACAAATTTTTTGGAAAAAACGGTTTTTCCAATTTTCAAACCACACGTCGACCTGATGTTACGTTCGACGTCATAACTCGATTTTTAAAACCGATCGACAAAAACTGTTTTGGGCTTTTCTTATCCACACTATAGACTATCGATTCATGAAATAAAATTTTTTTTCGGAACGGACTTTGGTCGCGGGTTACATGGACGGCCTCTTAAATACAATACAAAACAAAAATACATACAAAAAACAACATTTCGTGTTACCGATCGACGGGAGGGACAAGTACCACAGCAACATTTATATAAGAGCTCTGTAATATCGACCAGACGTAATAAAAACAGGAAAACTCATTCAATTCAACAGAAGTTTGACTATTCTACAACAATTGGTTATCACATACATTTTATACTTTCTTTTCCTTCGCTTATTCTTGCCAGTTATTTTGTAATTTGTAAGCCCGATTAAACTTGAACAACGTGCGTAAAAAGGTGGCTGTCAATTGGGAAAAGCAGAAATAAGCAAACCGTTTCCCGCAGTGAAAAAACCTGCATATCTACGTAAAATAGTTCTGAAAACGAAAACGGAGAACGGTTTTACAGAAATGATCAGTTATCACAATAGTTTTTTTGCCGTAAAGCTACAAATAACTGAAAAAGATGCTAATTAATTTTATTTATTTAATAGTAAACTGTTTCATAATCATACTCAGCATGGTCGCCTCCATGTGATCGTGTGCGTGCGCACTGCGTACGCCGTGTCGCTCACGGGGGTAGATCTAAAAATGCATCCATAACTATTATAGTTTTTCAAACAGTAATATTATTCGTAAAATATTCCTCTATGCTGATGACAAAAAACTAAACTCAGAAAAAAACAATACACGCATAGAAAGTTACAGTCCGGTTCAACCTCTGTTCAAAAACTTCTATAACATTAAATCGTTTTCATATTTTTCACCTGTTTAATTTGTTAAACCGATTATATGAGAGACAACACAATGAAATTTATTTACATTCGTTCACTTCATAATAACAATGAATAAAATAGAAAACTGCTGGAGTACGATATTCTACCCGAACTCAAACCGGCTCTACAGAGCAAAACCGAATAGATACCACTGGATCGCTACCTCAACTCGATCGCATCCCCCCTCCCCCCATCCTTAAAGGTTCGAATCAGTCAACCGATAATTTTTTATTGCTTCACTAAAATTTTTAGTAACTTTATCTTTATTGATGATTCCCTGCTTCCAGTGAACTGACCTGAAGTGCGTACGGTTTGCCGAGTTTGATGAGTCGATCGACCAACTTCATCGTGTGACTCACATGCACGTTCTCATCGCACAGACCATGCATCAGCAACAGACGGTCCGGTCTGAAAATAATATACATTAAACTTGACGATAACTGAAAACATAGTTTATCGCACTTTTTGCTTACATCAACAACGGGAAGCTAAAGAGTTAACGAAAATAGAGCAAAATACCACCCGAGAAACCGTTCACTTATTTTTCAAAGAGCTTTATTGTAGAAATATATATCCATATCATATGATGTTGATTCAGCATGTGAGACACAGTCGAGCAGCGCAGTCCAGATCACAAAGTGTGGAAATCGTCACTACGCTTTTGCCAACCGACTTTCTACATGAACATTCTCGCCCCGTTCATAGTACATCTTTATCATGTATTCATGATAAAAAACCAACTCATCAGGCAGCAAATGGGCGTAGTCAATCACAGATCCGTGCATGTAGGCCGTCGAGTTTGAGTCCGGCATGCCCATATAACGTTCCGTGTAGGCCGTGTCGTACATGTGCCATGACGTCACTGGGCTGCCGGCAATTGCAACCTGAATGCAAGGGAGAGATTAAAAACCACAGCAATAACACGAAAAGTAACAACAGCAAAAAGAGAGATTACAAAACAAACAACAAAAACTACAATAATAGTAACAATTAACATTAACAACAACGATCACAACAACAAAAACAACAGCAATAACGACCACAACAACAACAACAAATACAACAACAACGACCACAACAACAACAACAGCAACAACAACAACAACAACAACAACAACAACAACAACAACGACCACAACAACAACAACAACAACAACAACAACAACGACCACAACAACAAACAACAACAACAACAACACGAACAACAACAACATGAACAACCTTGAATACATCAGGCCTCTGTTGCAGTGCCAGCAACGATGTGTATCCGCCGTACGACGACCCAAAGATGGCGACCCGAGACAGATCGAGCAGCGGTGAGGTGATGTTGGCCAGTTGCTGCAGTGCCGACACCTGCACGTCAATCTCCACTTGACCCTGCGATAACATAAATTCAAATTTTAATTTTCAAATAGCAATTTTTTTAGGAATTTTTTGTAACCAAAGCCAATATGGCACACTAATACCTTATAGGAAGTCCAGATTTTTTCGTGAATCCGGCGACGTAATCTCAAGTCTAGTCAAACAAGTTTGACTCGATATATTTTGGATGCCAACGAGAAACAGGTATGACGAACAACCACATGAGCAAAAACAACAACTCGCAACATTGCAGAGTACTCCCAAAGATGTCCGATAATGTCAGTGTCCCGATTGGAAGATTCGATTAGAGTCGATCGACAGAAAAACTATATTCACCCAACTACACCCGTATTACCCAGCTATACCCAACTAATATTACCAACTATACCCAATTATAGTCACCCAACTACACCCATATCAACACCAACGACAGCCAACCATCTTCTTTCTGATCATGTTCTCGAATGTTCGTCCCCGATTGGCCGTGCCCGGGCCGTCGATCATGACGACTGCGTAGCCGAGCTGCTGGTATTTACGGTGCTTCCAGCTGTAAAGCATTGATTTCAGAACGTTTTTCTTTTCAAAATGAACAGCTTTTTCAAATTTATTTTATGATTCCTTTCAAGTTTGTTGTTGAACCATACCCTGCTGACCGTACTATACCACACAGAAACCACATTATGGAAAAGACAAAATCTACCACGAGAAAGACTCCAATTGTGTTTATGGTGCCTCCATAGTCCGTCGCATCCACTGCGGCTACCATAATATCACTATACCCAGTGTGTTAGTTTACGATAGTCGCAGTGGATGCTTACAAATTATAATTACTGCTGGCCCAACGTTTGTGCCTGTTTGTTAACGAGTTGTACTTCAGGTCCGGCATAGACATGAACGAGCACCGGGTAGGACGTGTCCGGCTGCCAGTTGACCGGCCGTAGCAGCATGGCGTAGTACGTGGTGCCATAGTGACTGAAACATCCAGTTACCCTTAACTTAAGTTACGCAGTTTTCGAATTGAACTAAAATGTCTAGACTCCCCCTCTAACTATAATATATCATGACATGACTGAATAAAAAAATCAGAAGCTGAAACGAAAAACCATATCGGACACAGATACATTACATAGCGGGTAAGTAGCGTTCACTCCGCTTAAGAACAGAAAACTCTTCTAATGTGTACCATATTCAGTCCACTTTTATGACCGCACACCATATTATTGAATTTTGAATTGACGGCATAAAACCTAATGCAACTCATCCCCGACGCGGTATGTCCTCTCCATTCATTGTTATGTACAGTATTTGTATTTATATTCTCACAATAAACGTATAGATTCCCGCACAGATAGGGCACGGATAGGACACGGATACTTGAAATAAATAAACTGTCCTATATTTAAAATTAATAATATCAACTGTCCCATTTTGGTTTGTTATTACCCGAGAGTTCTCAAAACCAATTCCAACTTGATGGCATAGATCTCAGGCACGTCAAACGAGTTGCCACCGAAGGAAAACAGCGAAGTGGTCGGATGATGAAAGTGGTCGAGTTTGCTGCCGGGCAGTGTTGACGGATTCTGGACGGGTGGAAGTGACGACGATCGTATGCTGATTACGGTAGCCTGATGTGTCTGGTTGTGGATGCATTGCGATGACGCACAGGCACAGTCATCGAATGATTCAGATAATAACGACATACGGGAACCTGCGATAATATTGTTAACGCATATCCAAGGTTCCTTGCTACTGAGAAACTTTTGAGTTCAAATTTGCTGTAAGTGCGCATCAAATTTTTCGAGAAAAATGTTTGAAACGTGGTCCACTTCATAATTTTTTGATAACTGAATATTTTGACCAAGGTAAAAATTTTAAAACCAGATTTTCAAAAAAATGAGACGATTTTCAAAACGCCGATTTGAGAAAGAGCCAATGGAGCATGATGCAACCTTTCATCTCATCGGTGTCCATACCCACGACCGAGTCACCGGCGCCCATCCAGTTGGCCAGCACGTGCCGATTGCCGATGCCCGCGTCCGTGATATCAGCGATTAGTTGCACACTTGTCGGATACCTGCAACATGGATATAGGCGATTCTTTATTCTGGACGTCAGTGAAACAACTCATTGTATAAATACATGAGATCAGCCAATACACATGATTGTGCGAATAACTACTTTGAAATTAAATGCCACACATTCGTCAATGTTGTATATTTGCTTTTTTGGTGATATTGGCTTACCTGACTCCGCTAATCGTCGTCCCATCGAACTTGAATGCGCACATGTGCACCTGCAGCTGCGATGTCAACGAACAACGCCAGGCCACGAACCCAAAGTCCGGTTCCAGGGCCATCTTTAAAAAAACGTTTTTAAAGATTGACAAAAGTCAATTACCATAAAAGTAAGTTCGCTAACTAGCACACTCATTAATTCACGGTCTGACTGACGTTTTAAGTAACGTAACTCATTCACTCACGTCACGTTGCTCACGTCACTTACTCACGCCACTCACCTTTGACTCATGAGTGGCCACCCGAAAGTTGTGGCCCAAGGGTGTCAGCCGGGTTATCGGGAACTGAGTCGGATCGAGCAGCGGTGCCACGTACACGTGCATCTCCAATGGATCATCCTTGACGGCAACGAAATACACCAGTTGACGTTGCCAGTCGATACTTGGCTGAAAAAGATTGGTTGTGACGCGAAGCAGGTACTATTCTCTCCAATTATTTGTAAACGAACAACGTTAACGTTTAAGTATGCGAAATCCGGCCACAAGAACCACCAATACGCAGAAATTTTTATAAAAAATTATTCCTTTTTATATTTCTAGATTATTCAGTAACTACACTCTACATACCGTACCACCTACTTCTAATGATGTGAGCTTTGCAAATAAGTATCAAGCAGGTTCTACTATCACAAATCTCCCGTCAACATGGTACATCGATCAAACAAACAAATTACGATTAGGCACCTCAAAAAATCTCAGATCGTGTTAAACATCGAAGCACAAAAATCAGTATAGCCGTTGGTGAACGGAAACTTGAAAAAATATTAATTGAGCTATATATAAAGTTAAGTAAACATGATATTGATTGACAACCGAAACAGTAAAATAGCATGATAACCAACCGTAATCTGCGTGATCACAGGCCATTCGCCGGTGGTTACAGCCTGACACCTGTGCATGCACGTTCGGTAGGGCATCGATGCTGACGTGAACGAGATCTCATCCAGCTGAATACAATCCTTGACTTAGTTCATCTCAATTCGATGAAACTAAATCGGACAATTCACACAGAATCTAAGTCATAGTTCAAACTCATAATTCAAGGTCCATAGCTGGTTTCAGTTTTGACCAGAGGTGGGCCGCTGGGGGGGGGGGGGGGGGTAGGGGGGGTTACCCCCACTTTTCAGGGTCGGCGGGTAGCACCCCCCCCAGACAAAAATTTAGGTCGCCTACCCCCTCCCCCCCCCCTACTCGAAATTTTTGAGAAAATCGACCTCAAAACCTCGATTTTGAGGCTCATTTTTCAAAAAAATTTGGCTGTGAGAATTTTTTTTCGAACAAACACGTTTTCTGGGTCAATTTTCTTGGTTAAAACCTGAAAAAACCGGTACATGTGATGTTTATACCTTATAATAGAAGATTTTTTAGCAAAAACAAGCAAAAAACTAGGTTTTTTTGCGGGAAAAAATTTTTTTCTACCCCCCCCCCCCTACCCGACCTTACCCCCCCCCCCCCACTTTTCGGGGCGGGGGGGGGGGTAAACTGAGATTTCGAAATTCTACCCCCCCCCCCCCGCCCCCTGCAAAGTGCCGAAAATCCCGGCCCACCCCTGGTTTTGACAATGACAATATTTTGTGAAAACGCTTATCATATGGCAGACAATCTCATCGACTAAGCGACAGCCACGGTATGCTAACCTTAGGGTGCTAAACGACAACAAATGATTAGCTTAACGACAACCAATAGTCAACCTGTGATGTGACGAGCACAATGTGGGCGTAGTTGTTAAGCGAATCGTCAATATGCAGGAATCGGTAGGTCAGGCGATCGGATCCACTGGCCTGGATGGGTGGCAGCCATTGCATGCAGTCCGTCGTCTAAATCAACTCAAGTTCATTAAGTAATCACGGTAGGTATGAGTGGAACGTCTGTAAACTCATGTGTGCGCCTGTTGGTCATTCATCAACAACGATTCATTGCCGATTACCGTTTGATTCACAAGTCAACAATTGCTCTTGACATTTTTGAAGATCGGAGAGTAACTGCAGAAAAACCAGGGTTTCTCTTCTCCTTGTTAGCTTACCTCATTAGTTTGCTAACCAAGCTTTTACATACAACCCAGTCAGTGTCGACCATTAAATATGAACGGCGTTATGCCATTATAATATAACTGTTCCATAATGAGTAACTTTATTTGAATATAAAGATTCAAAAACGCTTCTGTTTTACATGTACCAACCAAATACGGCACTTCGTACTGTTTATCATAAACGACGACGATGTCATCGGGTACGGCCGACAGATCACCGAATGCGTTGATGTTGACCACGACCACGGCCATTCGGCACTGATCGCGTGATAGTAATTGTAGCCAAACCCTAGAAACAGAAACAGTAAAACTGATTCTTCATTCACTTTAAAACGCATAGCAACTGATCCGGTTATCATTGTACATACATGAAAACTTATTCGCCGATTCACTACAAATCTGATTCGCTATTCGCTAAAAATGGAGCTCACTATGAAACATATCTGATACATCTAAAAAATGATTTTCTTTTCACTGGAAACACATAAAAACGTATTAGCTATCCAGCATATACAAAGAAAACTGATTCAATTGTCGATAAAACATAAAAAATGATTCATGTTCACAATAAACGCATAGAAAACGGCGTGTACCTGTCCTCACAAGTGCCATCGGGATACGTCACCCATCCGGCTCTGGTCAGGTACTCCACCCACGGGAAGAACGATCGCAGTTCGGCTGGCAGATCCAACTGCTCGGTGGTGATCGGGCATTCCTGTACAAACATAACGATGATAAGTAGCCACAAAAACAACAACAACAACAACTACATTAACAAAATTAACAACAATGAAAACAGCTGACCCAGTTTTCCGCGTCAATAGTGACTTTGAGCAAATGGACTGAAGACTGTGCGTTAGCTGTTCCGACCAATGGATACCTGCATTTGGAGGATAAAAGAATCTACCAGTAAAAAGTTTAACACCATATCATTAGTAGTCAACCACAAACATTCATCGGATAAAAAACAATTATTCAATTTCATTTTTATTATACTAAATAAACTCACTCATTCATTTCATAATTTCGGTCTGTAAACCAAAATTATTAGTATTAAAACTAAATTCAAAGTCAGTCCTTCAATGAATCTATCAATGAGTGCAAAAGTCAGTGGATCGATCTGTGTGTAAATTAGTTAACCACTACACTACAACCAAACAGTTAGTCAATAAACCAGTGACTTTGTCAACCAATTAGTGGGTTAGTTGGTCACTCAATCGATCAATCAGCTAGTCAGTGCAATCAATGAGTGTGTCAGTCAGTCAATCAACCAGTCAGTCGGTCAGGCAATCAATTGGTGAGTTAGTAAGTCCATCAATCATTCAGTCAGTCAATCAATCAACCAATCAACCTGAACAAGTTCATCATGCTGGCCAAGGTGCCAGGCGCACTGAGATCCAGCTCAGATACGTCGCACTCGTCAACGATTTCGAACATCAAGTAGTACACGTCTGCAATGAAACCGACATTTAGTTATTAGAAAAAACTACAGCATTAGTAGCAATGGCAAACAAACACAACAACAACCACTGACAAAACAGCAGCAGCAACAAAAATAACGATGCTTTTTTCTTTCACTTCCGAGCAGTGGAGCACACGGAATGCTGTTTCAACTTCCTCATAATTGTAACAACAATAACAACATTAAACCAACAACAACAACAACAGCAACAACAAACCAACAACAACATCATCAACAAACTTTTAGCGTGTCGATTACCACCGGTTGGCGGCACGGAATGCTGTTTCGGCTGCCACCACATGGCCGTAAACCTGTCAAACTCCTCCTGCATCACGAACGACGGCACGCCGGCCGATCGTGGCAGATTGTCCGAATCGTAGTCGATCATTGACGAGGAATCCGTGGTCGAGTGGCAGCAACCTGAAATGATACGGAATTGGTTTACAAACATTCATATCAGGTTAGAACTTCTTCATTACTGAAGACAACAAGGCACACTGGTACCATAGCAGAATGGTGTTTTAGTAGTGGCCAGAGAGGTTGAAAAATGGTAGAAACCTTATGAGCAACACGTCAGAGTCAGATTAGTTAAAATTAATATTATATTGAATAAAGGTTAATTCTCACGGAAGAAATTTACCTGGCTGGTAGTAAATACCAGTTTCCAAACTTATAGACCATACCATTCATTTATCACTTTTCTCATTTAATAATAAACCGATAACCAACCAAGACAAGAACCCTGATCAAGGTGGATCCGACCGCTGGCCGATACATATCGTACATAGACGTCGTTCTCCTGCAATTAATGAAGCACTTTATTGATATCACTTCACTATCATTACACTCCCGATAACTCATGATCACATAAATAACAATATCTCTTAACGACCAACATTAACATAGGCAGATAGCGATGAATTGGCCGGACACATAACGGCATCGAGGGGTATCCGACCCTTGTGGTTGGAACTGCATGGTACGTGCTCCGGACTCTGGCAAACAAGTTCATTCATTAAATAGTAGTTTTACAAAGGAGTATTCATTTTTCTTCATCTTGAAGGTATTTATAAACAGGTTCAAACCAGTGTGCTAGTATTAGTTTAGTTCTGATCCTATAATATTTGCAATAGTTCAGTACTACATTGTGTTAACAAGTCGCAAGTATTGTTTTGTGGCCTAATTGAATACGGTCATCACTAACCATCATGCTGTCCACAAACGAGTGAATCTGTGCTCCGGCCACGAACACAACAGCGGCATCTGGCCGCTCCAGACTGTAGTTTTGTATGCCAGACAAACACGGACTGCGCCGTCGCTCCAGCATCAGCTTCTGTGCCTCGCTCAGTTGTGAGGAATGTTGTACCTGGAGCAGTAGCAAGTTATAGTTTCTTGTCACTCAATATTATTTTCGGAAACCGCACAAGCACAGGCAGTGGTTTGTCCGTTACTTGAACGCACGTCGAAAAGTTACAGTATGTGATGGGAAGTATGGAACGGTGTAGAACATTATTTTTAGCAACAAGAATAAAACCAAGTTTACTCGCTAAGGTAGAACAATTTGCGATTAAAATTGTATTGAAAGTCGATCACTCAATTCATGACTCATTTTGTACAAGAACCGGCACATTCAAGCTCAACGTTTCAACATCGACTTTTCAGGACAAGTATTGAAATAATGTGTAAAAAATTTCCTTTAATATTAAACCCGAAGAATGGAGAACGAAACAATAGGTGCAAAATTATCTGGCGTGGTACAATATGAGTCACGAATAAAATAATCGACTATATAAACCTTATCAGCATGGCACAACGGTCGCCAATGCAGACCCTTGACATTGGCATCGGCCAGACTGTAGTCGGCGACCAGCAACGTGTTGGGTGTCATCATCTCCAGATCACCCGGTCCAATAGCGTACACCCTGTACCTGCCATGACCATTGCCCACTAATTCGATGTGCTGATACGCCGAACGGCATTGCTCCTCGTTGGCTGCAACATTCAGATTTGAAAAAAGTTGAGGAACTGATTCATTGTATTCATTCTAATTCGAACATTTAGTTCTCGAGTCAAACAAATCTCAACCATACCGTAATGTAAGAACAGATTGTTTGTGGCACTTATCACATCACTGTCACAATCATCGAATGAAATGACTCACAACTCAACTTCAGTTGAACCAAGTCGACACATCACAACAGAATTATTCTTATAGCAGAGCAAATCATGATATTTTCAAAAAAGGTTAAGATAACTTTCATTTCAAGGTACAAAACCAATTCTGTCTAACCATGGGTGCGCCAGTACTTAACGTGCTGAAGTAACTGTGGCCACGACTTGGGTTCCAGTTCAAATCGCCTGACCATTGACGGCTCTTCACCCTGCTCGGGTGGCATTTTGACCTGATTTTTTTTTATCTAAAAAACGGTACTCAATTCGGACCATCAAATTAGAGAACGGATATCGTCAAGATTTCCGAAAAGAAAAATGTTGATGTATGGGTTCTCCAAAAACAAGAGTTGTTCTAAAAACATGAATGAGCTGAAATCCGGTTTACTAAGAAAATAAACAAACATGATAGATTTGAGAAGGAACACTAAATTAAAATTTGAAATGATTTGAATCCGTAATCTATGCAATAACAAGTATGAACAAAGTACAGTAACGGGCATTTTACTGATGATACTCAAAATAAATGAAGCCAGAATCGTGTGAGTTGCTTGGATATTTATTCGTTTTTGCATAATTGATATACGTTTCAAAAACGTTAAGAATAAATGAATCATTTCCCATATTTTACCAGGGTAACTTGATAGAAATCAATCACTAGTCGAAATACTCGGTGGGTGGAGCAAATTCTTGTCGGCGATCTTCGCGTCTCTGCGACAGCCACGCACTGTCCGATACTGAAAGTAACAATTAAGTTTCAGTCAAGACCAATGACATAACCAATTTACGGAAATTGGAAAACATTCTGTGATTTGAATATTAGACTCTGAAAATGTTTAAATTTCAACTCAAACAATATGAAAAATGTAGAACAAAAAGGTTAGACAAATGTAACATAAAATCAACGAATGTAACTCATCAGTCATCATGGTGTGCCTTATGGAAGTCTTATAAATGGTGCTATTTATTTTATGTCCTTGATTTAAAGCCTAGTGCAAATTTCTACTCTTTACTCAATCTAAATTAGACAGTTCACTCGTTTTCCTTTTTTGTCGCATTGTGTTCAAATCGATGCTTTTACAGTTTTGTATGTTACAATTTATCTCTCTATTATTTCAATAAAACAAAAACATATAATTTATAATTAACTCACATAAAGCCGCCTTTTTGCCTTTGTCCCACTCTCGCCCCTCAGCTTCGTCCTCCTTGGCTTTCCGCCTGGCTTCACTCTCACGTGTCTGAGCGGCCTGCGACTCCTCAGGCAGCGGAATCGAATCCGGATCCACGGCCTCGGTGTCTTCTGGACCCGCCAGGCCGACGATGGCCGCGATATCTGCAAATTAATATCCAATGTAAAAATTAATCAGAACCAAATAGTTTAACGTCGAAAAGATTTTTAAAAGATGATTGGATGTCGCTGGTATGATGTTTGGAGATGTACAGAAATCGGTGAACTAGATATGAAGACTACTTTACAGTCACTACTAAACACTGATGTAAAATTAATTCCAATTCTACTACACGAACGAACCCAAGCCATCCCCCATGCGTCTCTTCTTGTGCACCCTGGCCAGTCGTTCGGCCAACAGTTGTTGTCTGGCCAACTTCAGGTCCGCACGCTTGGCCCGCTGCGCCTTGGTCTGGTTGCGCAGCGCCTCCAGTTCTTGCATCTGCTCCGTGCGCTCCGCGTTGTCTTTGGAGAACCGGAAATAGCCGGCGCCCAGTTCGCGTTTGTCTATAAAGAATTAGCAAAATATATTGAATTATTCATATATTTTCTGAAACTGGCCGGTGTTTTTCGTCGAACGCTCCTCCGTCATCCTTTAGACAGTTTGAATACAAACGAAGTGTTTGTAGTTTGGTTGAATTAAGTAATAATCATTACCTTTATGCTGTATGTACGTTCAATGAATGAAATAATAAAAAAAACAGATATAAATTTTTTTATAAATAAGATAATTAACGTATTTAGTGAACCACTGAGTAAATGACATTCAACAATCCTAACCGTCATCAGCCACCGCTTGGTAGTGCATGTCAATCACTTTATTAGACCGAACGATGGGCTGTTGCTGCTGGGAGGAAGACGTGGCTGCACCCATGCTCGACATGAGTAGATCGATGTGCGATGATCGCTTACTGGTGGTCGATGCTGATGGTTGCGAATAATCGTATGGCACTGATGAGCTGGTGGGTCTGCAAATTATAAATCAGAAAAAATATATTTCATAAAAAATCAACTTAAAATAAAATCAATTTGCAATAAAATGATAGTGCGATGATTACGGGAATCGAACAGACAATGGTATAAGAATACGGAACTTTGATTGACAAGAAACATGCCAACGACACCTGATATCAGGATGATGATACATGAAGTGAGATGTATCAAGACCATAGACGTTGTTGGATCCACACTTGTGTATCTAAGAAATTTTCTCCAGCACACAAGACAACTGGCTACTCAACTCAATCATGCTTGATTGGGAATATCAAATAATGCAAGATTTCTGAGTTTAATAACACTGCTCTAATGAATCACACGACAACCACCACCACAACAACAAAAACAACAATGAAAATTCACATTCCAGTATTCACATCAACATAAAATTGAGCAAATAGAAAATGATCACCCACCTATTGGCCGACGATGTTTCTCTCGACTTTTCCTCTTCGACCTCAGCACGTTTGCGTTCGAGCTGCTGCCTGACGAGTCGATCCTGGTCGATCTGCCTGTCGACCGCCTGTAGACCAGGTAGATCCTTGCGCATACAGCGACGGGTGCGACCTGAGATTGATAATGATAATTAGATTTTTTGAATTTTCTATTACTGAAGCTATCAAGGCACACTAATAACATAACAGAATGGTGTTTCTGTAGTGACCAGAGATGTTGAATACACTGACGGCCAATGACAGTAACCCCTGAGAAACGCGTGTCTCAAAGTTGTACCACCAGTTTCCGAGATTCACCAGGCTCCCTACGCACTAGACTAGTCAAGTGACATGAAACTTTTTTTTCATTATATCCATCTTATGCCGGCGCAAACGACCTAAGATGGCATGGCATCTTACAATGAACGCACACACACATTCCCAACCGAACGAGTCCGTGTAATCGACGTATTCTTCATCGTACGTTGCAGAAGTTTCAGGCACCTCTTCATCTTCATCTTCGTCCACCAGCTGTTCGTCATCCAGTTTCTTCTGTGTAAAGTTTACCAGGATTCGGTCGTCCGAATGCAATGCGTCTTCTGAAAGCAGGAAAAATTGTGGTTACAGGGTTTCTCATCGAGTATTCGACCTCAATAACATACTCAAGCACTGAACTGATATATCCACACCATTCAATGGACAGACTCCCTACTTTGAGCTGAGGTGCGACTAAAACCACTTCTTAACTATCTTGTAAACTGCTACAAACTACACTCATCCAACCACTCCAGCCACTTTAGTCCTCTCAGCTTCAATTGTAACAAAACTTTGCCACATTACACATAAGTATGGTAAATTTTAGGTCCGCTTTGTACACCATTTTCAAGTACCGTTGGTTATTTGCTGTATTATTGTCATTTATGATACTCTTAATCAGTGTCCGATTTTTTGACCGAACAAATAAATGAAACAATATATAAACAAAATCAGTCACAACACTGGCGGACGAGCGAAACCTCCAGAGGAAGGGGAGTTTTTCTTAAGAGAGGGGAATTGGCAAAATTAAGGTCAATTTACCTACACTCCAGGGAACAAACTCTACTTTTCAAAATCGCGAGAATAGGGAATTCCACTTTTTCTTTCCCTTCTCATCCGCTAGTGAGTCCCAAAACCGACCATCTCCCACATTGGCCATCTGACCATTAGCCATGCGATCGTAGAGTTTGGCCTTGCGTTCCAGATTCGCCCGCGATGCCTTCAGTCGTCGTTCCTCTTCTTCGATTTCAACGGCCAACCGATCGATCTTCTTCCGACGTTCGGTGGACTCCTGCTGACGATCACCCTTCGGCTTTTTACCAGTGGTGAACGGTTTCTGAAAAAAGGTAAACACCTTTAGGGTACGTTTTTTTATTTTTGGGACGATTTTCATAAGCAGCGTCGACTACGGCTTCCATTATTTGACACACCGGGTATAGCGAATACAGTGAATGCTGCTTTTAACAAATGATTCCATCCAGAGAAATTTTAGTGATGACTATAAAATACGGCGTAAAAATTATAGTCCGAGAACAGTTTTGCTGACATTATAAAAAAAAATAAAGATGATAAAACAAAAAACGTAAAAAAAAGAAACAATTCAGTCAATCTTACGATAATTTCTTGTTTCGCACTAACATTAGTGAGTACGGTAACTCCGTCAGCCACCTGACTGCTTTTGGCTGTACCCCCGGCCGCATTGCCCTTCTTACGGTAGTACTCGGCTTTGAGGTCAAATAGCTGCAACATTAACCCAATTGATTTCAACCCGATAAAATCATGGTTAACATTACCGTAAGAAAATAATCATAGCAAAAACTACATTGATCGGTTAGAGCGGTCTCAAAAACTTTACACATTTTTATAGATTTTCATAAATCCAGATGTTTTATGCTGATAGATGTTCGTCTACAACTTTTTTAGGAACCATTGACTCCAAATGAACAATCAACAGTGTTTTGAAAATTAGGTAAATCAAAGAAATTTTTTTATAGCTTCTTTAACTCACCGTGCCCGACTTCACTTCAATCTTCTTTGGCATTATGTTGCCGTACCCGTATTTTCAACTAAAATTACGTAACGATCAGATTAAATAAACGAACTAAACCAGTTTCGGTCGAAAGTTTTATATTTCAGTAATTAGGCATCAACATGAATGCGGGGCGACGTTAAACCCAGTTGAATATATATCACGAATTGCCAGGGTGAACAATCTCAGTTTTTATTGAATTTTATAGTCAAGTAGAATCGATGTAATCGACAAAATATTATACCATGAATTATATAAAATACATTGAATAAGGCACAATGAGCAACTTGGATAAGGCACCATAGTAGGGTAACAGTGTAATAATATAAATGTAAACAATAAGCAGCAGTGTAGTATAGTAGTGTAAACTTTATAACGTGGGAGTTAAATTCTCGGAAAATTTTTCCGGAGACTATTTAAGTCTGACTGACTGTAGTGTAGTATCTGCGATGACCAATCGTCGTGAAAATACAAGTACAATACATGGTGACTGAAGTAGTATTGTAAAAACTATGGATGGATGATTTGTCTACATATTTGAATGACCGGACATCGTTCATTTGTTAAAAAGAACCTATAAACGCAGAAAAATGTAACAGTTTGGTTTTGGTATGAATAAATGAAACAAGCTACTAGCTGATGATAAAAGCGAATGTTTGAACAACTCGACCAGGGAATGAATGAAGCAAGCTGAGTCCGAATGTGTGAAAATGGGAATATAGGTTATAGATACACAACAAGTCATGGAAACCAAAACAATAATAAAAAAATAACATACAAAATTACACACCTATTGACACATAATAGCACGTATAAATGCGCACCTGAAGAGTGATTTTGGGATTAACATGGGAGTAACCGATAGAAAATACAGTTTTGTTTTCATTCAAGCACTGGGCATGAATGAAAAAGTCCTACTAAAGTTCAATAAATGGCAATGTTTCAAACTTGATCTACTATTCAATTGAGAATGTTATACGTACAGTTTGGTCAGGGTTTCTTGTTAATCGGAAATAAATTGGCGCACAGTTTGAATTCAAATCTGCTTTTGGCGCGCGTTGAAATTTTATAGAAAAAAAAATTTCACATGACTTTTGGACAACATACGAACATGCGCGTAGATTCTTGCATATGTTCATTACGGGATTTTTTTAGAAATAATCTTTGATAACAAGATACCATGACCGAGCTATAATTCGTTGATTACTCAACCCAAGGCTGACCATCCAGGCGAGTGGGCGACTGTGACTGGTCTCTGCGAAGAGTCTGTGCACCCGCCGTACCACGTCGTCTGAAATAGAGTTAAATTTATATAAATTTTGATACATATAAGCTAACTTTTTAATATAAATGAAAGAAGAAAAAACGGGGATTTGCATTTCAAGGAAATTTTTTGACATAAGTGGGCTGAGTAATCCTTCCTTGGGAAACAAAAATATATATAAAAAATCGGTATATTTTTTATTCACCAAACCCTGCTTATAAGAACACTAAGATTAGGACTACGGGAGTAAAGAGCGTGTTGTTGATTATCATGTTCATAGTTCATGAATGTAACATGTAATATTTTTGTTGCTGCAATAACCTTGGCGGTGTGCCATAATTGGATGTACCGAACATGCTGTCCAGTATATTGCCTCCATCATGTCGACTGGTTTTGTTTCGTTGCGGTGCCGCGCCTAAAATGATTGTATAACTGAATGCAGCATCAAGAATTAATTTTACAAAAAAATGTAACCCAAAAACTATAATTGACGCAGCTGATGTTCCACAGTTGGAAAAGTTAACATTTAAACTTTTTATTGACTCTCACGGATGCACTGGCGGATGAGCTAACCCTCCAAAGGGAGGGGAATTTCGTCGAAGAGCAATTTTAGCAATTTCGAGGCCATTTTACCTACACATTAAAGAACAACATTTGTATTTTTCGAAAAAGTCAAAGAGGAGGGAATTTCACTTTTCTCACCCCTCCTGCGTCCGCTAGTGCACAGAGGCATTTAACTATGATCACCCACGGCTACGAACCAGTGGCAGTGATGGTGTTGTACCAGGTCATGTCACCCGAATCGTTCCTGACCACCGATGGCACCAGACCCGAGCCGTCATCGATGGCGTTCGGCATCGTGTTGAACTTGCTGCAAAACAAAATATCCAACATCAGTAAAACATAAGTGATATAATCAAAAAAATAAACCTCTGTAAATGCATAGTAATATTTACAAGTACGCAATACGATTGAAAATCACAAAACCCAATCTCTTGATCCAAAGCCATTCATTGATTTCAATCTGACGGAAAGTCAATTAATGATTGATTTTGATGAATTACCTTACACGCCACTGTTGTCAAGCATCTCAAGCTTTTCAAATAACGCATTTTACTCTCTCAGTTCACCCTCAAGCCACAGACTCATGATACTCAATTTACTTTATTCTGATATGGTATCCATGTGCCATGCTGGTCTGCTTCAGTAATGAAGACATCCAATTAAAATACTACAAACAGGGTAACATGCCAAAGTGTTACAAACCGAACAGTGCCGAACGCCGTTTGCCGACGTTTCATGTTGGCCGGTGGATTGCGTTGGTATTCTTGCCAGAGTGGCGAATTGCCGGCATACAGAGCGTTGTTGATGAAATCACACAGCGATTCGGCCGCTGGGTTCTAAAGAATAAATAATCAGATTTCGTATACAACGTTTACGAATGATTAGAAGGAAGAACTTCAATGCGGAAATTTTTGATTTTTCCGGAAATTTCTGAAACAATTGCACGTGTTTTCTTACAGCCAACCTGTGTATTGATAGACTGGAAGTTGGGCACTTGTATGTAGAGCTTTCGCCATTCACCGATTGTGCCAACCGACATGGTGTACCATAGACGCAGTAGTGTGCTTTCTGAAACAGGTATGTTTGACATTAGAATACATGCATAACCGTTCCAACTTTATAGTATATACCAAATAGGTTTCCTTTGTCTAGTGATTAGGACGTAAGTCTCACAAACTGGTGGTCCTGTTTCAAACCGGGTTCACACACACATAATCGGGATCATAACCCAATAGGATTACTGTTATTTCACTATATTTGTGACTTGATGTCCAACTTTGCTATTGTGGCACAAAAACCAAATAAAGTTGGTTTGATTTTGCCTCCCAAACGAACCGAGTCTTTCCTCGACCGTTTCGATGCCACCCACGTTCTCCATACGAATCGTCTGTTTCTTGGCGGCACCCGTTAAGGTGGATACCGACATTTTAGGCACCTCGCCGATCGGCGTGATATCGATTGTCAAGTTGGTGATCGCTGGAAATAAAAATAAATCAACAGAATCTTGAAAAATCTGAAAAATAAGAGCTCTCCTAATTTCATTTCATATTGTCAAGCAGTGAGTGTTTACTACTGTACTGCAATGGATTTTCTTTTTTCATACAGTGTTACACGAAATCAACGTTCAGCGAAATAAGACCGAAATCCAGCGAGTGCCAGGAAAGACTATTGTGCCAAGTTGATTGGTAACCAAATATCATATCATGCGTTTTGAAGACAGGCTTGGCTAACCGAAGGATAACGAATTTTAAAAATAACTCCTCATTCAACAAACAAACCTAATTGAGCAGGCAATTTTGAGCGTAGGCGTCGATTAACGATGAAGACGTCCTCGTTTTTAACGTGCTCCTCTTCCTCAATGATCGAACCCGTTTCGTCCTGCCAAATGAGGTTAAGTTAACTTTACTTAAAATGTTCCTAAACGCATATTAAATGATTTCGAATGCAGTTCGGCTGCAAGGTCAACCGAACCGAATTGAAACTTCCGAATCAACAACACCGAACTCAGATGAACATCTGAAATTACCGTAGTACCGAACCACGGATAAAATAAGTAACCAGTTGATTACTTTAGAGTTGTTACCTTTTTTCAAACATTAACTGACTACAGAAACTGAATCTGACTATACTTAAACCACTGGCGGACGAGCCAAGCCTCCAAAGAGAGGAGAAAATTTCCAAATAGGGAATAATTTGCATAAAAAAGGCCATTTTACCTACACCTTAGGAAATAAAACTCTACGTCTCGAAACCACCAAAGATGAGGAATTCTCCCCTTTTCCATTCGCTAGTGCATACGACCAACCAGCAACAACGAGTCGTTTAGAGCCGTGGCACTAATCTGCCTCTGAGTGCCCACCCCAGCCAACGAACTGCCCATATTCGAGCTCTCTATCGTCATTGTTCGATATTTGCGTGGCGGTTTATAATCACCGCGTCCGCCTGAGAAAAATGTGAGTTTTTATTCAGATATAATTGGGTTAACTCGCACGTAATCATTCTTGCAAGTTACAAATTATAAGTGCAATTTGTTAAAGATGTTTACCTAGATAACGTCAACTGAATTCGTACGTTTTTGTAACCAGTTAAATGAATCAAGAAAAGAAAAAACGGTGAAAGGCATTTTTACTAACAATACTTGCGCAAGAGCAGAAACTCGTTGGTGCCAGCTGAGTCAATGGTCTGGTTCAAAGGCAGCTCGCCGGCATCCTCATCCCGCAGTTTCTCCACACGAAACTCGTTGTCTGATAAAATATATGTGTAAAGAGAGTCAGTCAGTGACAATTTCGAAACTGTTAATGAATGATTGTTATTTGTAATTTCCTACTCTGATGGGTGAATTTACTGATCATATAATAACAGGGTATTAAACGGACCTTCTCTGAACACCTCATCACCGGAATCGGTCCTGGCACGTTTATGCTGCTTTTCCTGCCTCATTTTAAGTGCTTTGTCCCGCATCCAGGCCAGCGTCAACTCGCGACGATCCGGCTCCAGTGAAAAGTGATCTCCATTGGTGAAATAGCTGAAACATTTACTATGTTTAGTTTAAAATAGTTGATGATAACAAAAATGGGGACATCTGGAGGTGGAGGTTACCACGGAATGAGCAGAACTTTTTTTTTGAAATTGGCAAGTCGATGAAAATAATTGATTTTGATTTTTTGAAAAAAATATTAACGTGTACACGAATTAAAGCCTGAAAAAAACACCAACACATGTATCAAATTACTCTGGCCGGTCGGTCGGCGATGTCGAGCCGTGCGCGATCGGTTGTCATCGTCGTCACCCATTTCTGAAAAAATGCAACGAAATCCATTTTTCTTATATTATTGTTTACAGAGGCAAAAATTCATTTTCAATTTTTCCATTATTAAAACTATTTACATAAAAATTTACAAAAAAAATTGGAGCTGAGCTGAACCAGCAGGTTTTTATGCTGAGCAGTGAGCTGGCGCCTTACACACTAGCGAATTGCATAATAGTTTAATCATCGGAATACGGTACATCTACTACCATCCCACCCAAGACGGAAAGACTCGAACGTGATAATATCGGAAAATTAAATCATACAATTAAACTTTAATTACAACCCACCAGAAGCATCTACGCTGCCCGTGAACACCAGCGCCACCGCCGGAAACTCAAGACGACCGATGACTTCGTTTCGATTCAATGGCGGCAGGTCCATTTCGATTTCGCCCGTATCCTCGGCCAACATCAGGTCGAAATGCTCCAGTTCTTCGCTGCTAAAACACAAGTCACGATGTGAAGTTAATAATTCAATAAATTTCTCGTCATTTTGCTTCCTCTAATTTTAGGAGGGACTGGCGCAAAGAACTTGCAACTTGAACACAACAAGCTCAATTTACGGGGTATCTATAGACAATCAAAATTATCGAAAAAAACTGAACTAGTTTTCATGTAAACAGGTCACAGGCAAAAAATTCACACTCTCTCCGACATGTTTACCAGCAAAAACTTCGACAGAAAAACACTCACGGCATATGTTTGCCCTTGTTTGTCTTATTTGACACGTAGGCGTAGCAGCAGGCACCGATGTAGTCGTGTACTTTGGTGGACAATGCCGCCGTCACTCGCGTACTGAACAGACCAACGGAGCCACTCTGACTCGCCTCGCGCTCACTCATCGCATAGAACACCAGAAACTGTTTATTGCCCGGAGCGCTGGCCTGAAATACAAGAGCATATTAAATAGAATCATATCGAATAAGTGAACGGAGCGGAACGGAACATGCGGAGCTGACATGTTATAGAATTTGTTTCACTTGTCTAGCGGTTAAGGCACCGGCCTCAAAAGCTGATGGTACTGGTTCGAATCTCGGGTTGACACACGGCGCATTCAAAAACGTTGTCGATGATCACTGAGCACACCCATGTAATTAGAGCTATTTTCACTATTTTTTTATTTGGCAGCTGTTGTGGCATAATAACTGATTAAATTAAAAAAAATTTAATGCAAACCAACATCGGTAATGATTTTGGCGTAATCCTTAAATGGCAAGTCAGGCGCCGTCCACTCAGTCGTGTCCAGCAACTGGGCCGTCTTCGAGCTCAGAGTCTTCACGCGTTCGGCCGGGTCCGGCAGATCCACCGGTGATAAGTGAAAATCGTTCATTTCCTCATCCGGTTGTTCCCACGGAATCTGCAATACACAAAATCGGATAAAAAGGATTTGTGTAAAATTGATAAAAAAATCGTTGCAAATAAATAAAATCAAAAATCATTTTTACAACGTCTCCGTTACAGTTTGAGACCGTTAACATTTAGTTTTTTTAGCTAGCATAGTTGGGGTTAAGTTTTTGTATATATACATACATATATATCGCAAGGTCATATGAATTTCGCTAGAATCGTAACAAGAGGTGATGGATTATTGGGAAGAATGTAAAATAACAAAAATCATGGGAATGGGAAAATTGAGAGGAAAATGGAAAGAGTAATGTAAAATGGGAAAGTAAATGAAAACCCCATTCACTAACGATAACGAGCTCTCCACTGGTGTAATCGAGTATCTAACAGCAACAACAACCGAGTTCGCCAAAATACAAATTCAACAAAACACTCCGATATAAAACGCTAACCGTTACAGTTGTATTTTGAAAACGGAATCTGTTCGTTATATGTGATGAGTAAAACCTTACGTATACTTAACCTAAGCCTGAGCTTACGATACAGACCCCCCTTTCCCGAATTTAAGCAGAGAAGTCTATTTGGCTACTACACCGATAGAAGACTATTCAATGAACAAACAAAACCCAGCAACTCCCAGAATCATTAACCTCTAAGAACTAGAAAAAACCAAAACCCACATGTTAAAATACAGCTATAAAACAAACCCAACACAACAAAAAATCTATAAATCCCGACAATGTTTATGATAAACATAGATCTTACACCAAAAGCCTATCGTTAACCTTTTGTATAGTTCTGGCTTTGTGCTCACGTAATTGTTCAAGCTGAATGGCCGTGTTGGAGCGATGTCGACCAGAGCCCAGTTCGGCCGGTATGTCCGGTGAATTGGTTCGGCGATTCGGGTTCGTCATCGAAACTTGCGATCGGAACGACTGAAATGAAAAGGTTTCGTACTTTAGATTCTTTGTTGTACAATAATGAATAATGACAATAATAGAATAATGAACATGTGTAATAAATGAGCGATTGCGGCTTGGAATGAATTGCTCAGCTTAATTATTCCCATGATCACAACCAACATAATAACCATCATCATCATCACCAACAACATCATTATCAGCAACAAAATCATCATCACCATAACAACATTAGCATCAACAATGACAACACACCAACCCTGACTGACTGAATGGATGGTCGTTTCTTATTCCATCGTGGATTGTTAATCAGATAACGACTGCCGCCCGGCGAATGCGACCGATCCGAACGATCAAATGGCAGATCATCATTGGACAGATCGTGTTCCGATTCAGGTATGACTTCGACGAAATCGGCATCGCCCGGCAGTGCACCCGGCTTGATGTAGGTCTGCAATGCATATTTATTTGTGAATTTTGTGAAGTCAAGTATATTTCCGGTTCAAGTGATTTGTGAATATCAACTATCAAATTTTTTCAAATTTATTCAGTTGTTATGCCATAATAGCAAAGTAGGATACCAAGTCACAATAGTGAAATAACGGTCATCCGATTTACAATGACAATCACTGATCATCAACAACGTTCTTGAATGCGCTGTGTCTCAACCCGGGGATCGAACCAGAAACGTCGGTGAGCGAAGCCGGCGCCTTAACCACTTGACGAGGGAAGCGACAAACTATGTTTCGTTAAACCTTACAGTAAGTATGATTCTGGTTTAAACTGATTTCATTACGTTCAAACAGTTTAAATTTGTTCGTACTGGTAGGCGGGCTTCATGCCTAATGTGTCAACGTCGATTCGTTAGGTTTGGTAACCAAAAAATTACGTGCAAAACTTTTTGCCATTTATTACTCATTCTAACGAACATCAGGTGCAAATAGTCTGGCCCGACACAAGATGGTTCAATAATAAAACAATCGACTATACTGACTTCAACGGGTGAGCACAGCTGTTCACAAATACCCGAGTCATCGGCCACCAGCCACGAGTACCGGGTGGCGTTCACCAGAAAGTCCCGATCGAAATACGCCATGCCACATCGGACTTTTAGCCGAACAGTGTCTGTAAATTTGGAAAACCGTTTTATAAGAATGGGTGATATCTATAAAATTTACGTTCGTTTATTCGATAGATTTTATTCACCCACCCCCATACAATTCGCGAAGAAAGTTTCGAGTTTCATGTCAATCTTCCCATGCTCATTTACGCGTCATTATGACACAGAATAAAACATTTTCAATTGCTCATGTTGGTTTCTTTTATCATCTCACAAATAAGCATAGGATTAGTCAAACATTCAAATTCATGAAATTTGACTAAACCTCTGATTCTCCCAAATAAAACAAATACACCGAAATCCAATGTTAATTTAATTGAAAGATTCATTGACAGAATATTCCAGCCGTCAGTGTATCGTGCTATAAAAAACGGGATTGTATTGAGATAATCAGTAATGGTAAATAAAATTTATTTGATGACATTAATTTATGTTGCCATAATCAGTGATTCATCAACTTGTAATGAAATTTACTTTTTAAAGTATTTACATACCAATAGATTTCGATGTTAGATAATCACTGGCGGACGAGCAGCAAAAGAAAAAGTAATTCCATCCCATACCCTACTCTTTGGCAAACGCGTGGCATTGACCGAGAAGTGGGTATCGTATAAGTTGAACGGTTCAGAACTGGAGAATTCTCCGCTTCAGGAAAAAAACGTCACTTCTCTGCAGATTTTGCTCGTCCGCTAGTGTATATAACCAAATGTAATAAAATCTGAAATATTTTAATATTCCGTTCCCGACAGATACAAACAATAGCTGCTCTCTGACAGTGCAAACTTGGAAGCAAAAACCATGGTTTGTACATGTCAGAAGCAGTCCAATGTGAATTGTGATAGTGAAGTATAGTACACAAAAGTTGATTTTGTCGATGAAAGTAAAAGTATATAAAGAGAATACTGAAGTGTTTTATCGGTGTGACGACAGTAGGGATGGCACTTTTAGGATAGATTTAACAGGTCGAAAATAATCTATGGACAAGGTTGATTCCAAAGAAAATGCATACGTTGTAAACGTACGATAGAAATCTCAATTTGAGATCGTAATCAACTTGAATTGATATTGAATTGTTCAATGGAATCCACCCATGCTTCAATTGAGGGGAGTAAAACTGAAACCAGTACAATCACAGGGTACTTAGAAATGGGTGCACATAATTACAAAAGCCAATCCAAGAATAACGGAAAATTTTCATGTCACTGAAGTCGGATGAGAACTGATACTCATTCATTGACATAAAAATTCCCATTTTTCAATAATAATAAGTACAGTGTACATCAAGTACGTCTACAATCAACACGCTTACACAGAAAATTGTTCAAATTACCAGGCTTTTGACTTATAAAATCTATGAGAACAACGTGTTGTTTGATGTTCGATGTTGAAGAAAAATTCCTCCAGATTGTGTAAGAATGCCATTCAATAGAATAGACATTTGATAACCAGAACAGAGGTAAGCTGTTTTTTAATAAGGAGAACAAGCCGCCATTTCATTGAGCGTTGATATCATGTTTTTATAGTGTTTGATAGGCTTACGGTTTGATTTAAATCGGATTGCCTGAGAAAACCTACAGTTTGGCGTCGACGAAAAAAAATTTGAGCTGTTAGCGGTTTTAGAACCACTATATGGTGGGTAGTAATCGACCATAGTATTAGGGTCCACAAATGTTTCAATCTCGAGAACGGCCACTTTGAAATTTGAAAAACGAAATTTCAGAGATTGTTAAATTTTTACATTTTTCTGCATTCAAACGCCGATATTAAGAGATAGCATTTATCTATTGTTCTGAAATTTCACATGGTCATTCTTCATCTTACTGCGGTCATTTTGAGCTGTATAACGTGGCAATTAAAAGATTTTTCGACAAACAAAATATAGGAATTCACTCATTTGGTCACCCGGTTGGGTAATAATATTTACCTGTGATTTTCGTTAAAGTCCCAAGTTATTTCGGATAAACCATATAGCCCACGAGTTACCCCGATAGGTCGACTTCACAACCTACAGGTGCCACCCCCCCCACATCGCCTTCGTTTCCAGTGAAAAATGTCACTTTTTGAAATTTTTGAAAAATGAGTATAATTTTCTTTCGTGTTGATGGTTATAACATTTTTTTGGTTACTAAAGAATTCTTTTAATCTACGTCATGATTTTACGCATGTTTTTAGCTTTATTTTGAGCTATAACAGAAGTAAATTAGTGAACTTTTCAATAGTGATCCATTCGGTCAAAGGCATAAAACTTAGAAATTTTTTTCGCTAATAATTAAGGTTATAGTACAAACAAGATGTTGTATTAGAAGATTTGCGCTAGAATAGAGTCACGAAACTGCTTATTATTGTTAAATGTTTTGTTTGCAACAATATTAGCGTATGCAACAGATCTTAGGATAATGGTTTCCCCAAATAATAGAATTGTAACAACGTCAATGAGCACATCGTTGTCAAAAAATTGATTTTTTTCATATTTCTGAAATTTTACCGTAACTCTGTAAAATCGTTCATGGCCACTGTCAGACACATCCTCAAGCAGAAAATATGTAATTCAAGCGTTCTGCAGCTATCTTTGAACTAGAATCGCAACGAAAATTTTTTTACCTTTTGATTTAGTACGTTCGTGTAAACTCAGATTTTCGTCAAAATCCCAAGTTCTTTGGAATGAGCCATATAGTCCACGGCTTACACTAATATGTCAACTTCACAACCTACAGGTGCCACCCAACCGACATGGTCGCCGTTTGACACGAATATTTCATTTTTGTAAAAAAATCGGTAATCTTGTTGTGTACCGATGGTAAAAATTTTTTTGGTTATTCGTAAATCATGTGATGACTTTGTTCGTGTTTTTAGTTTCAATTTGAGCTGTAACAGTAAATAAATTCAAAAGTTTTCACTCGTGATCCATTCGTTTAAAAACGATAAAAAGTAGGCAAATTAAAAAAAAATTATTTTTGTTATAGTACAAAAAAGAAATTGTATTAAACGATTTGCGCTAGAATAGAGTTACGAAACTGTTTATTATTGTGGAATATTTCGTTGGCAGCAACATTAGCCTAAGGTACAACTGTTAAGACAATGGTTTCCCCAAATAATAGAATTGTTAGACCTGACAACGAGGACATCGTTATCAAAGAAGTACATAGATTATTTCATATTTATGAAATTTCACCGTAACGCTGTAAAATTGTTCATGCCACTGTCAGACACATCCTCAAGCTGAAAAGATGCAATTCTAGGGTTCTGCAACTAAATTTGACTCAAATGCTATAAATGTTTTCTAACCTTTACATTTATTTACCCCACAGATTTTTTTGAAAGTTTACAGTTTTATAAAAAATCTGGGAAACGAACCCGGGCCACTCACATGCTAGGCAAGTCGCACAGAATAAAGAGAGAGTGAACTATGAGATTACAGTCATACCCAGCAAAATTTATAGAATTATTAGTTGGAAGTAACGTGTTTCGGCGGATTTAAAGAAACTAGACACGTTAGCTTCCGGCAACTCGGCTCCGCCATCGTCAGTAGTCTACCGACGTTGCCATGAAACAATCATGAAGCATGATTACAAACCCCACAGATTTTTCGAATTTGGTTTTTCTCGAGCAACATTACTTTTCCATGTAAAGTTTTGCTGTTTGCGAGCCCCCGATAAACTATCGTAAGGCTGGCTTGTCCGAGCGGAGCGAGGACAAGCGCGTTAGGCCCTGCAGGGGAGATTTCAATATTTCTTCCTGCACGTGTTGTAGCATAGGCACTATGCTGTAGAGAGCATGCGAGCGTAGCGAGCCTGTTATAGTCGGGTATATGCAGCTTAGTTGCATTGGCTCAATAGCGCAGCGCCAGAGCGCTTGCCTAACATGCGAGTGGCCCGGGTTCGTTTCCCAGATTTTTGATACAAACTGTAAACTTTCAAAAAATCTGTGGGGTCTGTAAAATTGCGGCACAGAACCTGACGTGTTGTTCTGGTATTTATGCCATTGCTCGTATGTTTATTATAAACTCTCCGTCCACTACGAACACAAACAATTCTAAATAAGATTCCGATGAAAATCGGAGTCTACACGACCAGGCGACTGAATCAAAAAGAAAAAAATTCTTTGCGATTCTAGTCCGAATATAGCTGCAGAACGTTTGCATTGCATACTTACTGATTGAGGATGGGATGTGTCTGACAGTGTCCATGAATGATTTCACAGCATAACGGTGAAATTTCTGCAATATAAAAAACAATTTTTTTATAACTATTTCTTGGTTAACAGATATCGTATCTACAGGGTTGTCCAAAAAAAATGCCAACACTTTGGCGGTGAATATCTTTTGACACAATGCACCGATTTCATTGCGCTTTTCAGGGATTAACACCAACATATTAACTTAGCGAACTCCATAATATCAGAGGAATCAGCCAATCACACCGGCCACCACGCCTGATTGCGTGGAAAACTGCGTGTGGAGGAAAAACCGAGGTCTATATTACTTGTTCCTTGAAGTATTATTTTCACGTGTCAGTGTAAACATCAACCTTAGCTGGTTGAGCAAGTGAAATTTCGATGGGTGTCAGCGTTTGTTCTAGAGCATTTTTGATTCCCAAATTTGCTTTTTTCCTTATAAAAAGTTGTTTGTTCATTAATTTTTTTGCTAAGGCAATAAGATGACTTTTTCAGGCTTACAGGAAAATTTTACATTCTTGATCAAAAAATACAAAAAACCACTTCAAGTTTACGAAATTAACGGTAAGACATAGAAATGTTTATTTCTATTAAAAACTCTCTGTCAATTCATGTATCATTTAACGCGTCTATAACATGCTTCGTGTCTGCACGCGCATATTCCTCGGTTTTTCCTCCACACGCATTTTTCCATGCAATCAGGCGTGATGGCCGCTGTGACTGGCCGATTCCTGTGATATTATATAATTCGCTAAGGTAATATGTTGGTGTTAATCCCTGGAAAGCGCAATGAAATCGGTGCTTTGTGTCAAAAGATATTCACCGCCAAAGTGTTGGCATTTTTTTTGGACCACCCTGTATTATTTGGAGAAACCGTTATCTTAACATCTGTTGCAAACAAAACATTTATCCATAATAAGCAGTTTCGTGACTCTATTCTAGCGCAAATCTTTTAATACGACATCTTGTTTGTACTATAACCTTAATTATTAGCGAAAAAATTTCCTAAGTTTTACGCCTTTGACCGAATGGATCACTATTGAAAAGTTCACTAATTTACTTCTGTTATAGCTCAAAATGAAGCTAAAAACATGCGTAAATTCATGACATAGGTTAAAAAAAACCTTCAGTAACCAAGAAAATGTTATAACCATCAACACGAAAAAAAATTAAAGCGATTTTTAAAAAATTTCAAAAAATGACATTTTTCACTTGAAACGAAGGCGATGTGGGGGGGGTGGCACCTGTAGGTTGTGAAGTCGACCTATTGGGGTAACTCGTGGGCTATATGGTTTATCCGAAATAACTTGGGACTTTAACGAAAATCAGAGGTAAATATTATTACCCAACCGGGCGACCTAATGAGTAAATTCCTATAATTTGTTTGTCGAAAAATCACTTAAATGCCACGTTATATGGCTCAAAATGACCGCAGTAAGATGAAGAATGACCATGTTAAATTTCAGAACAATAGATAAATGCTATCTCTTAATATCGGCGTTTGAATGCAGAAAAATGCAAAAATTTAACAATCTATGAAATTTCGTTTTTTAAATTTCAAAGTGGCCGTTCTCGATATTGAAACATTTGTGGACCCTAATACTATGGTCGATTACTACCCACCATATAGTGGTTCTAAAACCGCTAACAGCTCAAATTTTTTTTCGTCGACGCCTCTCCCCATACAAACCGTAGGTTTTCTCAGGCAATCCGATTTAAAGCTTTTTTATACGAGTACAAGAAACAGGATATCAACGCCGGACAAATTGAAAGGTTGAAATAAGAAAATTATATGTATAGCCGGACCACATAAAAGTATATTTATGAACACACCACCATTAGTTGATTCAATAAATGTACAATTTTGATTTCAGAACGGACGCTTTTTAATAACTCATGTTTAACTTGAATACACGGTAAAAGACATACAAATTTAGTACTATATTAAAAATGTAGCAAATGTCAGAATAGTATCGCATCCATGGGAGCTCAAACGAAATCGATCTTCAGGTACTCGCTAAAAATAAGCTTTAGTTTTGGGGGAAAAACGATAGTCCTACGGAGACTCTCGCATGTTCACGAGAGTCCCTCCTTATCAAATATGAATTCCAAACAAAATGTACGAATTTCTCGACTAATCGGAACTACTCTACTCACTGCAACACTCAACGGATGCAATTAGGCAAATGTGGTCTTCGGGTGTATGAGGTTAAGTAAATGACGGATATTGAGTGATGAGGGTAAATAATCATAATAGAAATGTAAGATGTGAAAATGTGTAATCAAATATATTTCCTCAAGTTAAAACAGTCACATACGGACGGCGCATATGGGGTATAGACAGCAGAATACAAGTAAAAATTATTGACATTTACTAGTCTACTTACAAATCAAATGGATAAAAAATTACAGATGTATTGAGGAATTCCACCACCGGATTCAATAATGAAACAGAATTTTAAATCAGTAAACCAACTGACTCACCGGTTCGGCTGTCATTGATTCTACTATACTACAGTTTAATAAATAACAAACAAAAATACGAAAATGTGGTGGTTACAGCTGGAAATCAGTTTTCGCACCAACGGGCCAAATATGCGTCATGCATGTCAAAATTTTAATAACTTAGTTGATAAATCTTATGCTCATCGAAAAAATTTATCAGCGATTCAAACGGATTTTTACTTGTATGTGGATATTTAGATATTGTGTCCGATGGTACCATAAGGGACAAGTTGATTGATGAATAAAAATGTTAAACCAATTGATGTACACGTCTATATTAATCCACGAACATAAACAGGCTCGTCGGCTCTGAAACATCACTGCTTGCGTGCAATACATAAATCATATCCAGCCCAGCAGATATTCGATTCTACGTTTTACATAATGTTTCAGGGCAGACGGATAGAGCATAACATGAACTATATAAACCAGCTCAGCATTCATATATTATACAGCGGACATAATGTTTCAGGGCCGACGGTTATAGCATTCGATAATCAGGTGTTGTATCCGCACTGCGAGCACTGCAGCCGGAAGGCGCACGGAATGCAGCAGAGTGTGAACGGTGTGAACAGGAAGGCAAGTACGACCAGACAGACGATCATCGTCACATCCGGCGTCGTCACCATCGTACCCTAAAAATACGTCATATTCCAAAATAAATTCCAACCCGATCATGATAAATTTTCATCACATTATGACATAATTGTATTGGGTACTAAAACCACCGTAAGCCACACGAAAGCGACAGAAGCAGCCGCTCCATTTGCTTAGTGGTTGAGACATCAGCTCGATTCTGATTCAGAAGCCGGGTTGATACACAGCTTATTAAAAAACACTGTTGGTGATCAGTGATATTCGTGATTATTTGAGTGTACTAGGATTATCGTTGTTTTTATATATTTGCGACTTGGTGTCCTACTTTGCTGTTTCAGCCCAATAACCAAATTTATAGAAAGTAAAGGCGGACTGACCTGGCAATGTGGACAGCGTGCCATGGCACTGAGATGCTGGGCGAACATGGCGTTGTGGGTGGCCCGATCGACGACGACCGGTGTTGTACCATTGGGTGGTGTATTGGTGGTCGAGCTGTTGTCGTACACGTACGGGGGTGGTGCTGGTTGGGTGCACTCACTCGATAGACCTGAACAAGTACAATTAAAATGCAAGTACACAAAAATTTTATGATTGATAAAAATATGGAATAAATTGACTTATTATTGTTCAATATGTTTATGTATGACTGTGATGTGACTGTGTATCATATCTAGCAATAGGTATTCCCATTACATCCTTATCATATGGGCAAGAATCAGGATCCATTCCGTTACTTATTAGCCCTCCTAATTATGTGAAAACTAAAATGATAACTTATTATCAACGTAGAAATGTAAGATAAAATATAAAAACTTAGGTAATTTTTTTATTTCACTGCCATGAAATCTCATCCGAAGTAGAATAAGACTTAATACATGAAAGTGAATCTTTTTGTAATCACATAAAATAATAATTAATCAATAAATAAATAACATGATATAAATAACATTAAACGAACCGGGATATGGTGGCGGTGGTTCATCGGGATAGGGCGGTGAATTGGGTTTGGGTGTCGTTGTGGATGGCTGTTGGTTCGTGTTATGATCGTCACTGGATGACGTCGTCATATTCAACGTCACATCGGCCGGCGATGCCGTTGTCGTGGTCGTTGACTGCGGCGGAGGATTATTTGTTGACATGATGATTGATAAACTGAAATGACATATAACTAGGTAAGGTCAGATTATAAGGTGAGTTGAATTGGTTTAGAGCAAATCCGAACTCATTAAAGTTGAAGTTCTAGGTAGAAAGAACGGCAAGTTAATTGAAAACGTATTAATCTGGGATGAAAAGTCAACGAAAAACACAGTTGACAGCAGATTTTATGAACGTTGGCATAAACTTAATTTTAAGATGATAATAAATTGACATAAAACATATAAATAAATATGATACAATATGGCAAGACAAATCAATAAGTAGTAAATAATTGAAAAGATAAGTAATAAATCGGATGCGTGCACTGAAACAACGCGACCGAAATTCAAAGAGAAAGCGAAATCCCCACGCCGCAATTGAGTGAGTAAACGTTTATTTACATACGGATTATAACATCCTAGAATATATTTCTCGCATAGACCCGTATATACAAACATGGTTATGCTAATAAATGGAAGTAATATAACTGAATAACACATTTAATAAATATCACATTTTCAGCAAAATATATATTTATATGATCACAATTAGTTTAAAAACGTCAGAAACCCTCACTTTTCAAAGTTTGCCAAATTAACAACTGCCAAACTAATTTAATACACGAACAGGATTCACGTATAAAATGTATCGCGAATTGTGTTGTTTTCTACTGTGAAAATACAGTTTACGCGCTAGAAAATCGTGTATGCACGATACATACATGTAAACAACAACTTTTACGCAGTGGGTTTTACATCTCAATCCTATAATTATCTTAAAGACTTACGTTAATACACACGAAAACTTCGTCATAATGGTAATGTGTAGTTATATTGTCAAAACCCAGTAAAAGATGAGAAAAATATGGAAAACGTATGAAGTGAGGATTTCCTTCAATAAAACTTGTTTATAATTTTATTAGCCAGTGAGAAACTTTTTACTGTAATACTGCGCTTTCTTCTCGAATGCGGGTGACTGGACCGGACTGTTTAGCGTGTAGAACGGGTTCATCGAGTGCTGAAACACAAAAAAATAATATAATTCAACCCATTCTGAAACCACTATTCACGCATATTAAAAAAACATTTTGAGTGACGGAAACTTTATCACAATTATTTTCAAGTTGACTCAAAAATCTTTGAGTCTACTGATTGTCACTGTGAACCCTTTCTTCTATCTGTAAGTCTTGATCTTTAATATTCTCTCCCAAGGAATTTTTTATACAAAACCTGGTAGCCACCAACTTTTATGTAAACCTCGAACATCTCCTGGAAGAAATTCTTGATGCCGTCGTCGTTCTTCACCGTGTGCAACATCAAGAAGCGCATGCCTACAAATACCAGTATTTTCATTAGTCTTACAGCACGTGGACGTGATATAAAATTGCATCCAGAACACCTTTGAAACATGCAGATCAATAAATTTGGTTCTAAATAACTGACTACTACTACTAACGGTGGTAATTACCACTTTATTGACCCCTCTTTATCAACTGGAGTTAAAATGAAAATTTCTACATCAAAATATTTTTTCAAGAGAAACAGTGAATCGAAACAACAACAGCGGTGACCCGAATAATGGTACAAACGAAACGAAGTAAGTTGTCATCAAACCCACGTAGTTTCCCGATAACCGAGGGTAAACTATAAACAATTTCTTTTAAATTGCACTTTCCTCTTATTTTTTTAAAGAAATGACAATCGAATTACTATCCATGTTTCAAACAGAATAGCGAAAATCAAAGGGGCTACTACAATGGTCAAAAAAAGACATCAGCCCGAGCAAGTGAACGCAGAGGCTAGTCATTAAATCACAATATACCAACCTGATGCCGTGACGAATGCGGACACGAACCACTCATTGAACTTATCGACTACTCCCAGGTTCATCACCGGTTTCTGCACCATCTGCTCATCCACCAGATCCAAAGCAGCGTGCGCGATAAACTGATTCAAATGCACATTGTCCACGTCTTTCTGCAAATAATTTCAGTGTCATAAAATTATATTAGTGATCCGTTTTCGTAGAAGTTTGCTGTTCTGTAAACTAGAGCGACATGATAAGTTTATACTAATAGTTTACACATATTTTTAACTGCACTGCAAGAATATCAAAAAGTGGGGGTAGACAAATTATGGTTCAATTATTTAGGTGTGTTGGAGCTAGACGTAAATAATCATGTATTCAGCATTGGGTTTGTTGGTAGGACCGGACAGTTGAGCTCTGGAGATTTCACAGCTGCAGAATACAAAGATCTAGCAAGCTACTTTTGCTATAGTAGTTTCTTTTTTTGATTTGCCGACGGACAAGAGACTTGCAAATAAAAGGTTACTGTTCTAGTTCTTCAGTGACATTTGAAGGTGTATTCGAAGGTGACACAACTTACACCATCATTCAGCACCTGACTGGAAAACACCCCAACATTCTTTGTGGGATTTTTTCGCGTGAACAGCTGAAATTTTGTTTTCTATATAAACAGATTCAGGAACTGAGCGTTAAGAAATATATTGCGCGTGCCATTTATATTACAATCCCAACTGGCAGACGTGGACGAGCCAATCTTTGAAAAAGGAGCGGAACCTGAAAAAAACAGGGAATCTATTGTTTTGTTTTGAGACCACATTACTCATAGCCCTAACTAATTCTACTTATTGGAACTGCCCAAAAAGGGGTAGTTCCTGTCAATGTTCCTCCCTCGCCAGTGACTTCACCAAAGAAGTGTAAAGATGTACAAACATAATAGTAGTTCAACCTTTTTATTAGACGAAGACGAGTACTCAGCCTCGAACACAGGATTGTCGTGCTGACCGACGATTATAAAGTAGTATTCTTTCGGTGTTGATTTCCTGGCTTCCATCATCTATCAATTACACTGAAAATACGAATTTCCGCTCCGATCTTGAAAGTATAAAGTATTTAGTACTTATAAAAGAAACTCTTTCTTCGAGTATTTCCTGGGCTACACGGAGCGAGGGATCGGCCAGTAACGTATAAAAATAAAATAGATTATAGTACATGTGATTTCGTTTCTTTCATCCGACGAGGCATGAAACATCACTAGGTGACAGGAAAGTAAAATAAGGAACATTAGGAAACTACCGTAATCAGTATGTTAAGATTCGAACGTCTGTGATATACAGAGGTAAAAAGCACACTTTTCATCACGTTTTACTGATATTGAGATTAGTTGAAGAAATACGGTGAACGTAACGGTAAAAACCGACTAACTAAGAAAAAAAACGATACAGCATTTAGAAGATACCTTTTTATTGAATGAAACCAGTAGAAGAACGAAAAGTTTTATGGAAATGGACTGAATTATTGGAATGAACAGTACAAGAATTGAAACGCAAAAACAAAAAAATGATATAAAGCAACATTTATGTAGTTTTGAACAAACGTACCAAGAGACTACCACATAAAACAATAAAAAGAGCATCGTGAAATACTCACTGAGAACGGTTATTCTCAAGGTATTTGTTCAAGGACCTCTAAAATATCAAAATTACTTCGATTTGCTGACTGATAAAAACTTGAAAAGAAGATATATTGCATGATTAGAAATCTGTGATATAACTATTAACAACGGACAAGACTATACAAACAAAATTATACCGAAACAAATTACCCTAATAAACAAGATTGCCACACATGAGCATTGGTCATGTCTCAATGTTGTTTCGGTGTAACACAGTTTAAACGTAAGTGAATTATACAAACAACATTAACAATTACAGGAAAAGGCATGTGCTCACTGATACACAAAAACAATAACATGGAAATAATACACAAAGGTTTTAACATTTTTCGCAGTCACGATATTTTCAGATGAATCTGAGGAAAAAATGTAAATGAACCAAATCATATGCAGTTAACTGGTAAATTCACTCGACGGATAATAAGAAGAAAACCGAAGTATATGAAACAAAAACTAACAATACATGGATGGTGAAGTGAAACGTTATAAGAATGGAAGATGGAAATATACAGTACAAAGTACATGTTCCTTGTAATCACACTGATAGTAAACAACAAAAGAAATGTGTTTTGTCTAGCCACATATGTAATTAGGCGAATCGATAACCAACAGCTCATCAACAAAACACTGTAACTTGTACAGGGTGGCCGATGAGATGCTATTTTGATAGCCTGAGCTAACCATTTAAAGGGTATTTCAAGCATTAGATAATTGAACCGAACCGCCACTATCATATATTTCACAAACGATATTCTGTTTTATCAATATTACGAAAAAAGCTCAACTCAAACTAAAAAAATCCGAGATCATCTTAATTCACGGTAAATCAAATGTTTTCATGAAATTTTCATAGATCAATTGGGTTTCATGGCCAGAATCATGTCCATCGCCTGACGCATGCTGGCCACCAGCGCCGGGTTGACGTTGCCCGACCGCAGTAGATTCTCGTACTCCATTACCCATCGTACCTGAGCATTGATCAATCTGACAATGTCACTAAAATACTGACATTTTTACACTTTACTTACAGACAAGACAATCATCAAATTCATTTCACCGATAAGACTAGGTAGAAAAG
Source organism: Daptonema setosum (assembly GCA_964036265.1). Lineage (NCBI taxonomy): Eukaryota > Metazoa > Nematoda > Chromadorea > Monhysterida > Xyalidae > Daptonema > Daptonema setosum. Next base: position 10,639,861 of record OZ038443.1, read on the forward strand.
TTGAATATATGTAGTGCTGTTTGTATTTTCGGTGCAAAATTATGTGTCTCAGTTTAACAAAAAGTTTAAATTAATTCCTGACGTCTGCTTAGCGTGGCATGTCTGCCACCGGCAATATGTTGGTGATGAATATGAAAAAAATACGTTTACATGGGTTCAAGTTTTCAAGATAAGCATTTTATACAACTATACATAACTAGAGCTTAGTCAAAGTACATTGGAAAAAAATATTGTATACATATGTGCAAATGTGCAATGAATTCTTGAAAAGGCCCTACTGTATATGGAAGAACAAAAATCTTGGCAAACGAAGCGCTGAACGGAATCGGTTTAACCAAAATTTTAGAATAACAAGAAAGCCTGGATATAACCAACAGTTGGATTGCAGCGTCCGGCTGCCTCGGCCACAACCAACGGCATATCGGCCGATCGTGCACCCGAATTCTGATGGTCTTGCTGAGCTGCGTGAGCTGCTAATATTACAAAACTTATAATAAATTATCCTTATTCTATTCTGTTTTTCATCAACCAGTATTTTACCGCATTGCGAAATATAACTCGGAAATCAATGCCTTGACATACCACTGAGTGAGTCTGAGTGTATACATTAAGTCAAGCGGCCATTTAAATATAACAGTATTACAGCACAAGGAACATGAAATGACTCAACATCAAGCTAATTTTTACCTGCTCAATTGACTAAAAGGTTGGATTCTTTGAATTTTATGCTTGATTTTGTTATTTGTGATATGTTTTTGTTGCCCCAATGTTTTAACCAACCAGGTATTACGTCACCACCCTGCGTCACGGGCACCAGTTCACGACACTCAGTCGCCGACGCCATACCGCTATCATCAGCCGACGGACTGAATCGCGCCTGCAAAAAAATTAGATTCCGAAATAATAATTAAATCCATTCGAAATAAATAGTATCAGAACTGAAAATTAGTTTGTCACTAAATATTCTATTCCAAACAATCCATAAACGTCTTATCTTGATGCTCTCTGATTATTTCTTGAGATTCAGGGTTCAACTTTGACTCCACAGATTCAGTATAAACTATTATTATTGAAAACAACGACAACTAACAACAACCAACAACATTAACGATAACCACGACAACCAACAACATTAAATTTAACAACAACAACAACAGCGACAACCAACCACACGCACACTGGATGCCCAATCGAACACGCCCAATTCGTTGGCCAGGGGACGAATGGGACGTGGTGCCGCATAGTTGTGCGTGCCAGTGGCACCCTGTCTGACTGAAGGTGGTGGACCCAGTAACTGCAACAAACAATAAACATTAAATATATATGAATAGTTCATGAGTAAAAATATATATAAGCGTAATTGGTACTTCTTCTTTATTAAGACTACAAAGCACACTTATATCATCATAACAGATAATATGAATGTCTTCATAGAGGCAACGAAATCTGAACATTTACTGAAATCTCGATGATCTTTTAAATTCTCGCTGAAAAAAGCAATGAAAGGGTCATTTCTTCACCAACATAAGGTGGTCTCATGCTATGGAAAATGGGCGGACGATTCAACAGCGGTGGTCGCGGCGAAAGAAAACCGGTGGCTGTCGTAGGTGCAAATGGAGATGGGTAGTGATAGCTGACCGAGCGTGTGACTTGGTAACTCGTGTTGTTGTTGTTGTCATGGATATTGCCGTTGTAGTTGAAGAAGTGTTTGCTGTCGTCTTTCGAGTCGGTCATCAGCGTGCTGCGTTCCGTGATGCCGGCCCAGGGATCGGTAGTCTGAAGAGAAGTTTGAATGAAAAAATAATAAGAATACAAACTCACAAATCTCTTGATAAAATTGACAAACCTTTTGCTGACCATCTACCGCCTGAACATTCTCATTTGAGTCTGAGGCTTTGTGGTCGGCAGTTTCCTGGAAATAAAAAAAGCATGTGTGAATCAGCATTTTCCAGATTTCTTAGTTAAACCATGAAAAAATCTCCAGATTTACGAAATTACAAATTGCAATTAAAGACCACCAACCTGTTTATACGCAAGTCCAGTCCACTTGCTGCGAGCACTATAAGCTGCCGCCAAACTCGATCGGCCCTTTATCGGCTGCAGAAACTGCGGCGGTTTGTCAGCCGATTTCGTTTTGTCGATAACGGCTGCGGTCTGATAACGTCGATTGTAGTGGGTGGGACAGGCCTGAATGTCCGGTTGCTTGGGACGTGGCATCGACTTGGGCTTGGCCGGTGGTGGCGGTGGATCGGCTATCTGCAATGAAAAGTTTTAAAAGAATGAGACATTCCCAATAACAATTACTTGATTATGGAAGTCGGAAATTAGAACTGATTCATTTTTTAACCACAATTTGAAAATTCGAATTCAATGTAACTCGATTCACGTTCACAAGCCCACCCATTAATGATCATACCTAACAAAACGAGTTATTTCTGACGTCATTTAACCGAAAACCAAAATAGCGTATCAATTGAAGACTTGAAAAAAAAATGTAAATCGCAGCTGATGGTTGACATAATGAAGTCATCATAGGTCACACCAACCTTAACTGACGATGGCGCTATTCGTCGAACAGGTGTGGATGCCGCCTGACCACTTCCGTTCAATGGTGCCGCCGACACCGAAATACCATTGCCCGAATTCGAACTGTCGACTCCCGGTTGGAACTGGATCGGATCCATCGGCTCAACCACAGGCTCCTGCGCCGGGTCTGAAACAAATTGAAATGAAATGACATGGCAAATCATGAAGTTGAAACTGGAAAAGTAACTATTCTCATATTGCAACTAAAATTTCCCCCTGCTTCAGAAACAATAACAACCAGCAACATAGGAGCCGTAGAATACACCCCTTCCTACATAACTCCAGAACGCAAATAATTCAACAAACAAGAGAAAAACGCAAGACATTTCCTGGCATGTAAGTTCGAAATTAACTTCTGAGACCTGTAAAACAATGTTGTTGCCGTTGCGTTAAGGGACTGAGACTTGGCCTTTAATACTACTAGACTAGTACATAATTACGTTCCCGGGAAAGTCCACTCGACATGGACAACCAACCAAAAAAGTCAAACAACCAACCAATCATTCTGGCTAAATCGCACCCCATAAATGATAACAGTAACAAATTGTATATTAGTTGAATAACTCACTATCGGGCACCATGCGATCCAGCCATTCGGTGACATTCTGCAGCGCCAGTTTATCGGGTTTCATGAGTTGGGCCAGTACCTCGGCCGTTGTGTATTCCTCGGGCTCCGATGGTGGGTCGTCCCATTCCTCTTCCTCCTCATCGTCGCAGCCGTCTTTTTCGTGGTTGAAGTTCCTCTGAAAAATATTTATTACCAAATTTAACGATTACATATTTTTATATTTTATTAGTTTTTGTTTTAATATAGTAACTTTGTTGATATATCGTGAGGTATCAATACCGATTTTGAGTTCATAGCCTGATCTTACTTCAATGAAAACAAGATAAAAAGAAAATAAGCATAAAAAGACGGTGGTCGAAAAAAACAGTGTTAAAATTCTCTTACCTGGGTTAATTCAATGTTTCTCTCTGGTCTCCATTGTTGTTGTTGTTGTTGTTGTTGTTGTTGTTGTTGTTGTTGTCGTTGTCGTTGTTGTTCTTGTTTTTGTTGTTGATGGTGGTGTTGTTGTTGTTGTCGCAGTTCTTCTTGCTGTTGCTGCTGCTGTTGCCATGCTTGTTGTCGTTGCTGCTCTTCTTGTTGTTGTTGCAGTTGGATCTGACTTTCATAATACATCTCCCTCTCCTTTTCTTCCTCCAGATACAGTTGTTGCTTCTGCAACAGTTGTTGTTGTAATCGTTCATTGCGCTCATTCTCCTCCTGTTGTCGCTGGTAACCATTTGTCAACGCCAATTCGTCATGCTGTTGATGGTGGTTGGTAGCCGAAACGGAGGCCTGAAATCAAATAAACATCAATTTATTATTGGTCAAACAGACGCAATGATGGAGCGGGGGTGGTACATCAGGGCTGCATGGTCATGGGCATGGCGATTGATTTTAGCCGATTACGCATGCCTGGCCGCTGGGAGGCAAAGTAAGGAAAAATCATTGGGTGCGGATTCATAAACATTCTCATGTTCAAGAAGATTTTTTCACAAAATATAACCTGTCGCGATGACAATGCAGCTGGTTCCTTGCACTCGCGTTCGTTGATCTGCACCTGAGACATGCCCATCAGCATCTCATCCACACCCAGCACACACAGCTTGCGCTTTCGGGTCAGACTGTGTTGACCGAGTGCCAGCAGGCCGTTGAGAATCGTGAACACGCGTGTGCTGAAGTGACACATTCAATGTTCAATCATTCATTTAGGCAACCTTGAAAACAAGTGTGATAAAATTAGATTAACAATACAAAGATATAGTGCTGAAACATGCAAATAAGATGATGGTATTAATGAAGAACATTGAAAAATATGTACTTGATGTAGTATAACTACACATTACGGGACGCCTTGTGGTAGTGAGAAAACCCAATCACTATATCACCAAATAACGAAATAGTATATGCAATGCTGGACTGACAGACCCCCAATCCTGCTCGTTTTCTGATAGCCGGGAAATAAGGATGTTTGCCAGCCCATAACATACTGAACCCAACTAACATGTAGGCCTTTGCCCGTGCCATGGCACACTCATAAACGCGATCCGAGTGCGTGTGACATGCGAGCTTGGAGTCATTGGAGCGTCCAATCAGATGCGAGTCAATCAGCGGCATCACGTGCTCGCTGGTGAGCAACTCCGATACGCCGATCAGCAGGGGAACCTAACCAATAATAATAACGGGTCATTTATAAAAAGCTTCTGAAACTTTAGAAACCGAAAGACATTTATTGAGACTTCGATCATCCCTACTCACTGGAAGGAACGTTTGTTAGAACCAGCAATTACAGAAAAAAGTGGCTGATATTATTCAGCATAAAAAAATTGCGATTAAAACGGTGAATTTCATTCTAAAAACGGTTGAAAGGGAGAGTAAACCAACGGAATTCATGAGCGCCGTTTGATCTGAATCAAACTCTCGGAAATACCGCCAGATCTCTTCCAGTAACTCGTTCGGTGTACCTGAAACGAGGGTAGTTAAATCCCAGTCGCAATCCCAAGTCGATTAAAATCCAAACAATAAATACCACCAAAGAAATTACTGTTGAAGGGTCAGTGCATGAAAAAAAGTTAAAATCAGAAAAAGACTATAATTAATAGTGATGGACAACCAACCAATATGCTTCAGTAACTGCTTCACGTCATGTTCACTCGATTTGTTCGTTAAGTACTGGAATAAAACAACTGATTTAGCCGTTATTTAAAACTCCTAAATATTTTGTTGGTGGATTTAATTAAATTTTTTCCAACAGCACGAAAAAGCAGTTTTTATTGCAAAAATTTAAAAACCAACCTGTATGATCACAAGCACCAGATCCTCCAGACATAACACAAAATTTTCATCCAGCGACAACGGCGACTCTGCAATCAAATAACCAAGATTTTAAGAATTTTTGAAATGTCTTTCGTATGTTTTTAATCATCATAAATGTAGACCATAAAGATATTTATTTTGATGCTAAATAACGCACATTGTTCCCACCACAACAATAGCAGCAAATACTCGAGAAGTCGAGAACAATGAAAAACAAAATTTAAACTGTCCCTCGTGAAGATGGAAATGTGGAATAATTCATAGAACTCCTGACTAGTGAAGTTCGAAAACTAGTGTTACTGGTTCGAAACCTGGCTTGAAAAACCATTCCGGCCAGTGGCTACTAGAAAAAAAAATTCTGATGGGAATCATATCACAATCAGTGTGCCTTGATGACATCACATCGGTAATGAAACTTTTTAAATTCCTGAAAGCTAAAAATTGTTCCAACTTTGAGAGTGTCGAATGGCGTATAACAGCTGGGCGAGGGTGGCATCCCAGCGTTGACCGCTAACGGCAATGAATCGCGGCTTGTGCTGGCCGGTCAACGACAGCTCCAGTCGACTGGTCACATTCGTCAGACTACCGGCTGCAATCATAAACACTTTGAAACGCAAAACTGCACATAAAATGATACCAAACTTATTCATTTTGCTTGTTTTTTTACTCTAGCAAACGCCACAAGGCATCCATTATCGTTCATATAATGACAGAAAACTAATCTGAATCTAACAAGATGTGTAATGAAAACTAATTCTTATTCAAGCGACAACCATGACAACAACAAAAACATCCTTAAGATCAGAAATTTTTATATCGAATGCTCATAAGTCATATTATATATAAATTTTTGCTACCAACGGTCACGAAAGTCAAAGTATCGGATCGATCGTACGCCATCGCGCAACGAGAACTTGACCAGTACGGCCTCGCCAGGCGCAACCGGAGTGCGGTGGGTACTGTGGTGAGGTTGCGGGTTGTGCAGATCTGCATATAATATAGCAATACAACAAATTTTTCTAACCTCTCATCAGAACCAGTAGGTGATAGTTAAAATCAATCAAAAACCCATGAGTAAGTGTAACTATAAACTTAATTCTTGCACTAAGACTGATAAATAATTCAAAGCGAAAGAAATTACGTTTGAAATCCGTCACAGAAAGGGAGTACACTTTCTCATCCCAACCTTGTTCTTCATATCCATAAATCATGATATAATATAAAAGACAGGTTGTGAACACCAACCCTTCCAATTATATAACGGTGCGTCGTTCTCACGGTCACACGCCGGTTGAATGTGAAGAAAGTAGAAGCTGCGCCGACACAGCCACGACAGTTGATGTCTGAAACTTGCCAAGTTTATATACTATACAGTTTTGTCGCCTGTTGTGAAGTTGGTTGTCAATTCAACTTATTATTTCAAGTTCGCTATGTCCGAATTAGTGCGAATATTCTAATATACGGTATGGAAATTTAGTATAAAATGCAATATGAATGTATTGAATTCAGCTTCGAAACTGTAGGTCCTGGTTCAAAACCTGCTGCCCTGTTGACTTGTAATGAAGTCTCCCTTTCGGTAAGGAAGGAAACCGTCTACAACGAACTACAAAAAACCTCACAAAAACAGTCGACAAGTGAAAAACAAAAACATCAGTATCGGCGGAGCTTCTTCATCAACTTTATTAAATATACACAATCGGTTCTAACCGTCCCACCGCATGCTCAGCGCGGGAAATCTTTTCCGGATCCGGTGCTTTGGCACTCCGACTGGCGCTCCATTCAATCATCGACTGAACAAAATCACGGCACTTGATGCGTATGCCGATGAACGAGTCCAGCTGATGGGGGCTGTATATCTACAACATCCTTATTTATGAAGTTGACTATTAAGGCTGCTATTCGTGAGTGATCTGCTTCACACGATATCATGAGGATTACATCACCTCAGCAGGTGCGAAGTCAAGACTCAATCATCGCAACTTCCACACACAGAAAATACGTACACTGGCTCATACCCACTTTCCTTAGTAAAAAGGGCAAAACGCTTGTTTGGCGACAACCAACCGTCATCAGTTCATCTTTAGTCATTATAAACGGTGCCCGGCCGAACCGGGACGGCACGTTGATCTTCGGACGGTGGGGACGTTTTTTATCGGATTTGCGTAGACTCGTCGCCTTCTTCTTCCATTCCCAGCGCTCTGCTTCGGTCAGTTTCTGAAAATTTCGATTTTTATCGTAAAAACAGGAACAGTCAAATGACCAGAAAAATATTCTAATCCATGTTCGATTGAGAACCCAACTATGTTATATTCTACCAGCATACAGCCCAATTATTCGTGCATAATTCGGTAGTCCATTCATCGATCTCTAAGATCTGACCTATCAACGTGCGTTACTTGAACCGATAAGTTTATGTAGTTTCCTCAAATTTATTTTTTCAATTTCAATTTTATTTGTCTCGATTATTGGATTGGGTATACATAAGTTAGGAGTAGTCGGAATTAGGTTACAGGTTGATCGGAATAGTTATAAAAATTAAAGATAAGTTGGATTTGGATACACAAGTCGTGCAGTAGACATTTTAATTCGATGCAGTAGTCATAAAAAGACGTATAAATTCAGAACATATTAATATCCTGCTGTTCAATGAATTTACTTTTGAATTTTAGCTAAAAGGACGTTCACCACACCAACATCCCATTCGGCACCGGCCCATATGTATTTTTCGGATATGGTCATGGCATTGAGAGTCTCCGATGAGACAAGCGCGCACACATGCCGTACGAATAGGGAGTACGCACCCGCCTTTTTGGGCATCGGTATGTAGTGGCTGGTTGACGCGTTGCCGATCGGGTCATCCTGCAATAGTACAGAAATAATCCTATAAGATTTCATACAGTATCTGTCCTAAATTGTTGTAGTGTTTTGAAATAAAAAAATAAATAATTAAAATCCGAATAAAAATAAATAAGTAATAAGTAAAATAAAACTGACCTCCCCATACTCGAACGCACTATACTCCAGATCTATATTATTGCGAACGAGCGTCGTGGGCGTGGAGCCCCGTCCGATGCCGGATAACGCCGATCGGGGTCGGTCAGGTTCGATGACATTCAGCTGGTCAAGTAGGTGCCATTCGTCCACATTTAATCGTCCATCACCATGTTTGTCTACATCATGAAGATGACGCGACGAATACGTCAGCGTTTCTTCTGACGACGACTGATGGGGCCGGTCGATGGCGTTCTCGTCAGCAAACATGAGATCCGACGGAGAGCCGCGTGGTGAAATCAACGGTGTGGCGATTGGGGAATCGAACTGAAGGTGACAAGATCGTGATAGGTACACTAGAACAGAACAATTGAACACCACAAAATGCAACTGTAATCCGATCCTTCAATCTTTTTCAGACTTTAGCTAGGTCTAACTAGACTTGACTTCTACCCGACCGCGACGAGCAACTATTTTCCGTGAGCAAAATGGGTCCGCCGCCCCGTCGATTCATTTCATCTCATATCAAAGTCAGAAATTAATAACCCAGAAGAAGAAAACTTCTAACTTCTTCAACTCCAACGACGCTTTCTTTTCTTTCTTTAACCTGGATGAGCGGCGGGTCATCTTCGGTGGCCTTCGAGAATCTGCCATCCAAGTTGGCGGACGACATGGTGTATTTTTGATGGTTTGGGTTGGGCTTTACCTTTGAACTTGTTTTGTTGCCTTGTGGGGCCTCCGATTTATGCCTGCTAAAAATTAATTCTTAACTTCAATAAACATTCACAGATCATAGACTCAGCTTCTTGTTATAACTGTTAACGTATTTATTTATTATAATATTCGTATAATTTTATTATAAAAAACAATTTCGTTCGTCCACGTGCAAATAAGAAATCAGAAATAAAAGTCCAGAAAAAAATTACGCGGCTCAAAAAAAGCAAATTTTTAAATTTTTGAATTGCGCGCCGGCGCCAGTAGTTTGAATTCAAATTCATTTCGGCGCGCGTTCAAACATGGGGAAAAAATAAACTTTTTCATGAACATTTGTCAACGTCTGAGCGTTGCGTCTAACTCGTTGTGTAATATGAATGTAAATAAGTATTATAACTTGTTTAAAAGAAAAATAGTTTTTGATGACAAGAAACATTGACTAAACTGAAGGCTATAACAGCCTTGTCGAGCTTTTTGTTTGCTTTGTTAATTTTATGGATCCTTGCTTAATAGTAAGCCGAAATATTTTTTTTAGAAAATAAGAAAAAACCAATGCCAGCAATATGGACAAATTAATCAACAGCTATACAGGGTGCATATTTGGAAACTGTACCGGTTTTTTGTCAAAATCCCAAATTCGACTTTTTCATTTTGGATTCACGGAGAGGCTAAACTAGGCTATCTCCTTCACTAACGTACAGTCTATGTTCGGAACTAAGCCTAAGCCGTACAAACAATCAAACGGTTATTAGCTGTCGTTGGGTCACATGAATTCTGACAAAAAACCGGTACAGTTTACAAATATGCATACATATATAGCCGATATATTATATGCGTCGTACTGTGTAACGACAACCATGTATTATAGCAGCAGGCGCTATTATAAAATATTCTGAGGTTCTGAGAATGTCAAATTAAAAATTTGCCATGCGACACAATTTCGTTTTTTTCGATTATAGTGTCCTAGTTTCTTTCAATCGAGCAAAAAAACCTTCAATAAACGCACAATCCAAAAACTTTTTTAATTTTTTTCTTTTCATGAGCTCTCCAGCTTTATACAAAACACTTCAAATCGTTGACATTTAATAACATGGAAAACTATGCAGATTCAGTGTCATAATTATCAATTATAATGTTCTAAAGATCCGAAAACGAGAAACCCGCGGAGTATTTTACACTCGAATTTTTTTCAAACAAAAGTCAAAGGTTTTTTCGCGTATAGCTCATTCATGATATCCTGTCACTGAACATTTGTCCGTGGAAAATGGTTACACAGTAAGTTATGATGAGTAACAAGAAACCCTGAACAGACTGTAAAACATCCGAAACCGTGAACAGACTGTAAAACATCCGAAGCTCTCAAAACGTTAGGTTGTTAACATTAAATTTGTTTATAATAAATAAATTTGTAATCATATTAGCTCGCAGTTTAGGCGGTATCCAGCTTGCTGATGACCAGCAACCATGTTTCGGTGGAATAAAAACAGAAGTTGTTGGAGTTCGACATTACTTCCCTCATCGTCCAGCCCCAGGCGTAGCCGTCAGTGAGTTTCTGTGCCACCGTAACCCGGGGACCTGGGTGTGCCTCCGCAGTTTTATTAGTGATCGTTGAGGCCACCAACTGGAATTATATAAAAACTATATAAATGTACTTAAGAAAATGAAAAAAAATCATAAAGCAAACTATTAAGTCTGAATTTTCATTCTTGTGTGGAGAAACAATACTACGTACATAGTCTTCGTCGGGTTCAGCAATACACAGGGCTGAAACCTTCAGTTCAACTAGATGTTTTAGCCCTCCTGTGTATTGGATAGGTTACGCAGTATTGTTCCTTTGCACAAAGTTAGTCAAGAATAAAAATTCTGACTATATTGAGACAGTCAGTGAACCGTCGAGTCATCCCCGTTTCCGAATTGGTCCAAGACCTGGTTCGCATAACCTAAAAGCTCTGACGACTGGCACTCAACGCCCCCTGAAAAGTATGTAATCTTGTATAAATGTGTACTTTCTCATATAAAAAAATACATGTGTTGAACAATGAAGCTCAGTATAACATACCTTTCACATTCAGTTTGGATACTGTGTTCGAATTCTGCGACCTTTTCAACAACGGGCTAACCGCTTTTTCACCTGTAAATACCTCACGTAATCAATCATTCACTCACTGCCTCACGCTTCCACTCACTCTCACACTGACGCACACACACTCGCTCGCTCGTCAGCTCACTCATGCTTTCACACACGCATTCAATCACTGACGCCCTCACTAGCTCACTCACTCACTCACTCACTCACTCACTCACTCACTCACTCACTCACTCACTCACTCTTTCACTCACTCACCAAGAATATCGCTGACATCACCATCAACTGCAATTACGAGCCATTTGCTGTTGGCAACGAAACAGTAATTCTGGGTGGAAAATATCAGACTGTTCCCAACGTAGGCCCAGTTTGTATTCAGTTGGCTGACGACCACGGCCCATTCACCTTTTTGCGTAATGTTGTACCAGATAGCTTGCGAAATCGTCTGCAACTCACTCTCACTAACTCACTCGCTGACTGCTTGACTGACTGACTCACTCACTCACTAACTCACTCACCCACTCACTCACTCACTCACTCACTCACTCACTCACTCACTCACTCACTCACTCACTCACTCACTCACTCACTCACTCACTCACTCACTCACTCACTCACTCACTCACTCACTCACTCACTCACTCACTCACTCACTCACTCACTCACTGTCTCACTCACCCCGGCATCCGAGTTTGGCAGATCGGCCAACACTTGATCGATGGCAGCCTTTACCGTATCAGTGGGACATTCATGGGTACCGGAAAGAGAACAATTTTTCGCTAACTATTGTGAAGTTTATTTGAAACGGTCTCTTCTTGAAAATGTAAGTTCCACTAAGTATTATATACTACTAAAATTTCATCATTATGTAACACTTTGTGAGTTGTGTTATTCCTTCTTTTTTTCTAATTACCTTTCGGAAGTCCCAGTTTTCGCGCCAGTTGCTGCGACAGACCAGCCGATGCTCCCTCTGAAGATATACCTTAGAATATGGTAACCGTTCTTAATACGATATATTATAGTTACAAAAAATTTTTTCCTGAATGCATAGGATTTAAAAATGTGTCGTTATATGAGAACCAAAGCTCCTAGAAATTTGCAAGCTCAATCTGACTAACCGATTGCGAAAAGCAAGCTCACCGCCACCGCCGTTGATATCGCGAACATTTTCATTATTTATCAATGATTTATTAACTGTAAATTAGTGTATTATCAAGTCAATACGCGTTTCCTCAAAGATACGTAAAATCTAGTGTATCCTAAATCTTTTTTTTCGCCGGCTCTTAAGACCTCGAACCTAAAGGATCCCATTCTCCAGGTACTTCTTTTTTCATAATTCCATTTGATTTTGTCTTTCGTGTCTTTCCAAAAAATCGTGGTCAATGGTTTATACTCTTCTCCGACACTGTATTGTTTCAATGACATTGTTTTGATCAACAGTTAATATTGTTTTGCGATTTTGCCGGGTAGAGTACGGTAATTGTACAGTTCCGGGATGTTTATCAGTTTTATTACATCAAATTTATCAGTTAGCTGTCGGAAAATTGCACGCTGTTGATGGTTGGCGCCGGCCTGGCAAGCCGAAGGTCCTGGTTCAATCCCCGGATTGCTCTCCTTTTTATGATTAGCTCGTCCGCTAGTTGTTGATACACACCGCTTTCATAAACCATGTTTGTGATAGTATCGTACTAGTTACATACAAAACTTGAGAGACGGAGCTTGTTCATAAAATACATACTTGCTGATATCCGGGTAATTAGAGTGACTGTTATTTCACTATATTTGTAATTTGGTATACAACTTTGCTATTGCAGTATGATAACCGAATAAATTTGTTTCTGATTTGACTGTAACTGTATGCACTTGTGGGACACTTGAGTGCACGAGTGCACGTTGTAAAAATGGGAAATCTCATTGTCAGGTTTATTATCAGGGAAACATCCACATTGTTGATTGTTGATCATCATATTATACAAATAACACAAAACTGGTAGAGCAATCACAAAAGATGAGTGCCAACTGATAGGGTTTTTGGAAAGGGCAAAAGTTATATCAAACGAGTTTCAGAATTCAGTTTCTAATGTGAATACCATTTTACATTATAGCTTCCGTAATTCATTATGAGAAAACCCAAATCTGGATTACGACCGACGAATTTCCAGTGAATAAGATTTTCACCACGCATAAATTTTATTATTTTCATTCCCTGCCTGTTGAATACTTTCTTCAATTTTTTCAAAAATGTTTTGTTTGAAATGTTTTTAAATTTTGTGTTTATGAAAAATAAATATGGTCCAATATATCACAACGTTGTTCATTTATTTATTCAATTATTTTTATGCCCGATTTGTTTGGGACACTTCTTCGATGACGTCGACCATTCCACGGTGACGTCCATGGTATCTGTTGCTGGAATCCGACGTTTGGCATAAACACCGATGGAAAGTTGTTGGGGAAAAGAGTCTGCAAAGTTAGTGATGGAGTGAGTGAGTGAGTGAGTGAGTGAGTGAGTGAGTGAGTGAGTGAGTGAGTGAGTGAGTGAGTGAGTGAGTGAGTGAGTGAGTAAGTGAGTGAGTGACCGACCGGTGTGGCCGGTTGCATCTGATTCGTGTACCACGGATTCCCATTGCCATTGATGAAACGGTTATTGAAAGCCAGACCTGAAGACCCGGTCATGCCCGAATTGAGATTCCCAGCCGAGCCTCCGATTATACTGAAAATAATGAGTAATTACAGTAATGGTTTGTAAAAAGTATTGGTTGTAATGTAATTAAAATAATGAGTTTCTTTAAAAATATCTTTCCATAAAGTTAAGCTTAAATTTGTAAAAATACTACGATCGATAAATGCAGCAAATGATAAAAAAAAATATTGCAATATGGTACATACATATACAGGGTGGCTCAAAAAACGTGTCGCGTTTGAGCAGTTATTGTGAAAGTTATACATGAGCTGTGAGATTTCGGTAAAAAGCATTCGATTGGCCATGTTTCGGCCTACAAAATGATGTGCTACTGAAGTTGTATCTCTCGGTTCCTAATTGTTACATGCGATTATTAAAAAAAACACCGAACTTCACATTAAAAAGTTCCTATATTGACTTTTTTTTTGTTCGTTTGCTAGGTTGTCAATTTCTATGCTTTGTTTAATTTTCATATTTAAATGAAAATATTTTTGTTTGTAAACCTTCATTCGTTTTGGTCTGTTTTGGAAGAAAAAATCGCTTCTATATGTAGTTTGCCATTAGGCAGTTCATGCCACGCCACGGGTGCTGTCATTGCTTCTGAAGGAGACCAAACCGACCGAAATTTTTTGCGTGATTAGTTTTTTTTTTGCAAAATACACTTTGCTTGTAATTTTTTGTCTGTGATGTTTATGTGGACCAAAACTTCATCAACAGTTTTGATTATTTTTTGACTTTTACCACAAAATAGTAACTTTTTGATATGAAATTCGGTGTTTTCTTATAATCACGTGTAAAAATTAGGAACTGACAAGATGAAACTTCAACAGGACCATCATGTTGTAGGCCAAAACATGCCGAATCGAATGCTTTTGACCGCAATCTCACCGACGATGTATAACTTTCACAGCAACTGCTCAAACGCGACACGTTTTTTTCTGAGCCACCCTGTCACAGGGTGTCCCATCCTTAACCGCCGATGTTGAAGGCTTGCGTTTAAGTTCTACTGAACTTTAATAATCGAAATTTCCTTTTCAGTAAACCAAGTCTTTGGCAATTTTGACGTCTACCAGAAGCTTAATGGACGTATTTGTAGCTAAATTTACAAGCAATTGAAAAAAATGCCCAATTTTGGCCTTTTTTCTTCCTTTGTGATAAATTTTTGTCAAAGAAGGTTAATAAAGAGGCACTAACATGAGCGAAGCATTACATATGATATAACAACACATAATAGAACTGAAAAAAATGAAGTTAACCCGCTCAACTTTCACCTTGGGTACCTCCAAGATCTTAACAACGCTCCCAACAACCTGGAAAGGTCTCATTGGGTCAATCTCGAATGATGCTGGCACAACGTGCTGCAGAACAATCCTGGCTCGTAGCAAAATTTCTGTTGCTTCGACTAATTTCTGTTGATTCGACTGATGTTTGTGAAGGTGACTTGTTGTTGCATACAGTACGGTGCAACGGCTCATTATGGCCAGCATCACCCGAGATCGGCTCAATGAGACATTTCCCGGTTCCTTTATCGGCAGAAAAGAACAACTTATGTGATCTGCCAGGTCGCCAGACCTGAACCCTCTGAACTCCTGGCTCTAGGATGATTGAGGGAACACCGTATATCCGGAGTGTTCTGAGAATACGAACCAGTCACGTCTTTTTATTCTTGAAGTGATGAGTGCAAATGGCATGCATAGGTTATGAAGCCGTCCTCGTTGTTGGGAACGATGTTAGGATCTTGGAGGCACCCAAGTCGAAAGTTGAGGGGGTCAATTTCCTTTTTCTGTTCCACGATGTGTTGTTATTTTTTATGTGATGCTTCGCTCTTTCGGGTGTCTTTCTATTAGGTTTTTGCCAAAAATTAACACGCAAGAAAGAGAAAAAAGCCCAAAACATGGGCATTTTTTCAATTGCTTGTAAAATTAGCTACAAACGTTCAATTAGCTTCTGGTAGGCGTCAAACAAATTGCCAAAGACTTGTTTATTTGAAAACGAAACTTCAAGTATATTGACTCAGTACAACTCAAACGCCAACGCCGTCAACATCGGCGGTTAAGGATGGGACACCCTGTACATATGTATGTAATCTGTAAACGTCCGTATTTATGGTATTTACGTCAGTTTGTTTTGGTGTAGTTTTCTATTCCGAATGTCTTTTTATTTTGATCTGTAACTAAAAAATATTAGTAGAAAACGATTGAAAAAAACCTAGACCTACTTAGAAATCCATGACCGGAACTGCTCCTGCCCGTACGTAAACACCCGGTTTCATTGGATCACCACATCCAATGCCCCATGAACACAGACCTTGAAGTTGCCAGGTGCCGTCCGGTGAGGGACATACTAGTGGACCTCCGGAGTCACCCTGAAGCAACAATAAAAATTAGTTCAATGAAATAAACAACAACAACAACAACAACAAACAGCAACAACAACAACAATAACACATGAACCTGACACGAATCGACACCAGTATCAGCCGCACAGAACATCGTCAGGGCATGGATGCGTCCATTGTAATAAGCTGGACTGTTGCAGGTTTCGGTTGGGATTATCTTGACCACAGCTTGCTGCAGGGTGATCGAAGCCTTGCCGACTGAAGATAAAGATTAACACTTAACAATCTGAATTGAGAAAAGGACTAGTTTTCAGATATATTTATCAAGTTAGGATACAGTGAACAACAGCAACAGCAACACAACAACAACAACAAAAACAACAACAACAACCAACAGTCATCCTTTCCCCATCCGGTAATAACGCACTGTTTGCCTGGTTGTGGTCGAGTTGTTGACAGACAAACTGGCTGCACATGGGCGTTGAATTGGATGTCTTGGGCAAGCTTGATGATGGCTGAAAAGTGAGTAAGTTAGTGAGTGAGTGAGTGAGTGAGTGAGTGAGTGAGTGAGTGAGTGGGTGAGTGAGTGAGTGAGTGAGTGAGTGAGTGAGTGAGTGAGTGAGTGAGTGAGTGAGTGAGTGAGTGAGTGAGTGAGTGAGTGAGTGAGTGAGTGAGTGAGTGAGTGAGTGAGTGAGTGCGAGTGAGCGAGTGAGTCAGAGAGTGAAGCTATTAAAGGCAAAAAATATATAGTAAGAAAACATGAAAGTAATCCACCCCAAATCACTGGCATGCTTCATGGCCTGTCCATAATTCGGGTAGACATGGATGCTTTCCCACGATCACCCTCTTTGTGGCATCCAGTGGTTGTCGACGGTGCAGACCCACGTACACCTCATAACGACTTGGATCAGAGCTGTAATTGTTGTTGTTGTTGTTGTTGTTGTTGTTGTTGTTGTTGTTGTTGTTGTTGTTGTAAAAGTTGTCTGGTATGCCAACCTTTGCTCAAAACAATGTGCTGCTGATATGATGGCTCTTGAGTGGATGATGGAGCCACCACAGATGCTGCGACCACCGTTGACTACGAGCGATATGAGCACTTGCCACGGCCAGCTGTTGGGGATGGCTTCGATACCACCTGCAACTGAGGAAATGAGCATCTGTGTGCATCTTTGAGTGTTATGTGATATGCATCTTTGAGTGATTTATATGCTCATTCAATTACTTTACTGAATAAATGGGGAAGTCACTACATATGTGAGTGAGCGAGCGGGTGATGCGGTTGTTCAGATGTGTAGATATGACATATACGTCTAACGGCCAATAATGTTAATCCACTCAGTAAATAAGCCAGTTAAACTACCAGGGGAAAGTTTTAATAGGTAGTGAGGGATTGAGTGAGTGAGTGAGTGAGTGAGTGAGTGAGTGAGTGAGTGAGTGAGTGAGTGAGTGAGTGAGT
>OZ038443.1:10657774-10790274 GCA_964036265.1 Daptonema setosum
TTATAATTATGGATGAATGACGCAATGAATGCATGAAAAAATGAGTAGGCAAAACAGCCTTTCACTAAGTGACTTGGCGAATGTTTGTTCGAGCGAGTAGATTCGAGTAAGCTAATCAATGTTTGACTTCGCGTATGTTAGTGAGTGAGTCTGTGGGTATTTTTTTTATAAGCGGTAGAGAGTGAGTGTATCTGTGAGTGAGTGAGTGAGTGAGTGACTGATTGAATGAATAAACTAACGAGAGCCAGTATCCGGACAGGTGACGTCCATGATCACGGTGACATTACGACCCTCATCGACGGGCATGATCGTGGGTGACGGTGGACTTGCCGATGGATTGGCGGTCAGGTTGGTGACAAGCATGTGAGTCTGCAACCATGTTAACTTCATCAATGCCCACCTCGTCTACAACGCATGTGGGATGTTCTGTTCTGATTTAGATCTCATCGCTTCATTGGTCACATAACCGTATGTAATGAGTACATGCTACACAAGATAACTATTATCAATAAACGTCGTCTACTCAGTTGCATCAACGGCAACATAAATATTATAGAAACAATTACAATAACAATGACATCATCAAAAACAGCAACAACATCAACAACAACAACAACCACACCAACAACAAAAACAACAACAACAACAACCACATCAACAACAAAATCAACAACTGCACCAACAACAACAACAATAACAACAAGAACAACATTAACCGCATCAACAACAACAAAAACAATCGTACCACCACCACCAACAACGGCACCAACCGATGTGAGCACGCATCGATTGCCCTCCCAATTAGCGGCAGTGCACAATCGATGCAGATCACAGGCAATGGCACATTCATCCTTTGATGTCACCGACTCGGCGCTGATGATCGGGTCCGTTGCATAGTGACTGACTTGCATGGAATACCTGAAATTGTGTGAAGAAATGTAAAAGAACTTCTACGAAAGTCTTCAAAGAGACTTCCTACCAAACCAACTGTAGAGCTTGTTGACATGGTTCACGTTTGGTGTTCTTCTGGACCAGGTTTTCATCGCGACTTGTCGGTTGAGAAATGGTGAATGCCAGAAGAGATGAAATTATGAACCATCGAGTGGTGGGCATTTCTGGAATATTCAGACTCGTAAGGTGTGTTTACTTGGTTACGACTTTTTCTGGAAATTTTCAAGTAAAACCATTCTCTTACGCCCAAATAGTGTGCCGGCTGTCCGTTCGATAGGGTAAATTAATTTACCGTAATCAAATAGCACTTCTTTATGCATGATGCAACTTTTTCAGTCATTGAAAACATTAACTTATATTTTTAACTTGTATTTCAATTGCATTGATTCGCGAAAGAGGGAAAGGTGTTACGAAAAGATGTACAAGAAAAGAGTCGTAATCAAATGAACGAAGTATACATGTTATACTCCAATGCACATAACCAGAAAGACTCAAAATAATTTCATCACAAAAACATAAATTTATAATTTTATTTCAGGGTAATCTGTATTTCGTCAACATTGTGAGACCAATTATACCATTGTCAACTCAGTCAAATCTGGAATCTGAAAGTCTATTGATCAGTGAACTGATTTTAAATTGAGACAAACAAAAATGGATGCTATTACTAAGAGATTTTTGTTGTGTTTTCCATGCAAAATGAATGGATCGGCAGTTTCAGTAACACCATAAATATGAATGATTAAATAACATCGAGAACACAAACATCTTGAAAGAGAATCATACAACACATGATCAATAAAATGCATCGCAAAAAGAGGATAAAACATGACTTCAAGGTAACATACACGTAAATGTATCATGATTGACCATGATTTATCTGTAGATGTATCATATCATTGACCATGATTTATCTGCATTTATCTGGCCATGACGTCACAGCGCTCATGCAACCAACTGACTGACTGACAGACTGGCTGATTGACTGACTGATTGACTGACTGACTGACCACAACTGACTGTCCGAATAATAACAGAACGATATAATGCGATAATACAGTCAGCCTGGCGAATGACGCACGATAAAGTTATCACTAGTCGCGATGAACATGTGTCCACTGTCTAGTTTAATTGAAATCGTAGTGAAATTTCGCGATATCTTTCATGATAAAATTATCAAGGATAACAAAAAAAACACTCTATTCTTATTGTTGCTATTGGTGGTATTAATGATGATTTAGTTGCTCTATTATGTATAACTTCACAACAATGATAAGATTATTTTCTTCACTGCTGCTGCTATTGTTGTTTTTACTGTTGTTATTTTTGCTGTTCTTGTTGTATGTGGTAGCCGATCATAATCTCTTACGAAAATTTCAGTCATCGTTCTTTTTATTATCGATGGCTCCGTTGCTAGTCATATTCATACTAGTCTGCGCGGGAACACATTTAGCAGAAGCCGCTAATGGTGCGATCTGCAATGAAGTTCTCTTTGATAGAAAACGACGTTGGTTAACATGCTCCGAACTCACTCACTCACTCACTCACTCACTCACTCACTCACTCACTCACTCACTCACTCACTCACTCACTCACTCACTCACTCACTCACTCACTCACTCACTCACTCACTCACTCACTCACTCACTCACTCACTCACTCACTCACTCACTCACTCACTCACTCTTTCACTCTTTCACTCTTTCACTCACTCACTCACTCACTCACTCACTCACTCACTCACTCACTCACTCACTCACTCACTCACTCACTCACTCACTCACTCACTCACTCACTCACTCACTCACTCACTCACTCACTCACTCTTTCACTCACTCACTCACTCACTCACTCACTCACTCACTCACTCACTCACTCACTCACTCACTCACTCACTCACTCACTCACTCACTTACAGACTTAAAGTACTCGGCCAAGTTAGCCATCGACTCGGGTCCGGCCGATCGAGCGTACGACTGTGCCATGATGTGCGTCCAACAGGGACAGTGCCAGGCAACCAATTATGATGACGTCACCAGTTTGTGCCTCATGTTCGGTGAAGTGCCAGCTGTGGTACCTGATGTTAGTTGTTTATACCTTGAAGATGGCGTACTCTAGTTAGAAGTTGAACTAGAATCAAGAGGTAAGAAATAGGAAAAAAAGATTTCAGGAGTGAAATCATTGATTTGTTGAACTATGAGTGTTGTTAGCAACAGTTGAACTTCATTAAGCAATTCTGAGGACAATGAAGTTAGTATCAGGAGTTGATGAACTCAATGTGTTATCGTGGAAGGAATCATTTGTAGTTTCCGGGTGTTGTAGTACACGTTGAAGATGTTTATTTATGAAAATGGGACTTGATTAGGAAGTATAAGTTATTAGGAAGCCTCGTATATTTTGAGTGTTAGTTGAATTAAGGTTTTTTTCGGGGTAAGAGTCACGAATATAATTTTTAGTGAATAACCAAATTGCAGGTTCCTTGGCGTGGACGCGGCTGGGGAGGTAGAGGTGGTGGTGGAAGCAGCGGAGGAGGTAGTAGTGACCTCTGGAGCAGTGGTTCTGGGTCGGGTAGCAGCGGTTCCAGCAGCTCGTCTTATAACAGGCCCATCAGGTTGGAAATTGATACCAGTCATTCGTTAAATTTCATATTTTGAAGCTAGCTAATTTATGGAATACGGGCTTTCAAAGTGAATATTTTAATGGACTACGCCCTTTTCAAAAACTCTCTATTTAGTTTTTTTTGTGTTTTAGCATAAAGATCAGATACGTAGGAAGGATTATCTCTGTCGACCGTTTCACAATTTGCTTGAAATCGTGTAGGAAACAACCATGAAATCGGTACAAATAACCACAACCAATTAGTAGAGTGTTAAAAAACTCACCACGGTTAATTTTTCTGCGACAATACACTCAGACGCTATACTTTTAGACATAAACGGCATAGTCAATGGTGGTCACGGAGTGGTGAGAGCAGCAGATCACCCAGCTATGGTGGCTCGTCCAGTTTCAGTGGGTCATCTGCATCCAACTATGGTGTATCCTCACCTTCCTCGAATCGTTGGTAATACGTTTGATAAAACGGTTCCCCTTATAACATCAACTTCTTAGTTAATTTATAACATCAAAGAGTTTTCTCGGAGATTGTATTAATTCACAAAGTTATGTAACATGACCAGAGTATCCAGTAATAGTTATGTATTATACTTTCGTGTGAACCCTTTCAAATTCAATAACTTCACACCCATATTTAAACAAAGTCAGAGGTAAATGTTCACTTAAATTCAATATCCCTCTGGGTGAGTGATTTCGGTCACTCAATATAATTTTTCAAAGAAATTACCCTGAGCAAAACCGAATGTGTCTGTATGGAGTACGAATTACATCCAAAGTAACACAGCACGTTCCGGTTTGCTTTCAGGCAGATCGAATCGGCCGCGAAAATCACGTCGAAAATCTCGTCAGCGATCTCATAGCCACTTTCCAAGAATACCTCTTGTTTCAGCGTTCAGTAGATTCAGCCCGAGTCAGTTCGCCAACCTAATTCGGGAGTTCGGGCCGGTCCTGTTGAACAAAGTGCAGACACCAGGTAATCAGCGTGGTTTTCACCTTTGTGGCATAAAATAGATGACTGTCTATGTGCCAGCAGCGAATAACACCACAAATAACTGCGTATTCTGCTTTATCACTCTTTTTCTATACCATTGGCTATGGGACGGGAATGTAGTCGATCACGTTTTGCAAGACTTTTCTCTTGATTCAGTTCCATTTATCAATATGTATATTAGATATTGTCAACTTAACGAAAAGTTGTTTTATTCAGCTCCCAGTCCCCGAACAACGACGATGACGACAACGACAACGACGACCACCCAACCGTCATGGCCGCCGCCTCAACCTAATTATCCATACCCTTCACCATATTACGGTGGATCACCACAACAACAAGGTTGAACTACTCCTATTTACCAGTATCCCTTACAATACCTACTCCATAGTTCACTCACTCACTCACTCACTCACTCACTCACTCACTCACTCACTCACTCACTTCAAGGCAACCTGTTTCCGCCGGCGACAACGCCCGATCTGAATGCTGAACTGGAAAAGTACGGCTTCGAGAAAGAGTGGGGAGCTGTTTATATCTGGAACATCGAATGTCGCGAATGGCAGACTCCGCCGGAGTCTACCACTACAACAACAACGACCACAACACAGGTTGGTGAAGTGTTGTTGTTGATGTTGTTGGTGTTGTTGTTTTAGTGGTTGTTGTTGTTTTAATTTCTATTTCCGGTGATGTGTACCACTAGAATTGTTGTTTTTGCTGTTGTTGTGGTACTGACGGTTGTCGATGCTCAAGTTAAAATATCATAATTATTTTCGCTCGCCGACTGCTTCTATTAGCGATGATGTTATTATAATTATATCATATGGATGTTGTCATCGTCATCCTCGTTGTTGTCCAACAGGGGAGGAAATAAGAAAATTATCGATTGGTAACATTAAGTGACAAAACTATGTGAAAACATTAATCTCAAACAGCGGTAAGCGGTGTATCTCAGAAAATAAAACGTATAAATTTTCATGTTATTCTGTTAAACATGTATGTTCTGCTTCAGCCATCGACCACCACGAATCGTATTGTATTTATGCCGTCCGGACCCGTGGTTGTGCCCGTGCCAAGGCCACCAATCAATGCCAACCCAGTACCACCCGCGTCACCTGGTTAGTCATCGAAATACGTAATACGGTACAAACAATAATAAAATATATACAGTACATGCCTCTTCTTTTTTCATATGATTTAATCAACTTCAGGTATGAACTGGTTACCACTGGATCCAGCCGCCAGCTCACCGTTAACATGTCCCATCAACCAGTTGAAGTTAGTCTTCCGCTCATTCTTTCACTCACTCACTCATTCACTCACTCACTCACTCACTCACTCACTCACTCACTCACTCACTCACTCACTCACTCACTCACTCACTCACTCACTCACTCACTCACTCACTCACTCACTCACTCACTCACTCACTCACTCACTCACTCACTCACTCACTCACTCACTCACTCACTCACTCATTTACTCATTTACTCATTTACTCACTCACTCAAGGTTCGATGCCAACCTGGGTATGCTCCAATCGCCCGTACTGACGATGACAACGGCCAATGTCGTGGACCAATGTGCCCTCATGTGCTATCAACTGGCACTTTGTACCGGCGCCAATTACGATGTGATCACAACTCAGTGTCGACTGCACTCGTTACTACTGTCGTATACCACCAAGGAAGAGATCGTTCAAGGTTTATATTGTGGTTGTTGTTGTTGTTGTTGTTTATGTTGTTGTTGTTGTTGTTGTTGTTGTTGTTGTTGTTGTTGTTGGTGGTGGTGGTGGTGGTAGTGTTGATACTGTTGATGTTTGTGAATTACAAGACTTCAGATATTGATGCTGTTGATAGGGCTCATGATAAGTTTGTAGTTGATCAACATAAATTTTTTTTCAATTTCAGCCATTCAATCTGGTGTCGTATTCAATGAGCGTCCACCTCGATTGGCATCCGGAATGCCATCAGGTACTGGGACTGCATACGCCCTTACTGGTATCGCATGTAGAGGTTTGTTGTTGTGGTGGAGATTGTTGTTGTTGTTATAGGTTTTTTGTTATTGTTGTTATTGATGCTGCTGCTGCTGTTTTTGTCGTTGGTGGTTTTGTTGTTGTTTTGTTGTTGTTGTTGTTGTTGTTGTTGTTGTTGTTGTTGTTGTTGTTGTTGTTGTTGTTCTTGTTGTTGTTGTTGTTGTTGTTGCTGTTGTTGTTGTTGTTGTTGTTGTTGTTGTTGTTGTTGTTGTTCATGTTATTATTATATCTAATCAAATTCAGGCGTACCACCGGCATCTGATCAACTGATCTCTTCAATCCTCAGCACAATGCCAGATCTCCCGGCACGTCCAGGTATGCCAGGAAACATGATACCCGGTTCAGGAGGAGGTTGGATTGTTGTTGTTTATGTTGTAGTTGTTGTTGTTGTTGTTGTTGTTGTTGTTGTTATTGTTGTTGTTGTATTTTATGTTGTTGTTGTTTTTGTTGTTTTTGTTGTTGTTGTTTTCGTTTTTGTTGTTGAGTTACCGTTTTGATTGTTTCAGGCACGCCTGTAGATGTACCCACTGATTTTGAGGATGTATGCGGTGTACCGGCGGTGGCACCGAGTGTTACGAGGAGAACATTAGATGCCATACGCATTGGCACAGAGAGGATTGTCGGTACGTTATCACTCACTCACTCACTCACTCACTCACTCACTCACTCACTCACTCACTCACTCACTCACTCACTCACTCACTCACTCACTCACTCACTCACTCACTCACTCATATGCACACTTCAGGCGGTACAGAGGCACGTCCTCACAGCTGGCCTTGGCAGACCGGACTTCAGTACTTTGGCTCCCAGATTTGTGGTGGCAGTCTAATATCGAAAAAGGCTGTAGCGACTGCGGCACATTGCGTCAACGATGAGTTCGTGTCTTTTTTGTTGTGTTTTTGATGTTTTTGTGGTTGTTGTTGTTGTCGTTATTGATGATAATGTTGTTTTTCAGTCTGACGGCCAGCGCCTACACGGTTACACTAGGTTCACACACACGAAATCCATCGGCAGGCGAAGCAACAATAGTCAAGGTTCACTCACTCATTCACTCACTCACTCACTCACTCACTCACTCACTCACTCACTCACTCACTCACTCACTCACTCACTCACTCACTCACTCACTCACTCACTCACTCACTCACTCACTCACTCACTCACTCACTCACTCACTCACTCACTCACTCACTCACTCACTCACTCTTTCACTCACTCAATCACAGGTCGCCCGCGTAATCGTCCATCCCAGCTACAATTCACCAAAGAAGCACTCGAACGACGTGGCCATTCTCATCTTGGAACACGATGTCCCGTTCAGCAATGCGATTCTCCCGATCTGCCTGGCGCAGAGGGATTCGTTGCCCGATACCCAGTGTGTGACAACTGGATGGGGAAACACACAAAGTTGGTTGTTGTTGTTGTTGTTGTTGTTGTTGTTGTTGTTGTTGTTGTTGTTGTTGTTGTTGTTGTTGCGGTTGATGAGGATAAAACAATGATGACGTGAGCATCGATGTCGTGGCGGTTCTGGCTCCTACATTGTATATTTGTTGTTGTTGTTGTTGATGTTGTTGTTGTTGTTGTTGTTGTTGTTGTTGTTGTTGTTGTTGTTATTGTTGTTGTTATTGTTGTTGTTGTATAGTAGCTTGTATATTTGCAGACACGGGCGATCGCAACGTGCTGCGTCAGGTGGTGATTCCGATTGTGGATGTGAATGTGTGTGACAATACACAGCATTATTCCGGATGGATCGACAAGGAAACGATGATGTGTGCCGGCAAGGAGGGCAAGGACAGCTGTCAGGCAAGTTTTTATATACTTTAAGCTTTCAACTTATTGTATAAGAAACATGTTTCATATCTTGAAATTAAGTGTGGCAATTTTAAAGACAGACCTCAAGCTAGTGTGATTTACCGGTGCTTTGTTGGTCTCTTTCAAACATAAATTTTTTACGTTCGCGTATGAGTAGGGCTTATAAAAACTCATTATAGCGATGCGGCTGATTGGGTGCCCATATGGGCTTTCATAGAGGCTCTCGAAATCGTATCACGAACTATTTACTGCTGTTACCATATTGATTTTGGTTCTTCCATTCCACATGCGAGAGTGTTACATTACAGGGTGACAGCGGTGGTCCACTAGTTTGTCCTGGTCAGTCGGCGGATTCGTGGGCTCTGCATGGCGTCGTGTCGTGGGGTGTCGGATGTGCTCAACAGTTCAAACCTGGTTGGTTGGCACGCACCATTTTAGCATCAGTTTGTCACCTGTCTAGTCTAGGTCGTAGAGAGTCAAAAGCTGATGGTCCTGGTTCAAAACCTGACTTGAGACACATACATACTATAACGTGTTGATCTCTGGGTTTTCTGTCATTGCCCGTCAGTTTATTCATTATGGCATTAGTGTGCCTTGATGCCTTTAGTAATGAAGAAGTACAAGTGAGGAAATGAAAAAGTAAGAAAACTGAAACAGAAAAAAACTGACAAGCACACTGACTTTGTATTTCAATTTACGTTGTATTATAACACTGCAGCAGGTGTGTACATATATATATTATTTATAATTATGTATTATATGTAACACGGCAGTTATGTAAAAATATTACTTATAATTATGTATTATAACACTGCAGGTGTGTACACCCGAATCACGAACGTGCGTAAGTGGATTCTACGGGTGATCGCTGAACAGGGAGCCCGATCAGATCCGACTGCCGTTAATGCCATCCTGTTTGCATCAACTCAGGTTAGGGGTAACGTTAATTAGATAAATTAGATAATCTCAATCCATCAGCTAAGCGTATGTGGCCTTAAGTAATAATCGCGGTATGGGTTTCATTGGAATAATCATTTGTATACTGCTTCTGTGTTCCACGGCATCCATAAGTTCGGCTCAATGACGAATGGATAGAACCGTAATTTTAGCTTAAGAAATGATGATGAGTGCATTAGATGTTGGATTGTTCTGATATTATTTTCACTAATGTACATGGTTTGAGCTGTTACAAACGGTGAAATGTATGTACGTTTAACAGGTTGAAAACTTTACGTCTTGATGCACAGAACGAAACGCCGCATAAATAGCTTAAGTTAAATATGGAAATTAGGTTATACGATCTTATAAGTGTGAATATGTGTAATATTATTTGATTCACCATCATAAATATATGTCATTGCAGCCGTCCACCTCCCAACAAGGCTCCCGTCGCGAGAACACCACCTCCTCCGAATACCAGCCGCAACGCTTCTCCACACAACCTCCACGCCAGTATCCATCACCTCCACGTTGGCCCGCGTCCTATAACCCGTCCTGGGAAGAACTGGATCGAGCGTCCACACAAGACAGGGAAACGCGTTTCACGTCCCAATCGATGACATGTTCGAATGGATATCCTTGTAGTGGATGTACTTGCTGTCCCAATGGAGAGTTGTGTCCGAATCGACTGTTCCCCAATGCCCAATGTCCCGGTGTACAGTGTGCCGGCAGCTTGTTCAGTCCGCGGCAGGTGCCGCAACCACAGGCCAATGCCAATATGTGGCCGCCGTACTGGGGGTGAATCTTACCATATTGGTAGTATTTTTTATACGGATTGTGATTTATATTCATGCATATTGTGGTGACTTATTTGCGTATAGTATTATAGCTCACTTTCTGGTAGGGACTTGATGGGATTTACGCCATATAAAGAACATAGTTGTGCAGTTGTTAAGTCTTTGTTTTATTATCATTTTCGCAGTTGCGAATACCTATCCATGAACATTACATATTCCTTTTTTACCTATGATTTCTAGATCTGCTCATTCAGTCCACGATGAAAACCATACTGAGTTGTTAGGTTCGTTTACTGAGTTATAACTTATATGTGTTTGTGTTTTCACAATAGAAGACTTTGGTATAAGACATTACCGTTTTGGGTGCTTGTAAAATACTCAGAGCCTTGTATTGTATAATGTATTTTATGTATATTTGTATCATACCAATAGATGATGATCGAAATTTTATTCGACATTCTTCTCATACGATATACGTCGTAAAATGGAAAATGAATACTTCATAACTAAGAGGAATGATTCAGTCAGACGTTTGTCAAGTAACCGAAATGATAGAAATCTGAAGGGAATAGAACAAGACTCTGTGCAACACGTAAAAAAACTCGTGTAAACTGCGATCACACATCAAAGTTTACCATAAAAATGAGCATTTCAAAATTCATGTTATATTATACAAAAAGTGCAACTTTATGCGGGATATGTGAGTAAGCATCTAGATAGAGTCATGAATAAAAACAAAAAAAGAAATATGGCTTTCACTTAGTTTCAGCGGTCTGAAGGTGAACCACAGCATAGTCGTCGCAAATTGTAGTAACTACAAAAAAACGTGGCATTCAAAACAATACTAAGATGTGACAAAACAATGATAAAGAAATAGTTTGTAGACTACAAATTGTAGTCAAGCACTCCGTGGATTTTGATGTATGGAAGAAAAGCACATATATTAAGCAACCTTAGTTGGAACATACAATGGTGTGCTTATGCAAATGTGATTATTTTTCATGAACAAAGATCTTTGTTTTTAGTTCCAACCCGTCTGCAAACACACACGCCTATTATCAGTATTATTATAGCAACAAGCAAATCATACCCTGCAATTATCAGTAGCAATATTACTGAAAAATAACATCCACTGAACGTCTAATAAAAAAGTTTGATAAACGACCGGTAGTCGATTATTAATCATAAAATTAAAATAACATAGTCTAATAAAATTACGAAGTGCGAAAGTACGTGAATATAATTACTTTGTGAGCTATAATCAAAAAAGGGAATGCTAAATACGGTTTACCGTTTGCATAACTGGCACAAAAACATATAAAATATTGTACTCGTGAAAAAAAAATTAAAAAACAAATTAATCAATAAAGAATAAAATGGTCAATAGCTGCCAGAATATTTCGGATCGCAAACAATGCGCTCAACGAAATGATAAGCGTGATGCTAATGCTATTTGGTAGCCCACTACTAAAATGTGGGCTATAAACATATTTTATATATAAATAGCTCACGAATCATTTCATGGCGCACGTTAACTATCGTTCATGTAAGTAGTACTAAATATATTTGATCAAGTGCACTTTAGTAAGCAACTGTCGAGATTCGTGAAGGGATGGTCGGTTGAACCGAAAGAACATCAAACATCTGCTTCACTGATGCTATTCCATTAATTTAGTTAATGTTATCATCAAAATCAACACAATCGAGTAGCATCAGCAACAACAATCGTCTTAAAAACTAGAAATAAAAACACAGCAACAATCAAGTTATCACCCATTAAATTTTTGTACACTACCAAATCTCTTAATTATTATGGTAACCTGCAGGTTGTTGATTAAGAGATAGCAAACAGTCAGTCATATACGGGTGAGCTGAAGAGTATATAAAAGAATTATAGGATACTCGAATTGAATAAAAAGTATGACTTTGATGAAAGTATGAATATTCAAAGATAACGGATGAATCACAACTGATAATCATCAACGCTGAACATATCACCCACTTACTGGCCGCAATTTTATGCGAGGAGAAAAAACAACAAGAAAAGGTGAATGAATAAATAATAATGAAGAAAAGAAAAT
This sequence comes from Daptonema setosum, assembly GCA_964036265.1. Classification (NCBI taxonomy): domain Eukaryota; kingdom Metazoa; phylum Nematoda; class Chromadorea; order Monhysterida; family Xyalidae; genus Daptonema; species Daptonema setosum. The sequence goes on from OZ038443.1 coordinate 10,669,997, forward strand.
CAGTTCGTTTGATTATTATGGTGCTTATTGGGGAGATTTTGGTGAGAACAACACGTAAAACGATCAGGCAACTGAACGGCAATTTATGTAGGTGGTGAATATAAAAAGATCTTGAACAATTTCCTCGAAAGTTAACAGAATCAAAGTTTATTGTGCAGACAGACGTTGAACTAAGCTCCTTACATCGGAACCAATCGAGTAAACTATCATCCAAAAATTTGATGCGAGAAAAAAGCATGACACAAAAATACGTGAACTGAAATGTTTGCTTTGATCCACAGTGGCAAGTGGACAACGAAGATTCATTGCACGTGTTTATAAAAATATTATGAGAAAATATTATAAATACGTACACGTTTAGTAAGTCATTTTCTATAAAAATGGTATAAAAGCAGTAAGATGACAGTTTGATTGTACTATACATTGAACAGACTCCACGCCCATACAACACGCAGATCCCGTAGTCTCTCCTCGTTGGTGACGTTGTTGTTCTGGCACGACGATATGTACCGGTTGTTCTTATAGCCGTACGGTGATGTGAACATGATATTGACGAACTTCTCGCAGAATACCTGCACATAAAACAACGATCAGATATCAGATAAATAATTACCAACTATTATATATCAGATAAATGATTATCAACTATTATATATCAGATAAATAATTATCAACTGACAAATATTGGATAAAACAATTTTCAGCAACTTTGTTGGTCAATAAGTATATTATAATGGTTTTTGACATTTGGTATATGAAGCTGAAATAGAGAACGGTAGCATTATAGGACGAATTCGGTCAAATATTATCTATTAGGTGCTTTAAAGTCAAGAAAGAATGGAGAAGGCTATTGCTTAAATTTTGAGATTGAGAGTAAAATATATTCTTGTTATACAAGCTATAAATAGGTACTTATAGATATATCATGAACGTGAACACACCCTCTCGCGACATAATTCGATTCAAAACTTCTACGATATAAAAATTCAATCTTCTGAGAAACGAGTAAAAAAAACAGAAAAGTATTGTCAATACCAACCGACACGTTGTCATTAGTCCGAGTGGTGCAGTGCTGTGTTTTTACGTCACACTTGGCTTGACAGTCCAACAGTTTACAGTCCGCATCCGATCGACAGTTCAGTTTGCCTAGTAGATGATTGAGTCTGGACGCCGTGAACAAATAATCGGCGTCCATTATTAGAAATCTCTTGGGATAATCTGCGGATAATCCGAAATTGTCAAACTTGGCATCGCACCAATGCAGTGGTTCGTTGAGGAATTCGTGGAACAGTTTCAATGTGCCCATCAGATGGACGAGTATCTTGGCGCGTAGATTCATGTACTGTGGTTTCATCTTGAACGGCACCACGTACTCGACCGCGTAGAAATGGCCACAGCTGCCCAGAACCTGAAAAAATTAATTGATGAAACAGTAATAAAACATTGTTCCGAACAATTTATATGATGAATACTCGATAACGAAAATTCCGAACTTAGATTTTATCCACGGCACGAAGAAAATCTTTGTGAAACTGAATAGATTGATAACTGTGTAACATATATGAATACGTCTAGTCTAGATGACCCTGGTTCGAAACCTGGCTTGAGGGATTTTTGCCATTACCCATCACGTCAGTTTATTCAACCTCTCTGATTCTGGCCACCACGAAAACGCAATTCTGATATGTAATAAAGTGTCATGTGGGCTGTAGTAATAAACAAAGAAGTACCAATAGAAACGCACCTTGGGCAGAACTCGGGACGATGGCAGGACGGTAAAAACGACGTATTCCTCTTGCTGCAACAGTGCCCAAAGACTGCGCTTATCCGCATCGCTCAGATACGCGTTGCGAGTGTACGGTGGCCAGATAATCTTATAAAGATGACTCATGTGATTCGGTTTCCAGCCGAGCTCGAGCTGTTCGTTGATGCGTTCTCGGATCTGTAAGAAAATTTATGTTATTTAGTGAGCTACAGATCTACAATCACTGAGTCGGATGGATAACATTTAACACAAATGAATGTTTTTGAACAGGAAATGTATTCAATGGTGGACTTATGAAGATTTTAGCAGCGGCGGGCCACAAGAAAGCAACTTCGCCACCATGTTTTCTACAGTATATAGATGATTTTAATCTACGTCAAAAAAGTTAATCAATCTTCAAACTCGAATTTAATTTTTTTTTATACTTCAAGCAATTACTCATTTTCGAGCCAAACTGTTTAAATTTTTTTCGCTACTATGTCAAGGCAACCAATGGCCATCAACCTCAGAAAACGACATTATTTTCTCCATATTTCCTAACCATTTCGCCGAACTCCGAGTCATTGACGCCGGTAGCCAGCTGTTCGTACTGTTGGAATTCCGAATACGCCGATTTGAGCACCAGTTTCTGCCCGCCGAAATTGAGCAAAATAACATGTTTACTGGACTGCATGTAGTCGATCACATCCCAGTCATCGTAGTAAAAACACAGTGAGCTGCAGAAGTCACCTGAAACAATTGGTTTATTACTATGCGAAATGAATGAACAGCCAAAATTTTGAAGGTGGATTAAACTAGCAGATGGAAAGGATACAGTGACGCTTCAAATAAAAAAAGTGGGGTTCAAAGACAACAATCGAAGTTCAGATACAGAGTGTGAAATCGTCTCTCGAGTGAGTTACTTGCTTATTGTTGTACCTCCAATTGTCCAGTGATACGTGGTAGATAATTCTGTGAGAGACTGAGTATGATACCTAAGTGGCTGACTGAACAGGAAATGAGGATAACAACTTAACACGACACGATGCATAAAGAATGAGTGTCTTGATCATTCAGTAGAACTCTAGGAGAGTTTGCGATAGAACGTCAGTGTAAGTCCTACGTGGTTATAAGTTATGCGACTGATGAACGATGAAATAATTAGTGTAAGGCAAATGAAGCTCATGACTGATAATGAAATTCAGATTTCATTGGGTTGACTCGTATATAAACACGTCTTTCAAAACAAAGAATATAAACTGACCGGCAACCACACCCTGTTTGTAGAGTCCACACAACTGTTTGAGCACCTGCACCACATCCGTATTGTTATACTCTTCACCATTGGCATTGATCTTCACCGTTTCCTTGTGCACATCCGCCGTTTCATTGTCGGGTCCACTGCCGTACCAAAGCACAGCCACAAACGCCGATAGACACAGACCGACCACTAGCCAGCACGCCTTCGATGATCTGAAGTTTTTTATACTATTGTATCATGTACAAGATTGAGATAAAAAAGTTTAATACATATCTTCTGGTCAGTCTACTTTACGATTCGTTTCCACTCCCTATCACGGTGACCTACGACTGTGACAAATTTCAGGCAGAAAACTTCGCTATAGAGAGAACTAACGAGGGGGAATCAACAAATTTAGACAGTTTTCCCTCTGCTTTGGGAACAAACTTAATATCAAAACTTCACAATATACCTTTCTTTACTTATGTACTTCACAAAAAACAACATTACACATAGCAGGCGCAAGACTATCACGAATAAGCACTCGCACGAAAATCTATTGAACTTGACCAAAAAAATGCAATAAAAAAACATTAATAAATAACCTTGGCATTGCCACCGACGGCGACCGCGATGTTCCGAGTTTTCCAGTCTTCGACTGATCTCAGTTGTTTTTAGGCGTCTCCTCGAGTGAATTACGTATATCGGGGTGTCATTGTGTATTGAAAGAATCCTGCAAACAATTGACCATTTTTATAGAACAAACTCCGAGTAATTATGCATGCAACAGCCACGTTAGTTATAATAATTAATGCATGCAACCTAACTTTTGGAAAAATCGCATAACAGAAACTCGAATCCATAATGAAGTTTATAAAATTTCCGTTGAATTTTTTACAGTCGCGATTTAAAAAAAATAAAAAGAATAAAATAGAATATATAGAAGTAACAAAAATAAAAGCAACAACGATGGCATCGTCTAGTCTTACCAAATATGCCGACATCTGGATCACGGACATGCTCGGTAAACAAGCAGGTTGACGATTTTTAATTTTTTAATGAAAAATCGATTGTATGCAAAAACATGTAATACTTTTTTTTTTCATTCAGCACATTCGAGTTTAAGTGTGTGTTAAATGGAGATGGTATTAATAGTAGAATAAATGTAGAAACGAATGGAATGTAATGTATTGTAATAGGTGTGAACAAAGAAATAATTCAATGTGGAAAATCAATCAAGAAAATTTCAACTCATGATAATAATATGATTTTTTACATGGATGTTATTTTCTTTTTGTTCTTCTCAGGATGCGTTGCTATGACTCTCATCAACCACGGCACCGCTACTTTGCCGGCCATTGTATTCAAAAGTGGTCTACCCGTGCCCAAGGTTAGCACAGACATCTATTTTTACATTTGAGTGTTTCTTTGTACCGAATCGACCTCGAAAAGCCGGGTCAGGTGTCGAATCGGGGGCCGAATAGGCAAATACGTATATGCCGATTTGGCATATACGGATCGGCATATACGTATTTGCCAGCTGGCATAAACGGATCGGCATATACGTATATGCCAAAACGTCGTCTGGCATATACGTATATGCCGATGGCATGGCATATACGTATATGCCGATGGCATGGCATATACGTATATGCCGATCCATATATGCCGATCCACGTATGACGACCCGTCCGTTTACTGTTTGTATGATGATCTGATTTTTGCGAAGCGTGTTGTCTATGATATCTGGTACAGCTCGTTGTGTCAGTATTTACTACGCTGGACACCTCCGCTTCGCGGTGCTCGGAAATTCGGCCTACGGCCGAAGCCTCACAATAGGTTATCGGGGGTTAACGAACAGTGATGCTTCACAAGAAATTTAAATTTCATGGAAAGCTTCACTGTTCGTTAACCCCCGATAACCTATTGTGAGGCTTCGGCCGCAGGCCGAATTTCCGAGCACCGCGAAGCGGAGGTGTCCAACGTAGTAAATACTGACACCGCGAGCTGTACCAGATATCCAAAGCAAATCACTTAAGCAGACGGATTGGCATACGTGGATCGTGGATCGGCATTTATGGATCGGCATATTTGTATATGCTACGGCATATATGGATCGGCATATACGTATATGCTACGGCATATATGGATCGGCATATACGTATATGCCAGCTGACCTGCCGGCATATACGGATCGGCATATACGTATATGCCGGGAGGCCGTGGCATATATGGATCGGCATATACGTATATGCCGGTTGGCATATACGGATCGGCATATACGTATATGCCTTTTCGGCCCCCGATTCGACACCTGACCCGAAAAGCCGAAGTATTGTTGCTTTTTGTTGGCACAAATGTCGTTCTTTTAACCCGGACCGGAACCAAGCTTAGGCCAGACTGAAAAAACGTTCAGCTGGTCAGTCACTCAATCAGTCAGTGAAAAAGTCGGTCAGTCAGTCAATCAGCCAGCCAATCAATCAGTCGGTCAGTTAGTTGATCAGTCAGTCAGTCAGTAAGTTGATCAGTCAGTCAGTTATTTTGTAAATAAGTTAGTCAGGGAATCAGTCAGTTATTTAGTCAGGGAGTCAGTCAGTCATTCAATCAGTCAGTAAAACAGTCAGTCATTCAATCAGTCAATCAGTATGCAAGTCAGTCATATAGTCAGTCAGTCGGTGTTGTTGTGTGTTGTAGGCGAAGACGCATTTCCCCTATTTTTGCGATTAATTCTGCCGGCGCGTTCCATAGTAGCATAGGGCCAAAGCCCCGGCATTTAAGTGCATGTATCGAGTCAGTCGAGATAAACCTACTGTAAGCAAACAATTCTCACAAAATCTAGTCCCTAGTCTTTGTTTGCTGGTGCTATATCAGGCCTCGATATTTGCAGGTGAGACGTGGGCTGTGTGCGCTAATTGAGCATCAGCTGGTCACGTTCGCGCCAGACTCTTCTGGAGGTAACTTGGTTTTTGTTTTACTTATACTTGTGTAATTTCTTCTATATCATGTGAAGTAGCATTAGTCAATTATGATAACAGTATATTGCAATCACAATCGTATGTCAGTTTTCAGTTAATATGAAAAAAGTTTAGTTAGTGATTTCGCTCAAGATATGTCTCTGTCCCATAGCAACAAGCCTACGATTGCGAGCAATGGTTCACCCATCCATGGCCATACATACTATGTAATGAAAAGTTTTCAAACTATTATAGTTGTTTCTTAATAAAATAATTTCAATTTCTTTGCAATCTACTAGGGATTCTTAACCACATGTTTTACCCATTTATAAACCGCTTCAGTGCGCGTTGAATACACGTTTTGCACTGGTCAGTTTGTGCTCGTCATTCAGTCGGCTCGATGGGTGCTCACCGTCAAGAAACTGTATGGCGAACTGGCCGAATCCATTGTGATGTGCCTGAGCGCATTTGGTCAGGTCACATTCAGACGACTGGCTGAGGCCGTACAGACACGATTCAGTCATGGTTGGTTATTCAGGTAATCGTTGGGTCAAATATATAAATTTTTAAAGTCACAAAAAATAATTCAACTCAATGTAGTTAATACGCAATCATCAATGTCAACGACATGATTTGTCATTATTAATCTGTCATAATTTGTGGTCAATCAATCGATTAAAATTGTAGTCTACTCCTTTAATAACTCCATCATACATATGTAGGTCAAGTTAATCAAAAGTGTAGTCTGTTTTCCGCATCATCGCTTTATTACTCAAGAATCAGACTCGATAGATGTGAGCACAAAATGAATTGTGATCAGTACTTGCAACCTGAGAGAATGAAAGCAAATAATAAAAAAAAAGGATTTTCGTTTGTTATGTGAATAGAATTTCTTTCTGTATTCCAGACGCCAAATCGACGTACCAGTGTTTCGGTCAACTGCTGCAGGCACACTTCATCATGCAGTGCGAGCCTTTGATCGCCGCTGGCAGCAACGCCGACACACCCACTTGCTGTCCCGTGGCGGACACAAAACCATCCGATCCTTACAGTCTGCCACCGTTGGAAGTGCTCATCAAGAATGATGAGAAAGGTAAGAGAAGGGTGTAATTGAAATAGTGTACTTGGTGGTTTGGAAATTAACCTTTCAACTTTACGCGGTTACAAAATACCTTTGTTTTGTTTGCTCACTTAGTTGGCATAACCCGAGTAACTTTGAAGCTTGGTGCTAGAATGTTTCGTGCTCTTGGTGGGTTAAGATGGATGGTATGTTCATCATCAGTCGTTTTTAGTAGTTTTGATATAAACTAAAACTAATCGGATACTCTAACTCTAACTTATTTTCTCAGTTTTAGCTGGTTTATATGTACTTTTATACTTCAATTTGTGTTCGAAATGGAGTGGCTCGTATATGCGAAACGCGAACGTATTCCACAGCTACTTCTTCCAGATTCCACATCTAAATCGCGCAAACGTCCACTGCCCGCCGATTCGGCAGAAGCAACTGAACTTTACTGGACTCTGAACTATGCCAAGTTCGATATGCATGCCCGAGATCAGGCCGTCATTACACTCGTACAAGCCGTGGCTGATCAGGTTGGTGTTGTTGTTGTTGTTTTGTCTGTTGTTGTTGTTGTTGTTGTGTCTGTTATTGTTGTTGTTGCGTCTGTTATTGTTGTTGTTGTGTCTGTTATGGTTGTTTTTGTTGGACTGGTTGTTGTTGTGTCTGTAGTTCTTGTTTTTTTGCTCTTGTTGTTGTTGATTGTTGTGGCTTGTATTGTGGTTGCTGCTGCTGCTGCTGCTGGTGCTGTTGTTGTTGTTGTTGTTTGAATGATTGTTGTTGGTATTATATGTTTGTTGTTGCAGACATCCGGTGACGTAGTGGGACTGATGTTGCGCCTCAACGAGCTTAAACAGGCTGCTTCCACACCCGTGTCAAACAGCATGGCTGCCAATGATGTTAATGAACTTTCATTTGGATAACTGTTGCGTTGAAGTGTAATATCTGAGAGCCGTTTATCGGTGTTTTATCAGTGAACGATTGGGTGACACACAATTTTCAATGGATTGGATTAAACATGAAGTATTTTGCACCTGCCTTTTATGAGCGAATTCAACCCTGTTTCGCTCAGCCACCAAATGCGCTGCTATAATTAGTCATTCAATCAAGGTCTTGAAAAATCCAGCGTGGAAAAAATCGCTGGCGATTCAATGAGTATCAACAAATAGAATATAATAAGATAGAAAAATCTTTTTTCCCTAATTATAGTATTTAACAGATGTTATATTTACATATTAATAAAGCCTTTCTCTTCTCCAGATCAGTCGAATGGCACAGGCGTCAGGTGATGGTCTGGTGCTCAACAAGCACATGATCGAACAGAAGCTGGCCTTCGTGGCCGATGACCGACACGCCATCGTCAGGAAATCGGGCGAAAGTGGTGGGGGCATATATAATATTGGTTGGTTATTGCACTCAGTCAGTATTTTTTACGTTGGGGTTGGAGTACCAGCTTTAAAGCCATCCTGTTTGGAACTGGTCAGCGTAGACCCTCTGAAGCACTACTTATACTTAGTCGAGATCGAGAATATTCGCTTCGAGCGAGCAGAAATACGTATTTAAAGTTGAAATATGACGTTTGTGCTGCTTGCGAGTCGAAGAAATTACACGACTTGTATTCTATTTCTCATTCATATCCTGATTGTTGATCTTCAAGAAAATCGTTCATTTTAAGTAGTTTTACATAACCACCCTAATATTAAAAATAAAAATATAAATTGTTTTCAATTCCAGATAATAAATATAAATATAAACATATATAGTTTTCAATTCAAGATAATAAATATGAATATAAACTTATATATTTTTCAATTCAAGATTTCGAGCGCGCTGCCGAGACCGTTTGTGCGCAGACCATCCAGTCGATCATCAAAGAGAAGTTTGATGTGAAGGGGCTGCGAGTTTGGCGAGTGCTGTATACCAGAGGATATTTAGAACAGAGTCAGGTACGGGCAAGGTTTATTTGAAAAATTAGACGAAAAGAGTAAGGACATCAAAAGACCAGCAACTTAAGGCGTGGTATGCAAATGAACTGAAAAGAAAAGAACATGGGATGATCGAAGAATTTCAGTATAAGTCACTACGTGGTCTGATTGGTGTTATTTTTGCCATTGATGTTCTTCTAAGTCCTATTGTTCGACTACGCGTTGAAGCAAAAACTTTTTCAGGTGGAGAAGCTCGCCATGCTACCGAGCAATCGTGCTAAGAACCTTCTGTATCAACTGCTCAATGCCGGTTTTGTGAGCGTACATGTTAGTTTTATGTTGTTGTTGTTGTTGTTGTTGTTGTTGTTGTTGTTGTTGTTGCTGTTGCTGTTGGTGGTTACTTTTGTGCTTGTGCTTGGTTTTTTCTTCGGTAGTGGTGTTTTGATTTTGATTGTTGTTGTAGTAACTATTTAAGTTTTTGTTGTCAGTGAGCGATATGAAAAGGTACGCCGTTCTCACTCCTCTCTTTATAATTATAATTAACTAGTATTTTAATTATGTATTTTTTTTTACCCAATTCCTATATTTTTAGGAAGTGTCCAAGGGCAGCGACTTTGCCGCCGCCCGCACCTTCTACCTGTTCTTCGTTAACTTTCCGGATCTAGTGCGCCGACAGCGCGTCTTGTGCTTCAAGGTTATCTCAATGTTTATCATGTTGTTTCAAACTTATTTCTATAATCCGTCATTCCTTTCACTGTGTCACTTTCTATTCAGTGAAATTTAGTATCAGAATCTCATCACGTTTGTTTCCAGATCCTCCACAACCTGCTACTGCGACGGCAACATCTGCAGGCCGAATTCAGGTGAGAAAATATATTTTTGAAAACATTATAAAAATGTTTCTTTGAGTTTTAGTGTTCTCATTTTTGTTTATATAATTAAATGTAAATGTAGATCGGTTCAGGCATCTGGTGGAACGTGAGCATAAAATGTGTACGATAAAAGAAAACATTAAGTGCGATGAGGGACTGGATGAAGAAAGCAAACAGCTCCAGGTTGATGTTGTTATTGTTATTGTTGATAATGTTGTTGTTGTTATTGTTGCTTTTGTGGTTGTTGATGTTGTTGTTGTTGTTAATGTTGCTCATTGCTCCTGTGATGTCTGTTGGCGTCAAAAATTAAAACCAAAAAAATAAAGTGTTGCTGTTCTGTTGTTCACCTTTTTCGTCTGATATTTTGTTGTTGATGTTGTTGCATTGTTATGGTGATAACATCGATGTTGTTTATTTCAGATCAGCGAAGTGGATGAACAGTACATGACGAGCGCAGAGAAGGAATCTTTGACCAAATATAAGAAATCATTGTCTGTCATTGCGCAGGTTACTGTTATGGATTGGTGAAAAATTAGATGAAATAACTTGCACATAAAGTCAATTTAAATATCGTTAACTGTTGAACAAGAGTCAGTTCTGAACCATTTTTGATTTGATTATCTATCGATGAACCAGCGGTTTCCGAAATAAAAAAACTCAACGTATTTTATACGATGATACACTCTAGCTGTTGTTTTTCAATACGTACGTTTTTTCAGCGTTATAAAACGTAGAATTTATGTCTACATTTCAGTTCGAAGCGAGTGCCCTGCACGAGTTGTCGGTGTTCGAGCAGTACTTTGGTTATCATTATCCCCGGTGATCATTAAGTTTTTGTTTTGTTTCCATGTTTGTCCTTTTTGCTCAACTTTTTGCTGGTGTTTTACTTATAATATCTCCATGTGATTCCAGATTTTCTACTGTTTGTATTCTGCCGTCTTGAATGATCTTCATATAAAATGATCATTCATCAAATTCAATGTTCTTTTTTAAGTCATCATACGATTCAATATCGACTGTATGTTATAAATATAAAGAAAATGAAATACATCAGAAAACGTGTAAGTTTGATTTTTTGTGCACAATGCACCTGATTTGCTTTTGCACGCGCCATATAACACATCGCACACATTGTTTTTTATGTCACTGTTTCCCCGTCACTGGAAGTTTTCCCTTCACACCAATCAAGCATTCGCTCTACACTGATCAACACACTTGCTCTAAACCGTTTGATTTTATTTTCTACTCAACACAAATCAGAATTACCACTTTACACGAATCTCAGTTTTCGCTTTACACAAATCGTAATTTTCACTGTACACGAATCGAAATTTTTACGCTGACGGCTGATCAAACTTTATACGAATCGTAAATGTTATGGTTACACGTATCGCACGCCAATCGATTTCACATTAATAATTGTTTTACTTGTTTGTCAACACCATAATGGTCGATCGTTGGTTGTCCATTCGATCGACCTTCCCTTCACTTCATCTGCTGGACCCGACGCCCGACGGGGACCATGGTAACTGAGATGCGGACATCAAAGGTACGACTGTCCGGTTAGCAAATTCGGTAGTAATACAAAACCGATTTCAAGTTACAAATCGGTCAGTAAAAGTATGTTTATGCTCGTCTTGCTTTTCACCAAAATATGCCGGTATACCTTGGCACTGAGGGATGGGATGGAAAAAAGTGGAAGAAGATTTTTTAGCTTCATATACACTTAATCTAAATAAAAATGGAATCCTGTCCGTTAAACAAAAAACATGGGAACTTGTTAAGTTCAACACCGGCCTTAGTATGCTATTTATAGCTATTGAAAAACTAAAAATACAACGGATGGCAGGCCTACCAAAATCGTGTGTTATTGAAGTATTTTTGAGATGCGCACCCATGTCACACTCGCATGCATACGCACCCGTAGTATGTTTATGACTTCAGCAATCCGTGATTTTGCAATTTCATCAGCGTTTCCAGCTTCTGTCACATCATCGTTTGGTCAATCCCGCTTTGCATGTATTCTGATCATGTTTAGGCGATGCGTTCATGTTGGTCGTCGACGTGATCTACGTGAACTACAGTAACCAATCGTCTCTTGGCTGTCCATCGAATCATGTAAAGTGGTTGGTCAACTCTTGGTCATTTAGTCAGTCGTTCCACAACTGGATGTTTTATTGATTTAACTCATCAATAGTGAGTCAATAAGTTTTTTTATAACCGGTATATAAATGGGAAAACAGGTTAATCGGTGCCATCGATCATTTTTAACGTTATGAGTTATGGTATTACTTTGACCGTTCATACCGTTATCAGATTCGAATCCAGTTTCGGCGGGAAACCCGATGGCGGTGATTAGTGACTGATGTGACTTGTTTCTTGTGGTGGATGAGCAAATTGTTCATACGAAATTAAATTAATAGAAAAACGGTAGAGTTCAACGTCAGTCCGTTTATCTAAACCCTGTGTAAGTATTTCCACGTTTTTGAGCCAAAAAATCAAGGGAATTCCCTCCGTTTCTCTCCTCTTTCAAACACTAAAAATGACGTGACGGCCGTTACTTGTTTTATTCACTTTTATTGTTGCGATGTGTCAAAAATTTTGCCGCCAGTTTGGGAGGCGTGGCCAAGCGTGTGACTGACCGGATTAGTCGGCCGCGATCGAATGGCATAAATAAATTGTCTTTTTTAGTTACAATCATCATTCATAATTTCTTTTTTTTCACATCAGCACGTTTGCCTCGGCCCTATCAAAATTGATTCCCGATATTGTGGCTGTTGTTGTTGCTGTTTTGTTAATTGTATAGGATGTTGTAATTCATTGCAAAAATTGTGTTGCTCTTCATCTTTCTTTTTACTTTAGAATATTGATAATGTGTTTATTATCGGAAGTTTATTTCCTTTCTACGGCCTTACAACGTTCTAAAAACTACTTAGTATGTGCTCAACAGTAGCGTAATATATTTTGTCACATTCTCTCTTGATTCCCATTAATTTAATTGAAATTAAGTTTTTAAAATTCAAGGTTTATTCAAAGTTATTTCTTCTTCCAGATATCTGCGATCTGTAATAGTGTTTGACGAATCTGCCAATTCAAATATTTATTTGGCGCTAAAATAGATTCCGATCATTCAATCTAATGTTTCATACTAGAAATTCTCCCCAGCACGCATTTTTTATATAACAATGTTATTGATGCGTATTGACTCCGAACCCTTAACACGCGCCGTGCTGCGCCTGTGATATGGGGGGTGCGTAACAGTCGGACGCTGCCGCTAGTGCAGATAATCCTTCTGTTTTGACCAGTTTGTGTACACATTTTTTATGCTGTGATGTCAACTTTGCTTTTCTCATTCCCATTCCAATTCTTTCTGAAACTTGATACAATCTGTTGCGTTCTTGACCCGAATAAAGTCTGAACTTTTGTCGGTTCGTGGGCTTTGATTCGTGAGTCGAGACGCATATGTGTCAAGACAAATGATTTGTCTTTCTCTATAAATGTTTCTATTTTTCTAATTCATAATCTTTTACAGTAAATTCACGGAAAATCATATTATCATAATCATATTTTTATTTGTTTGCAGATAGGCTTTTTAGGGATTCGTTCGGCGGAGCGGAGGTTTTACCATTCAGTCGGTAAACCTGAGAGTTTTGTTGGTTCTTTAGTAAGACATAAGTAAGTAAGTAAGTTGTAGTTCAGTTAAGATTAGAGGGGTTTATCGTGAGTCCTCCACTCTCACAATAGATCCGTCTATCCAACAAGCCGATCTTGTCGTGCTAAGCCGATTTCGTCGCGCTAAGAGCCACCTGGCAATCAGACTCACCCAAGCCGATTTTGTCGTGCTCAGCCGATTATGTCGCGCTAAGAATCAAAGTCTGTTTTAAAGTGAAACTCAATCATAACTAACATTCACAGCTAAAACACTCAACTGTATAATCCAACAATATTGAAGAGCCTAGCGAGCTTTCAATATTGATTGAGCCGTTTAGACTGAAAGAAGATGACACCTAAGTCACATTAAAAGTGCACTAACACTATAAACTAATTAATTGATATAAGTGATCACCAAACGAGACCAAGTCACACACCAAACCGAGTGTAGTGACAGACTAATAGATAGTTGATTAACAAGTCAACAATAAATAACATCAATACAAAGGTGGTATAGAATCAGTGACGTTGAATAGTATACGGGAACTTGGATAAACAGAAGTGATAAAGGCAGATTCACCAAGATAAAGGGTGACGCCTTTTTCCTTCGTGTTACATTGGAGGTCCCTGCCGACGTATACTTACCCCGTCACTGAAACATCTTGTCATAACATCATACGTTACCCATATGTAGTATCCATAATATTACATTGGAAGTCATGGTCGACGTATAACCATACCGTCCACCAATATTAAATCCACCAAACCACACAGTTAATCCATGCACTGTTAACGTGTAAATATATTGAATTAATAATTATTGATGTCAATTAAGCACACCTGAATAAAACTCAAATCAAGGTGATTGACTCAAATACATATTATTATTTTGATATTTTTTCACCATATAGTTGCTCGCATAAAAATTTGTGAAATGAATAATAGTTTGTGAATAATACACTGGTTTATAATAAAAGTTACAAAAATCAGTATTCACTGAATAACTTGAACCTGAAGTATTTTTACCAGCTTAATATTCAGAAACACTAACTGATTCATTGAAATAAACGATAACAGTCATGTCTGATTATAACCACTATGATGATCAGTATGAGGATCAATATTATAATTATGTTGACTGTCAAGTCGAAGAACATGACAATGAATTACCTGACATGGATGATCACAATGGTAATCAATCGGTGTATGATGACTACGGTCAACAAGCATATCCCACCCCAATTGATTACAGCCAATACCAAACCCATGATTACAGTCAATATGAGCCACAACACCCAACTCATACAGACCAATACCATGATTACGATCAAGTGACACATGAGTACCCAATGCAAACGGACTATGGAATCAGTCAGTATGCAGAGGAACCCATAACTCATGAGGACAATTTCAGTCAACTTGAGCCAAACTATTCGATGCATCCAGACAGCTACAGTCAGCATGTTCATCAGTACCCGATGCATAATGATCACTACGGTCAGGGTCAATACTTCTACGTCTCAAACATTTACCACAATCCACCTGAGGACTGTGCTGCTGAGACGTACGAGTATGTTGGCAATACTGAATCATTAGCATTGCATCAAGAGTCAATGGCGCCTGAACCACCAACGGTTGACATGATGTACGCATCACCACCCGAAACCATCAGTCATCAAATGGGGGTTCAGAACAAAAATGTCTTTCATTCCTCATTGTCCACATTTGAACGAGAAGTGCTGGAGAAAGTGTATGCGAAACTGACTTCCATGCAACAAGATATGGTGGAGACGGGGAAGATCAGTGAGGACATTCAGTCTCAAACACGAGCACTGTGTGCAACTAATCAAAAGTTCACATCCGATCTCAATCAACTCAACAGCACTTTTAATGAATTTGGATTGAGGTCCGGTGGGGCTTCGCCGAACTCGGCGTTGCCAAAGGTGCGTTATCGTGACGCCATTATGAACGGCGATACAACGAAACTCAAGGTTGGTGAACACAAATCACCGGCTGAGAAAAAATCCAGGGCTGTAGTGAAGTGGAATAACAACGTCCACGGTCCCTTTGGTCATTATAAAACCACCACCAACTCAAGTAACGATACATGGACTCCGTCACTCAAGCACGGTAAAAAGTTCCAAACTACTTCGAGTAACAAGCAGTTTGACTCCAATCTGTACAAGGATAAGTCGAACGTGTATGGTCCGTCGGGCCGATACAAATATATTAATTTTAAGCCACCAATAATTATTAGTCATGATTCCGGTAGGCAGTTGGCATGCAAAACGACCAACGTGAAAGGACCCATGGCCAAGTACAAAAGCATTTTTATAAGTTCCGATTCTTACAATCCGAACACGATCGGTCTTATGAAAGATGCTACGAATGCATCTGGAACTGAATCGAAATACAACAACAAAGAACGTGATGCCGCAATTGCATCAGGCCCCAAATCGAAGTAGGAGGGTTATGTCTCGGCTAGCAATAAAAAATCATGCTACTGCCACTAGAGCCATCGTTCAGCCATTCTGATTAACTAGTTACAGTTTATCAGAAGTAATCTTCATACATACGTACTCTTCACACGTAAACAAAATTTTTCCATAAATGATATAACGATATTTATTGATTTGCATTGCTTAAATTTGATATGATTTCACAATGTATTCGCAATCTCTCACATACCAGTCATCATCATACTACTACTATCTATCATCAGTCACATCATCGTCATCAAACTACTATGAATTTATTCACACTATTCATAAAGTATTCTTCTACACTAATATACGCATTCTATATTATCCGCTGTTGATAATTGCGTTTCTCATCTACAGTATCTATCATCTCTTCATCATCTACTTTGATCATCATCATTGCAACTGAAGTTATATTCGTTGTTTAACTCGCATTTTTATTATCCGTTGTTGATAATTGCGGTTTCATCTATACCACGTAACATATTCATCATCATTATCTACATCTACATCCGTATCATACATAATTCGATAAATTATTTTATTCATATCATAATTCGATATATACTCTACATTTTCTGCAAGTTTATCATGTCGTATCATTCTTTGTTTTTTTTATTTGTTTTTCTCTGGTCTTCAATAATCCGAGCAACTATAAGACTCCCGTAAAACGGTCGAAGCACTTGCTTGTTTGCGAATACACATTTACCGTCTCACATGACCGTTCAAGTGTTATTCCAAGGTACAATCGCACCCAAAGCGAAATCCTTGACTTCGCTTTTTTCTTCGAAGGGGGAGCTGTGTAATAGTGTTTGACGAATCTGCCAATTCAAATATTTATTTGGCGCTAAAATAGATTCCGATCATTCAATCTAATGTTTCATACTAGAAATTCTCCCCAGCACGCATTTTTTATATAACAATGTTATTGATGCGTATTGACTCCGAACCCTTAACACGCGCCGTGCTGCGCCTGTGATATGGGGGGTGCGTAACAGTCGGACGCTGCCGCTAGTGCAGATAATCCTTCTGTTTTGACCAGTTTGTGTACACATTTTTTATGCTGTGATGTCAACTTTGCTTTTCTCATTCCCATTCCAATTCTTTCTGAAACTTGATACAATCTGTTGCGTTCTTGACCCGAATAAAGTCTGAACTTTTGTCGGTTCGTGGGCTTTGATTCGTGAGTCGAGACGCATATGTGTCAAGACAAATGATTTGTCTTTCTCTATAAATGTTTCTATTTTTCTAATTCATAATCTTTTACAGTAAATTCACGGAAAATCATATTATCATAATCATATTTTTATTTGTTTGCAGATAGGCTTTTTAGGGATTCGTTCGGCGGAGCGGAGGTTTTACCATTCAGTCGGTAAACCTGAGAGTTTTGTTGGTTCTTTAGTAAGACATAAGTAAGTAAGTAAGTTGTAGTTCAGTTAAGATTAGAGGGGTTTATCGTGAGTCCTCCACTCTCACAATAGATCCGTCTATCCAACAAGCCGATCTTGTCGTGCTAAGCCGATTTCGTCGCGCTAAGAGCCACCTGGCAATCAGACTCACCCAAGCCGATTTTGTCGTGCTCAGCCGATTATGTCGCGCTAAGAATCAAAGTCTGTTTTAAAGTGAAACTCAATCATAACTAACATTCACAGCTAAAACACTCAACTGTATAATCCAACAATATTGAAGAGCCTAGCGAGCTTTCAATATTGATTGAGCCGTTTAGACTGAAAGAAGATGACACCTAAGTCACATTAAAAGTGCACTAACACTATAAACTAATTAATTGATATAAGTGATCACCAAACGAGACCAAGTCACACACCAAACCGAGTGTAGTGACAGACTAATAGATAGTTGATTAACAAGTCAACAATAAATAACATCAATACAAAGGTGGTATAGAATCAGTGACGTTGAATAGTATACGGGAACTTGGATAAACAGAAGTGATAAAGGCAGATTCACCAAGATAAAGGGTGACGCCTTTTTCCTTCGTGTTACAGATCTTTCGATGCGGATTCTCAAGGAGTAAATGCCCGTCCCCCCTCTCTTGACAAAAACTCCGCCGCATTATAAAATGGTCAGTCTTCTTATTTGTCTAATGTGTCCTCGATATTCTCTGTTAACTGACCATTTTAATAAAATCTGAAATCAAATCAAACTGAAAATGAAAAATTTACAAATAATGTGGTTTTGTCTTGTTCAAAAATTCATTAAAGCGCCTCCCCGTCCCCAAGTCATCGATCTGGAAAGCCACTGTCTTTTGGCCCGTCGGTGTGTCGTCCCAATGGGACAATTGGTTGTATAGTTGGGGACTCGATCTGGCTGCGAGCCGAATGGGCCATGGGTCAGCGCGTTGACCGCCGAGTCACCCCAGCGCCACAACTGGTACATTCGACTGACCTGTTTTCCTATAGTTTTGCTCTTTCCACATGTCTGAATTTGGTCAGTCGAATTTAAAATTTTTACAAAAATCATCAAATAGATGAAAAATGATGTACCGTCCCGGGTTGTTGCGTACCGGCCCAAGGGTTGACGGACTCTTGGTGTCGGCAGGTGGCAGTCCTCTCCCACACCCTTTGGGCAGTCCGTGTTTTTAGGGCTGCTTTGGGGTGGGTTATAAGGAGAGGCTTCGGGCTCTCTGGTATGGCACACTGGTGGGCTGGCTGGTAGTGGCAGGGCGCACTGTCTTGAGAAAAATGGGTATATATTGTTTCAATGTGTTTGAAATTGCTCTTGAAATCCCTGATGGAAAAATTTTACTTCTCAAAAAGCGGTCGGGTCTCTTGTCCAACCTGGTATTTCGACTCGATTACGAGGCCCGCTCAACACGGCTCGGCCATGGGTGCTGTGCCGAGGTTGGTTGTCGTCACTTTTTCTATCAACTTTCCTTTTCATTGTATCAACTATTTATTAATCATTTCAAAAAGTTGTTAAATTTATGCAATCAAAATTATTATTCAGTCAAATCCAGCAAGACTTTTTCACATTCATGCTTTCTGAATATGAATAACGTTTCACTTATTTATCATTATACTTACTTCAATAGCATCATAATTTAACTTGACTTCAGCCTCGTCCATCCGTGGTGCACCAACATCGTTCAGTGCCACCGATCGGTCTGGGAAGGGCTGCAGACCAACCTTTATCGATCGATGGCACTGGCGATGACTTGAGCCTTGACTCGGCCGTCGGCCGCTGTTCGTCGTTAACCGACGAATACGCTGACCGGGGCTCTTATGCTGTTTCCTGTTGGATGCCAGGTATGTTTAATTTTTCTTTGAAGGTTTTTTACTCTTGTTCATAACTTATTTTTAAAATGCATTTTTTCTTGTTTTCATTTACTTATAAAATATATATTTAACTACGGGACGCATTCACTCTTATGTGCTGCTTTATTGCTTCACCGAAAATTTTACGTTCACGTCACTGCTGGGTGCTTTTTAATTTTACTGCTTCGTTTATCGAACTAATTTTTCTTAGATTATTTCATTAATTTTATAAAGTTCTTTGATAATTTCAGTGCATCCAGTGGTGAGCCTTGAATCTGCCGTTGGCCGCTGTTCGTCGTTAACCGACGAATACGTCGACCGGGGCTCGTCCGTAATTTTTTGTTGGGAGCCAGGTATGTTTGACTTTTCACTAGAATATTATAGGACTATAGGTTGTTGGTTATTATTTAGGTACTTATTATTTTAGATAGTTTCTTACGCTATTATTAACTTGGAAGTGCTGCTTCATTGCTCCATTGGCTGTTGTGTAACTTTATTGATTCGTGTACTGAAATGACGCTTATAAGTTGATTGTTTTTATTTAAGTGTAGTTCATTTTTTGATATTTCAGTAAGCCTTGACTGATATTGAATCGTGTACTGAGCTGACGCGTGTCTTTGATTATTTCAGTATAGAATAAGTTTCAATTCGAAAACTGAAACTGAGTAGAATAAGTTTGTTTCTTTTAATTTTTATAGTTTTAAATATTTAGAAACTATTTTGTATAGTTTATTCTAATAATAATTTCAGTGCTCCCATCCTCTGCCCCATCTTCACACTCCGTGCCATTGTGCCCTGATCACTGCCCAAGTCTCACGGTGCCCTCTTAAAAACAGCCGGATCGTTGTGGGATTTCGGTTAGTCGGCTTTTTAATTTGATTAATGTTTTATGTTTGATATGAACATTCTGTGCCACTCATTCTTGTATCACTCACTCACGCTGTCATTTACTCACTTTGCCACTGAATCCCTTAACACCACTCACTCACTCTGCCACTCACTCCCACTCATGTACTCATACTTATTTCAGTTATACAGCTCCCCAACACTATCCGATAACCAACCCGACGACGCGCGTTTTGGGCGGCGGTGTTCAGCGGCCCCAACAATGGCACCATCGAAGGGGGTGAGTTTATTCATATTTTTATTGAGTGTTTTTTATTATGAGCTTATAATTCTCATTCATGAGTGTATCAAGCCGCTTGGATTCAAATTCCGTGTTGTTGTGGATTCAGTGTAGAGTTTTTTCACGTCGTGGTTTATTTTCATCGTCATTAGTTGCAAAATAGTACAAACAGAAAGGATATTGATGCCTCTATGAAACTTATTCGATTTTGTTTAGTTAACCATCGTTAAATATTTCAATGCAACCTAAAATTTTTGTTCTTGTATCATATATAATTTTGTTTGTTGATCTTGTTTTTTTTTATTAATTTTTACTTTTCAGCGTTCACTGCGGCGATCGGATGACATGTCATGATGCCCACCGCTTCACTTCGGTGTCACGTGTGCCTAACTTCACTTCGGTCACCCTGCAAACTATACTTTGCATGTACCTATTATATTGTGCATTTTTATCATATTGTTATATGTTTTTATGTTATCTCCTTGTTATAATATTTTTATAGTTCACACTTGTCGTTATCCATTACATTTGTTACATTTTGTTTTTATACATTTACATTCCATTTTTTACATATTCATTGATTCGTTCATTTTTTGCTTGCATACTCGTGCCAATTATTGTTTTGCGATTGCCATTGATCCGTTTTTTTGCATTTACTCAACATTGATTCATTTGCGCAGTAAATGAATCACATAATTATATAATGAGTCAACTTTACTCATTATTGCAAGAACGTGTGTTCATCTACTTTTTTACTCACATACACTCATTATTTTGCTCACCATGGTTCATCTACTCATTATTTTACTCACCATGGTTCACCTACTCATTATTTTACTCACCATGGTTCACCTACTCATTATTTTACTCACCATGGTTCACCTACTCATTATTTTACTCACCATGGTTCATCTACTCATTATTTTACTCACCATGGTTCACCTACTCATTATTTTACTCACGTCCACGTGGGTTCATCTACTCGTTATTCTACTCACGTCCACGTGGGTTCATCTACTCATTATTTTACTCACGTCCACGTGGGTTCATCTACTCGTTATTCTACTCACGTCCACGTGGGTTCATCTACTCATTATTTTACTCACGTCCACGTGGGTTCATCTACTCGTTATTCTACTCACGTCCACGTGGGTTCATCTACTCATTATATTACTCCCGTCCACGTGGGTTTATCTACTCATAAATTGACTCACCTCGGTTCATTTACTTATTTTTTTACTCAAATTGGTATATTCACTCATTGTTTGACTCACCTTGGTACATTCACTAGTTATTTGACTCACCTTGGTACATTTATTTGCTCATCTTGTTCATTTGACAACCCTGTTTGCTCATCTTGTTCGTTTGACTCACCTTGTTGTTTGCTCATCTTGCTCATTTGACTCACCCTGTTTGCTCATCTTGTTCTTTGACTCACCCTGTTTGCTCATCTTGCTCATTTGACTCACCCTGTTTGCCTGCTGCGGCCGCGGCTTAGTAAGTAGTCACGTAAGTAAGTAAGGCTACCCCTCAATTAAGTAAGTAAGGCTCTGTTCTACTCCACGAACGGGACCCGCCTTCACGCGGCGTGGTGTGTCAGTAAGGGCGGAATGAATTCCGCCCTGAAGCTAAGAGGTCCCAACTTCAAATATTTCCTCTCAGAGTTTTTTTCTTTACACTCATCATTTACTTACATTACTATGATATACAGTTTACATCCAATATTTATCGTGATTGGGATTTTGATGCGTGATTTTATTTAACACTTTTTTGTTTTAAATCACATTTTCTTTAATATATCGTGATTCAGTAAATTTTTTGGCTCATATGTATTTATCTTTATCGTGGTAAACCTACGCGAACTCACTGGACTTATCATTTGGTATTTTTTACTCACTCTACATAAACTCACTGGACTCACCATTTTGTTCACTGGACTCACCATTTTGTATCTTTTTACTCACTCTACATGAACTCACTGGACTCACCATTTGGTATCTTTTCAACTCACTCTACATGTACTCACTGGACTCACCATTTGGTATCTTTTTTTACTCACTCTACATGTACTCACTGGACTCACCATTTGGTATCTTTTTTTACTCACTCTACATGTAATCACTGGACTCACCATTTGGTATCTTTTTAACTCACTCTACATGTAATCACTGGACTCACCATTTGGTATCTTTTTTTACTCACTCTACATGTAATCACTGGACTCACCATTTGATACCTTTTTAACTCACTCTACATGTAATCACTGGACTCACCATTTGATACCTTTTTAACTCACTCTACATGTAATCACTGGACTCACCATTTGGTATCTTTTTAACTCACTCCACATGTAATCACTGGACTCACCATTTGGTATCTTTTTAACTCACTCTACATGTAATCACTGGACTCGCCATCTGGTATCTTTTTACTCACTCTACATGTAATCACTGGACTCGCCATTTTGTATCTTTTTTACTCACTCTACATGTACTCACTGAACTCACCTTTTGGTATCTTTTTTACTCACTCTACATGTACTCACTGAACTCACCTTTTGGTATATTTTTTTACTTACTCTACATGTAATCACTGAACTCACCATTTGGTATCTTTTTTACTCACTCTACATGTAATCACTGGACTTATCATTTGGTATTTTTACTCACTCTACATGTACTCACTGGACTCACCATTTGGTATCTTTTTTACTCACTCTACATGTACTCACTGGACTTATCATTCGGTAACTTTTTACTCACTCTACATCATGTGGTATTTTTCACTCACTCTACATGTTCTCACTGGACTCACCCTTCGATTGTTTTACTCACTCTACATGTACTCACTGGACTCACCATTTGGTATCTTTTTTACTCACTCTACATGTACTCACTGAACTCACCTTTTGGTATATAGTTTTACTCACTCTACATGTAATCACTGAACTCACCATTTGGTATCTTTTTTACTCACTCTACATGTAATCACTGGACTTATCATTTGGTATTTTTACTCTCTCTACATGTACTCACTGGACTCACCATTTGGTATCTTTTTTACTCACTCTACATGTACTCACTGGACTTATCATTTGGTATTTTTTACTCACTCTACATCATGTGGTATTTTTCACTTACTCTACATGTTCTCACTGGACTCACCCTTTGATTGTTTTACTCACTCTACATGTACTCACTGGACTCACCAGTTGGTATCTTTTTAACTCACTCTACATGTAATCACTGGCGCCATTTGGTATCTTTTTTACTCATTCTACAAAAACTCATTAGAATCAACATCTGTGTTTTTGTCGTTTTTCATTTTTTATGATCGTTTTTTTTACCAACTGAGTATATCATCGTGTTTTCAATTCATTGAACATAATATGCCATCTTGTTTTTTTACTCAATGATAATCAACAAGTCATTTTTTACTTAGCGCACAGCTGTGTTTACTCAATCAACATACCGTCTTGTTTTCTACTCATAAAAACCATCTTGTTTTTTCACTCATCAAATTTTTTTATCATCGAATCACTGTTTTTTACTCATCGAACATCAACAAATCGTCTTGTTTTTTACTCATCTTACCATCTTGTTTTTCCCTCATTTAACATCAACATACCTTCCGTTTTTTACTCATCATTACTCTTATGGTGTATTTTCACCATCAATTTTTAAATTTTAAATGTTAAATTTCAAATTTTTACAGTTTTTATTATCAAAGTCTTTTTTATTAAGTATAACATACCTTTTATTTTCAAAAAAAAAATTACAATAATCATATATTTTGTTGTCAGGTGATTCTTTTTCTTCTTATTTTTACCATTTTCCTCTACTAAAAATTTCAATTTTAATTACCCTAAATAAATTTTTTGCTTATTTTACTTTATTGTATTGTATCATGCACATTACGCCACGACTAACTTGTTAGTCATTTTTTGTGCCCTCTTGTCAGTTTACACTGAATAAAATGATGATGATGATGATGATGATGATCTTGTTTTTTTATTCATCATATCACTGTGTTTTTTACTCATTTAACATCAACATACCATATTGTTTTTTACTCTTCATACCATCATGTTTTTACTCCTTGAACATCACTTACCGTCTTGTTTTTTTTATTCATCACCACCATGTTGTTTTTTATTCATCACCATCTGGTTTTTTACTCATTGAACATCAACATACCATCTTGTTTTTTACTCATCACATCATGTTTTTTACTCATCATACCATCTTGTTTTTTATTCATCACCATCTTGTTTTTCACTCATCATGACTTTTACTCAAGTCATTTATTCAGCGTATAGATACTGACAAGAGGGCACAAAAAATGACTAACAAGTTAGTCGTGGCGTGATGTGCATAATCATCATATCATCGTTTTTTACTCCTTGAACATCATACCAGGTTGTTTTTCGATCAGCACACTATCTTGTTTTTACGCAATGAACATCCACATACCATCTTGTTTTTTTACCCATCATACCATCTTGATTTTCACTCATAATGCCACCTGTTTTTTTTCATTGAACATCAAACCATCTTGTTTTTTATTCATTGAACATCAACACACCATCTTGCTTTTTACTCATGATAACTTCTTCTTTTTTATTCATCGCAATCTTGTTTTTTTTACTGATTGAACATCATCCCACCATCTTGTTTTTTACTCATTGAACTTCATCCCACCATCTTGTTTTTTTACTCATTGAACATCATCCCTCCATCTTGTTTTTACTTATTGAACGTCATCCCACCATCTTGTTTTTACTCATTGAACATCATCCCACCATCTTGTTTTTACTCATTGAACATCATCACACCATCTTGTTTTTTACTTATTGAACATCATCACACCATCTTGTTAAATCACCACACCATCTTGTTTTTTACTCATTGAACATCATCCCACTATCTTGTTTTTTTACTCATTGAACATCATCATACCATCTTGTTTTTACTCATTGAACATCATCCCACCATCTTGTTTTTACTCATTGAACATAATCCCGCCATCTTGTTTTTTATTCATTGAACTTCATCCCACCATCTTGTTTTTTTACTCATTGAACATCATCCCTCCATCTTGTTTTTACTCATTGAACATCATCCCACCATCTTGTTTTTACTCATTGAACTACATCCCACCATCTTGTTTTTACTCATTGAACATCATCACACCATCTTGTTTTTTACTTATTGAACATCATCACACCATCTTGTTAAGTCACCACACCATCTTGTTTTTTACTCATTGAACATCATCCCACTATCTTGTTTTTTACTCATTGAACATCATCATACCATCTTGTTTTTACTCATTGAACATCATCCCACCATCTTGTTTTTACTCATTGAACATAATCCCGCCATCTTGTTTTTGTACTCATTGAACATCATCCCACCATCTTGTTTTTACTCATTGAACATCTTCCCTTCCCACCATCTTGTTTTTACTCATTGAACATCATCACACCATCTTGTTTTTTACTTATTGAACATCATCACACCATCTTGTTAAATCAGCACACCATCTTGTTTTTTACTCATTGAACATCATCCCACCATCTTGTTTTTTTTACTCATTGAACATCATCCCACCATCTTGTTTTTTACTGATTGAACTTCATCCCACCATCTTGTTTTTTTACTCATTGAACATCATCCCTCCATCTTGTTTTTACTCATTGAACATCATCCCACCATCTTGTTTTTACTCATTGAACATCATCCCACCAACTTGTTTTTACTCATTGAACATCATCACACCATCTTGTTTTTTACTTATTGAACATCATCACACCATCTTGTTAAATCACCACACCATCTTGTTTTTTACTCATTGAACATCATCCCACTATCTTGTTTTTTACTCATTGAACATCATCATACCATCTTGTTTTTACTCATTGAACATCATCTCATCATCTTGTTTTTACTCATTGAACATAATCCCGCCATCTTGTTTTTGTACTCATTGAACATCATCACCGTCTTGTTTTTACTCATTAAACTTCTTCCCACCATCTTGTTTTTCACTCATTGAACATCATCACACGATCTTGTTTTTTACTCAATGAACATCATCACACCATCTTGTTTTTGACTTATTGAACATAATCACACCTTGTTTTTTACTCATTGAGCATCATCACACCATCTCGTTTTTACTCATTAAACATCTTCCCACCATCTTGTTTTTCACTCATTGAACATCATCACACGACCTTGTTTTTTACTCATTGAACATCATCACACCATCTTGTTTTTTACGCATTGAATATCATCACACCATCTTGTTTTTTACGCATTTAACATCATCATACCATCTTGTTTTTTTACTCATTGAACATCATCACACCATCTTGTTCTTTACTCAATGAACATCATCACACCATCTTAATTTTTTCTCGTTATACCATCATGTTTTTTACTCATAGAACATCATCCCACCATCTTGTTTTTACTCAATGAACATCATCACACCATCTTGTTTTTTACTCATTGAAGATCATCCCACCATCTGGTTTTACTCATTGAACATAATTCCATCTTATTTTTACTCATTGAACATCATCCCACCGTCTTGTTTTTACTCATTGAACATCATCCCACCATCTTGTTTTTTTACTCATTGAACATCATCACGCTATCTTGTTTTTACTGATTGATCATCATCACACCATCTTGTTTTTTACTCATTGAACATCATTACACCATCTTGTTTTTACTCATTGAACATCATCACACCATCTTGTTTTTACTCATTAAACATCTTCCCACCATCTTGTTTTTTTACTCATTGAACATCATCACACTATCTTGTTTTTACTCATTGCACAAAATCACACCATCTTGTTTTTTTTACTCATTGAACATCCCCCTTGTTTTTACTCATTGAACATCATCACATCATCTGGTTTTTACTCATTGAACATCATCATACCATCTTGTTTTTTATTCATTCAACATCAACATACCATCTTGTTTTTTACTCATTGTACATCATACCATCTTGTTTATTACTCGTTATACCATGTACTTTTACTCGTTATACCACCATGTTTTTTTACTCATTGCGCAATGCGCATACCATCTTTTTTTCGCTCATTGAACATAATCGATTGTGGTCATCGTCTGTAAGTTCAGAATTTGCTTCCACAGTTCGCTTCAATGATTCACTTATATTGTTCTTAATTTATTACACTTGTTACAATAGAGCTAATATTTTCTTCAATTCACTCAATACTCATTCGACTCCACCCGCTCACTCCGTTAAGAACGCGCTCATAACGTTAATTCAATGACTTTGACTCATCAGTCATCACCAGTTGCCTCGGTTCTTTCATATTACCATATCTCACCTTTTTCTTTCACTCACCCTGACTTATACAATGAGACTTATTCACTCTAACTGAGACTCATTCACTTCAACTGAAATGAGACTCATGTCCACCGTTACCAATGGCCGCAGTGGACACCGGCTTTCGT
Organism: Daptonema setosum; assembly: GCA_964036265.1. Classification (NCBI taxonomy): domain Eukaryota; kingdom Metazoa; phylum Nematoda; class Chromadorea; order Monhysterida; family Xyalidae; genus Daptonema; species Daptonema setosum. The sequence continues at coordinate 10,697,826 of OZ038443.1, forward strand.
TAGAGCAGGGAAATTCCAGCAGGGGACTAATGTTGCAGACTAAAGTTCATGAAACAAACACAACACTGTTGAGCTGCCAGCATACAACAAAACACCTTGGTTGTTGTTGCAGTATAATATTCTAGTATTATACATGTTACATCGAGGAAAGTCATGTAACGAAAAAAAGTTGCATTGAAAAAATTAGTAGTCTTGCATATCTGAATTTAGCACGATTATGCAGTGTTCATACAATATGAAATAACTGCTTGAGTAGCGACCGGTATTCACTCACTCACTCACCCACTTATTAATTCATTCTTTCACTCAAAAAACAATGATGCCCAAAAAGCTGGTCGCGAATCGTGGGTTCATGGGCAAGGATGGCGGGTGCATCGAACGATACCGAAGATAACTTGCTGTTAAAACGATTAACGTTCAGTGTCATATTTGTTTCGTTCTGTCTAACTTAACAACATTTAATTGAATCATATAAAGAATCAATTTAATTTTTATTGTGTTGACAATGATCCCGGTAGATTTCATCTGGGATGTGTATATCTTGATTCAACTGCAAAACAAATAGTTTGGAAGTCACAGAAGACGACGACGACGTATAGAAGTGCAAATTTAATATAGTTTTTTTATCACACCTTAGTGTTGTTGGGCTTTCTGATTAAAATGATGATTTCTCGCAGTTCCCACATTTTTAAAGTGTGACCTTCATTACGTTACTAACGAAACGAGTCTCCAATTGTTTGTGAAGTGTGCAAGGAAGATAAAGTTCGTAAAATATTGATGGTGCTGTTTATGGGCAGTCTGCACTTGTCTTCGCTGGCTTTATGGTCTACGTGGTTGTTGGTTTTGTTGTTGTTGTTCCTGAGGCGTTGCTTTGAGTTATGGTGCCCAGAAGCATTTATGTTAAACAATGCAATTACATACATATGTATGTATTCTGCCTTGTTTGGGAAAATTTAGTTAAGATACAGTATGTTGGTTTGCATGTAAATAATTTCACAGTTATGAGAACATTTAGTAAGACTGTAACATTTGAAGAATTATAATACCCAGCATAACAGTGAAAAGCGGGGATGGCAAAACAATGACGTCACACCACATTCTCTCGTATGCCTGAAACAGATATTCTAACGTCAGTAATTGTATACATTTGTTGAGGCTGCGTTCAAAGTTTTCGCAAGTCTTTCATAACACTACAAATTACTACTTTATGTAAAACATACGATACATATGAAAGTGGAATTTATGTCGGCAAAAAGTCTGTTGAGCAAAACAATTACTCCGCGCCAAATACATCTCCTGCCCTATGGTGAAACAAACCACCAAATCACCATGCCCACTCATTGAGGATGCGTCCATACCAGCTAGGGAAACTCGCCGTAAAGTTTTGTTACTGAAGTACTGATTGCAAAAATATGCAATTTATTCATTGTCGAACATTTGTGGCAAAAACCGTTCATTGAGCCAAACAATCACGTCACTCAACATATGTCATATGCCTGAAACAGACAGACACCCCGACGTCCAAATGTATTATACCACACTCGTTAAGGATGCATCTTGGTTCATCTTCAACGTAATTCAAAATAACAGGTTGTAAAACTTTCGTTACAAAAACAATAATTCGTTCGCTTTCACACGTTGCGGCAAAACAATGCATTGACACCACATTCTGCTGTATGTTTGCCTTTATCTCAACGTCCTTTCGTACTTCAATGATCGAATTGTCACCCGAGTTGCAATATATTCCGGAACTTTTCTTTAAACCTTTTTCACGTCACGATTGATTCCAAAACGTTTTAGAAATCTAAACAGGAGAAAATGAACGGAACTAAGCAGGAAACGGTTTACAGAACAGTTTCTAAAAAAGTTGAAACTCCGACTATGAAGTCATCCTTGGCCTTACGCACTTCAATGATCGAATTGTCACCCGTACATCTGTATGTCTGGCTGGTTGTGAGCAGCGGCAGTACTTCATGTGAGCAGATGTTTCAGACCTTGGAATTTACTCGGCCTTTTGCACGTAGGTTATGTACATACAAACGTACACTTCCATACCAGAGTACATCGAATACTGCCGCCCAGGCTGTCAGCAGCTCAGGGCCAGCTCACATTGCTTATGCGAGTTTCCTGTTTCTGCCTTTGGGCAACAAAGAAATGCGTGCAATCTGAAAAAATGTTTTCGCGAAAAAAAGCTGTTCGTTACTGGTTTGAAATTGATTCTTAATTTCATTATTCATGGACTTTAGAAATCTTTAAACTGACTCTAGTGAATCACTGGTTGCCTAATTTTTCGTCTATGTATCTACCCACTAAACTGTTTTACGATTGGGTAAAGTTAAAGTTAATGAGCTAAAATTTTTGCAACATCTTATCGTGTCAAGTAATATCATGAATTAACATCTATTCAATTCCCTTTCTCACCGCGACATGAGTCAGTACATATATATAAATATGTATGTAGGATATGTACATGTTTATCATGCGTGTATCTGACTTGCATGCAGATGCATGCATTTTGCACGTACTCATGCACAAAAACCATGTATAAAATATCCTAGAATGTTACATTCTCTAGGCACTGTTGGACAGTATTAATATCAATAACCGTTAAACTTAATAAGTGGCAACGTTTTCGGAAACAATTTCTAAACGGTATGAATTCGTATGATACTTGAAAATAGCTTACTGTATCTAATCCATACTCAAGAAATTTTTATTTCGTTGTTTGTTCCACTAAATAACCAAGAACAGTTAATGAATTTGACGTCATTCAACTATAGACCACTACAAAGACATGTGATTAGAAGTGATTTCCGCAGAATGGTTTCAAATATTTTAATTGAAGTAGAACACTCGTGTTTGACAAACCAGAAACTTTCAGCCCCTTGCACTGGTTTATATAGCCACTTGTTGTAAAATGAGCCAGACGTGTCTCCCAATGTCAGTTATTTCACTTTTGAGAAAACGTTAAAGTTCATCTGAACAACTCGATGCACCCGGGCTTCATCAAACAATGTTATCGTTGCTCCCAATCACAAAACTTTGTAGACTAACTTTCAATTGGAAAAATCAATCGGAATTTTTGTATAATACTGAGTTATTTGACTGCTGTGCTAGGAATCCTGTCGGGTGCTTTCAGAGTAAAATGGACAATAAAAAGAAAATTAAAGTGGAAGGAAAGTAAAAAGAAAAATCTGTAAAACAACGCACGTGTCCAAAGCGGAATATTCCTAAAATAAAATAAAATAATTCAAATTCAAATGCGGCAGCCAATGAGCGCTGAGGGCTGCGCTTACAGCGCTATTCTGATCTGATTGACCAGTGCGCTACGCTGATTGGCCAGTCAAATTCAAATTCTGAATATTCGAGTATCACGTTTATATTTTCGCGTCGCTTGTTTTACTTTTCATTTCAATTATTATTCATTCGGTTAAAAAAACATTCTGGTGATTACAAATTTAATCATGTTTAAATTTTTCAGTTTGCGCTGGTTTTTTACTCTAATATAGAGTTAACAATGTAACAAACAGTATAACAATTCTAGCTCTTTAACTAATTCGCACACTTAAAAATATTTATTTCAACTTGCTTTTGAATGTTTATCTGACCTTCTAGCTTATAAATGTCAAACATTCCACTGCCATAAAAATGTTCAGCTTCTGGACTCAGCTATCTTATCTCCACATAATTGCAGATCTCTATTACTCAATAATCGGGTCCCCATCTGCGCATCACATTATGCCAGCCAAAGTTACCGTACTCGGCGCCGGAAACGCCGGTTGATATGAAGTTTTTGTTGTATGAATTTTTCAAGTAAACCTTTTACCAAAAGTGTATTAGGTTGTGTAGGTAGTTAGAATAATATCCAGATGCAGTGTACAGACGAACCAAAATTTTGGTTGTGGAAACTTTGGACAACCTATAACATGCCACTGGTGAATAAAGGATTTGCAGAAAATAAATTTTCTTTGGGTTTAACCAACTACTATGTACTACTTTTTATATATTCACCAAAAATTTCATTCAATTAAATTTTAGGTTTTGCCCTTGCTGCCCATCTGGGTGTTCAGGGTCATGAAGTGTGCCTTTACGAGCACCCTGATTTTGCCAAGGCCATTGAGCCCGTACAGAAAGCTGGCACCCTCATCGCTGTTGAGTCCGTCAAGGAGAATGAGGGTGAATTCAAGGTGGTTCTCACTGATTCACTCACGAGTCACTCACTCATTCACTCACTCACTCACCCACTCACTCACTCACTCACTCACCCACTCACTCACTCACTGTAGGCTGTCGTTCATGGTACCGGCAAAGTCGCATTGGCTACCAGCGATATCAAAGCCGCTATCGAGTTCGCAGAAGTTGTCATGATTATTGTGCCCGCTTTTGGACAAGTTAGGGAACTGAATCACGGACTGACTGACTGACTGACTGACGACTGACTGACTGACTGACTGACTTAATGACGGACTGACTGACTGATTGTCTGACTGACGGAATGACTGACTGACTGACTCCAGACTGTGTAGGTACCCATCTTCACTCTGGCCCTACCTCATCTGCGAGACGGTCAGGTGGTCGTTTCAATGCCGGGTAATCTGGCTGCTTTGCAGTACGGAAAGGTTGGGGTGCCTTGATTTTGAGCCGTACATACGTATAAATAGAAATGAATTCTTTTTTGGTAATTTCTGGCGGAATTTTCTTCTAGCTTTTTACACTATTTATTTGAGGAAGCCTATAATGTGGGAATCTTTTTATATCAATTTCCAGATATACCGTGAGAAAATGATTGTTATGTTATGGTTATTTCTTCAATTTAATTTTTTTGCTTTAGGTGATGAAAGAGCAGAACTGCACCAAGAAACTGTTTTTCGTTGATACGGACAGCATTCCTTATGCTTGCAGAAAACTGACTGAGAATCAGGTGTGTCAGTCAATGAATGAGTGTGTGTGTGTGAGTGATTGAGTGAGTGAGTCAGTGAGTGACGAGTGAGTGAGTGAGTGAGTGAATGAATGAATGAATGAGTGAGTGAGTGAGTGAGTGAGTGAGTGAGTGAGTGAGAGAGTGAGTGAGTGAGTAAGTGAGGGAGTGAATGAGGGAGTGAGGCAGTGAGTGAGTTAAAATCTATTTATTCAGGTGTTTATCTCTGGTATGAAACTGCTGCTCAACGCTGGGGTTTACCCTGGTGAGGCTACTGATAAAGTGTTGGCACAAGTACAGCCTCTGTTTACACTCAAGTTACAAAAGAATGCCAACGTTATTGAAGCCGGTTAGCTCTGCTATGACTGACTGACTGACTGACTATCTGACTAAACGGACTGATTGAATGACTGTCTGAATGACTGACTGCCCGATTGACTGACTGACTGAGTGACTGACTGATTGAGTGACTGACTGACTGACTGACTGACTGACTGACTGACTGAATCACTGACTGACTGACTCACTCATTCACTCACTCACTGACTGACTGACTCACTGACTGAGTTATTGACTGACTGACTGACTGACTAAACCGACTGACAGATATTTACAGCCCTCAAGAATATGAACATGATCGTACATCCGCCACCAGTTTTGTTGAACGCCGGTTGGATTGAAGTTACCAAGGGAAAATTCTCATTTTACACCGATGGATGCAGTCCAGCTGTTTGCAAGGTTAGCGAGTAAGTGAGTGAGTGGGTCAGTGTGTGTTCGAAAGGTTGAGTGAGTGAGTGAGTGAGGATGCTGATTGATTTTCAGGTAATGGACGCCATTGACGGTGAGCGAATGAAGGCCGCTGAACTTTTGAAACTCAAGTTGGTTTCTCATTTCTAAATCTAATCACTGATTTATTCAATGCATTATTATCTTGTTCACTCACTCACTCACTCACTCGCTCACTCACTCACTCACTCACTCACTCATTCACTCACTTACTCAATCACTCACTCACTCACTCATTGACTCACTCACTCACTAACTCATTTCAGAACGGAGAACTTTATCACAATCGACAAGTCCTGGTACGGTGATACTGGAAAGGACAACACCTACGAGCACATTCACTTTGGTGCTTTCCATGGATTCTTCCCTGCGCCGCCGAATCTGGATAACCGTTACATCAATGAGGATGTTGCCTATGTGCTTCTACCGTTTAGGTCAGTCTGTCAGTCAGTCAGTCAGTCAGTCAGGTAGTCAGTCAGGCAGTCAGTCGGTCAGTCAGTCAGTCAGGTATTCAGTCAGTCAGTCAGTCAGTCAGGTAGTCAGTCAATCAGTCAGTCAGTCACTAGCTCAATCACTTGCTCACTCACTCACTCACTCACTCACTCACTCACTCACTCACAGGGATCTCTGCCGCAAGTACAAGATCGCCACTCCCATGATCGACGCGCTCGTGCTGCTGGCCGAAACGATGCTCGAGAAGAAGCTGGTGGCTCAGCGTGGATTCGAGCTCGTTGCCAAAGACGGCGAAACCATCGAACAAATGCACGAACGATTGCAGAAGTTTTTGTTGTAAACTAAATAATAAAAATTGATAAAATTATTGTAAATTTTATGGTTATCAAATATTGATAGGGATAAATTGTTTGAACTGATTGTCCAGTGGAATGTGTTTTTTTAACTGTCCACCAATGAAAATGTATTGATACTTTTAACCGTGATTCTTTTGAGAACAACTTTATCTGTGCTCCTTATTTTTCTAATCTCATAAATTTCCGCCATTACGAGTAGTCACTTGTAGGTACTAGTCTTTAGATAACAAAATATTTTAAAATGTCCCTATTTTACAATCACTGATTCGTTTAGTTCATCATAACTTGTAAACCTTGTTAAGTTTATATATACCACTAAATTTTATGATAAAAGTGCATTTTTCATAGCTTCTAACTTTCTCTGACCTTCCGATTGCATTATAAGTTATTTTATAATTTGTTGTTCATCTCACCACTTCAAAAATGTTATTCTTCAACTAAATATTATAATACCAAAAAATAGAGTGCCACCACGGGTGCATTATAATACATGTATATCTTCTGTTATGAACTAAATTTACGTAGTTTATATATCTTGTGTTATGAACTAAATTTACGTAGTTTATTTTGATATGACAAATAGACTCAAACAGTGCGTTCAATAAAACATTCAAACACGTTATTCTAACATGGTTCGCTGCTTCATTTTGTTGATTCCTAGTCTTTGTTTGTGTTTTCGTTGACTTACGGTACGTATCATGGAAAATAAGAGTCCACTGGGCACTGGTCACATCACACTGCACATGTCTGTATTACATGCATAGAATGGAAAAGTCTATTTTGAAGGTCAGAAAAGGGCGTTTCAAATTTAGTTCCCTATTCACAATTATAGATAGGACTATTCTGGATTAACCGTTTGTCATTATTTAGTAAACGTGACTGCACTAGCAGACGAGGAGGGGAGGGTAAAGTGGAATTCCCCCCTCTTTGGGATTTTCAAAAAGTATAATTTGCTCCCTAAGGTGTAGGTAAAATGACCTGAAAACTGCCAATTCCCCTCTCTTTGACGAAATTCCCCTCCCTTTGGTGGTTTTGTTCGTCCGCCAGTGCGTGACTGCATCGCTCATTAGTACGTCAATAAATAGCCAAATATGCTATTTTTGTACTCACATGTAATTTACTTTGGTTCTGAGATGCTCTGGGGAAATAGCTTGGTCAGATTATCTTGTAACAAACTTTTAATGGGTTGTGCTTGTTTATTAGTATGTTGTCCACATGTAGTGTGAAAACAGCTGGAAGTTTCGGTAAAGTTTGAACGCGCGCCAAAACTTGAATGCGCGCTAAACGGATTACGGTAATAATTTCGGTTCGGAGTAACGAGAAACTCTGACCAGACTCAAGCATCTGTATGAATTTTATTTGACCTTTGTTCAAATAAAGTTGAATTGTAATTGGGTATGTGGCCGACAAACTTCTTACAACCACAATCGGAAACGGATGTTTCTTGTCATTTTAAAAATTCTGAATCCTAAATACAAATAAAGTTTTTCTGTAGAATTTTGCCCATGTTCATTATAGCAAAATTGCTGCGAGAAAACACAAATCGACTATAAAAACGGTCCCTTAGCTTCTGCATTCCACAGAAATTTTATCTCGGTAAGTACCAAGTCAACATCTTTATTTTGCAGCTAATTGTCCAATGTTGCCGGGTTGCGCGCGATGGAGCGGGCTATCGTCGGTCGGTCGACCGATTCGAAGTCGTCTGATGTCGCGACTTCTGCAGAAACAACGATCGTGGTCGATGACCTGTCTGAATGCCGGATACGCAGCACCCGCTTCATCACCATCCACATCTTTGGGCGGAGGCACAGGAGCCACGGGTGCCAGGAAGGTTTGTTTATAGTCCATTATTTTATTCTTGACTCATTTGGTGGGACCCCAGACAGTTCACTATATATCCATCAAGTTCAGTATTATAGGGCAGATCAGACAATTTGATTGGTTCAACAATTCCTTGAATGACTCACGTACGCCATTCCCACCGACTGGCTCACTCAATTCCCTATTAAACGGCTCAACTATCAGTTACACCACAGCCATCAACAACTCACTCAGTGACTCAACTCAACTCAACTTATTCAATCATTAGCGTACAACCTACTGACTGACTCAACCTGCTCAAAGTCTCGTACAACATACTGACTGACTCAACCCGCTCACAGTCTCGTACAACCCGTTGACTGACTAATCTCAATCAATCACGTACACTGACTCAACTCACTCCACCAAACCTACAACTCACTCACTCAATCAATCACGCACAACCAATTGACTGACTCAACTCAATCAATCACGTACAACCAAATGACTGACTCAACTCAATCAATCACGTACAACCAATTGACTGACTCAACTCAATCAATCACGTACAACCTATTGACTGACTCAACTCAGTCAGTCATGTTCAAACCATTAACTGACTCAACTCACTCATAGTATCCTACAACCTATTGACTGACTCCACTCGCTTACAGTCACACCACCACCAACAAACTAACAAATCACTCACTCAAACAATCACGTATTTCGACTGACTCAACTCACCACAGACACCATTAAGTGACTCAATTCAGAGTTCACCTGACTCACTGATTTCAGGGACTGGGTGCCACAATCATGGCCTCAACTCAGACCGAAGACAAGGGATTCGTCGATACGAACGCCGAACGCTTGGTCAGCTACGCGTGTGTCAATTATTTGAAACAGGGTCTGTTTCATTTTCCTGTTCTTCTATGTTTTTCTGTTTATATCACTGAATTATTTTTCGGTTCTCATTCATATGTATATATTTTCTGAAAACCAACAACACGTTACTCATGATGTAGTCACTGAGTTTATCGCGATGTATTTGTTTTTCATCTTCTAATGTTGCCATATCAAAGGCACTACCTAAGTTGTACTCACTCACTCACGTATTCACATACTCACTCACACACACACTCCCTCACACAATCGCTCACTAGTTCACACACTCTATCACAAACACTCACTCATTCACTCACTCACACACCCACTCCCTCACACAATCACTCACTCACTCACACGCTGACCCGCTCACTTACTCACTATAGATCTATAGTTTACAAAATGAGTTTTATTTGCCAAGGTCTGAGTATCATTTTCCAGTCAAGTTCAATCAGATTTGTTTCGTTGCAGGCGAAGATATCGAACTGAAGCCCGACGACGAGTACCCCGATTGGTTGTACGAACTTGACCTGAACCGACCGGCCACTTTCGATGAGATGCATCCGGACACGCACGGCTGGCTGTTCTGGCAGCACTTCAAAGCCGAATACGAACGGTTAGGAAACATCCCGTTTTTGTTTTATATTTATGTCAGTTTATTTGGTTTAGAACTGTTGATCATCTTGGTCATGGCATGCGTACAAGTACGGTTTGCGATATCAGAGAATCAAGTTCTATTTGGTTATTGCGTTAATGTGTAATATTTGATAAAGATAATTATGCGTTTTTTTTTTGTTTTCATGATTTTCTCTTCAGACTTTCTCAAGGTGCCGTTAACTGGTCTGGTTGTTTCATGCTCGAATTTTTTTCTCACTTTTATTTTCTTCAATTGTTCCAGTCAAAAAGCGAAGGAAGACCACCTGCGTCTGACCAACTTCTACGTGCAGCACAACATTCGCGGCAGTTACGACGACTACCGTAATCTGGTGCTGGAACAGCCGAGAGTTTCGTCGGAGATGGGTCGTGCCACGACGATCAAGGCATATAAATACAACAAGTGATCATCGATTCAGGTGTTATGATGTAGTCGCTAAGCTTACTGGAAATCGATGTCGGTCACGAAAATCACATCCAATTGAATTGTCTGTTTACGATGGAGCAAATTTTTGCTCTCATGTTAATTGTTCGGCATTAATTTGTGGCACATTTTGGCTGATTTCTGCTGTGCTGGCTGAGTTCTTCCATGTGCCTCCTGCTATTTTCCATGGATTGTGCGTGTCTTTTAGCTCAGTCATCTTCTTTATATATATATTATAAACTCTAATTTTTTTTATCATCAACGCCAATTTCCGATCCGTTGTCAGATTAGGTGGCATTGTACTACACCACCACTTTATTGTCAATTATTTATTACGGAAGAATGAATAACGATGACTTAACACGAGGTTGACTGGATATGCGACTGAACTGACAAACAGGCAACAATGAGTGAGTGAATGTGAAACAAGGTAAAAAGGTAGATAAATATAGATGTTGAGCGCAAGGAAGGCTTCCATGTGATGTGAATATAAAAATAATCGAGGGCTTATTATCAGGGTTAAGGATCGGTAGCGTAAGAGGAGGTGAAAGCAAAAATAATTTGAAAGGCATGCGTATATGGGATTAATATATACTATATAATATTATATATATAATACAAATAATCCGTTTTCGCACCAGATAGCAATACTCTAAACATCAAATCAACTGTTGGTCGGGTTGGAGCAAAATGCAACCAAGACAACGAATAGTCAATTGACATGTAAACGTACGCGAGCAACAGCATGAACATGAAAAAATATATTGGCAATAATATCGATAACAAGTTTAATTAGATTTAATATATATATTTATATATATATAATAAAAGAAAATAATAGAAACACTAGACAAAGTAATAGGTAATTGTGTCAAACATATACACAGTGGTTTGAGGATCCGTTGAAATTGGCAACTATAACGGAAAGAAACTAAACGAATATACAGTTTTACACCCAATGGACCACAAATCATAACATTTTTAACCAAGATCAAGCTGGAATCAATATCCATAAGTTAAATGAATGTCATTTTATATTGTAAAAGAATTCCAGATTATTTTAATTATTGATTACAGCCGACTAGATATACCATAATTGTATTAATTTCCAGAATGAGGTGGATGTCAGCATCATAGACCGGTATTATGATAGAGGAAGAAGTGGAAACGCTAAGAGAAAGTAACAGGCGCTAACAGAGAAAGATTTTACCGACGTAAAACCCTGAGATGTTAAGTATAAATTGCGTTGTCAGGTGTCGTTGCTAATTTTTAGTTGTTATTTAAAGTTGTTATTAATATAATAACGTATATCTAGAAAGTTAGTCAAAAATATTTAACCAATACAAAATTGGATTCAGATCTATTGTGCACGTGAAGTGTGAGACAAAATACTGACATACTACAATCAAATCAACAAATTAAGTTTCTTTCTATGAAAATGCCCTTGGATCCGGTGACTTTAACAAAAAACGAAACAGTACTTTATAAATAAATTTTTTAGTTAATCTGCTTGAAATAATAATACTTTTGCTTATTTCTGACTCGATGAAAAACAACTTCATTTCAAATGACATCACTTAGCCCAGCTCAAATCAAGCTTTTTGACAATGCTGAGCACAAAAACAAATTCCGACCATCAATCAACAAAACTAACCTACATTTATTGCACATATTTATGACATTATTGAATAAAACCTAAGCCTATGTTTATGATAAAAGTGTAATGTGCTCAGCATTCGTTGACTAGCGTTTGTAGCTTATCCAGGGTTTCTTGATACACACACAGTTTTGGCGCGCATTTGCATTTCAAATCTGCTATTGGCGTAGGTTCAAATTTTCGACGGAGAATTTTTGTTTTTTCACATAGAACTTCAACAACAAACAATCATGGCGCTTATTTCATTGCTATTTTCAATAACAAGAAACCCGGACCCAGCTATCTTAACCTGTACCACTACATATGAAACGGGTCAACAATAGTAGTAGCGGTGCAGTAGGGTATGTTATTGGTCGAGTAGTTATACCCGTTCATACCGGTCAAATCCATGGCGGGCACCTCACTAACGGCGCTATTGGTCGGATGCTGCGGTGTGATGACTCGATTTGTGCCATTACCGTAGTCATGCATGCTGGTCGACGTCGAAGATGTGGGGAACGCACTGGCGGCCAGGTACGACGATACATTGGCACCATTGGAGGTATTGGCAGATGGCAGAGCGTAATTGGGCGAACACTCGACCGACGAACACGAGGCCGACCACGGCTCACTGCCACCCGACGTCCAGCCGTTATTACCTTCAGCGGTGCCATAACTCGGTGGTGGCACACACATGTACGACATTGGTTGGGCTCGGGTCGATGATGATGCCATATCGTCCAATACACCGTTCTGACTGCCGTAGTACTGCGCAAAGTACGACGCTGATGTGGACGACGCCACGCTGTTGTTGTTTGTGACGTTATTGACCGACGTGCTGGTGGTCGGGCCGGGATCGGTTTGCGGAGAGCTGTGTGCCGATTCGAACAGCATGGCCGGTGTGGGCGCCTGTTGCGGGTGGACGGCAGACGATGAAACCAGCGCGGACAGACCAGAGAAACTGCGTTGCGAAGACGGCACAATTGATTTGGATACGCCGAGTGTGGTCACGCTGAAATGTACTAGCTGATTAGTGAGTGTTAGCGAAACGGTGAAGTCATATAAGTGAAGTCATATAGTTGTTGTTTGGATGAGTTTGAAATGACAGTTAATGAAGTGATAATAATGAGTTCACCCTTTCTGGTGGCACCCTTTCTTGGTGTAGAGTTCCGCTCATAGTGTGAGGAACGACTTCATTATATTTTGATAATAAATGTCTAATAGGTATCGTTTGATCGATTGAATCAGTGGTCAGTCGCTTTGAATTTTTTGATTTATGTATTGATCGACTGATTGAATAGCAGATTGACTGGTGGTTTTTCATATCTGTGATCGATTGGGCGGTGATTAATTATTTAGAAAAAACTATCAATGCATGGCTTATCAGTTGACTAATTGACTGATTAGGTGGCGAATGAGTTTGAATCGGTTCGTCTGTAACCTAACCGACCTGTAATTGATCGGCTGATTGTTCAACTGATTGAATGGCAGATTTAACGATTTATGTACCATAATATCGGTAATTGAATGACTGAATGAGTCATAACGCTCTTCATGCTCATTTCGGTTTGCATGTTGATCACTAAGTCTGTTTCAAAAGCTTGTACGTGCGCCAATAATTCCGTGGAAAATAAAGTCGGAATGAAGTTAGCTATCGAAATTGATAACTACATAGCGTCTTGACCTTCTGATCGAAATTGATAACTACATAACGTCTTGACCTTCTGATCGAAATTGATAACTACATAGTGTATTGACCTTCTGATCGAAATTGATAACTACATAGTGTATTGACCTTCTGATCGAAACTGATAACTACATAGTGTATTGACCTTCTGATCGAAATTGATAACTACATAGTGTATTGACCTTCTGATCGAAATTGATAACTACATAGTGTATTGACCTTCTGATCGAAATTGATAACTACATAGCGTCTTGACCTTCTGATCGAAATTGATAACTACATAGCGTCTTGACCTTCTGATCGAAATTGATAACTACATAACGTCTTGACCTTCTGATCGAAATTGATAACTACATAGTGTATTGACCTTCTGATCGAAATTGATAACTACATAGTGTATTGACCTTCTGATCGAAATTGATAACTACATAGTGTATTGACCTTCTGATCGAAATTGATAACTACATAGCGTCTTGACCTTCTGATCGAAATTGATAACTACATAGCGTCTTGACCTTCTGATCGAAATTGATAACTACATAGTGTATTGACCTTCTGATCGAAATTGATAACTACATAGTGTATTGACCTTCTGATCGAAATTGATAACTACATAGTGTATTGACCTTCTGATCGAAATTGATAACTACATAGTGTATTGACCTTCTGATCGAAATTGATAACTACATAGTGTATTGACCTTCTGATCGAAATTGATAACTACATAGTGTATTGACCTTCTGGTGCGGAATCCGCGCGGTCGTCGTCGATACGAGTTCTTGTCGAACAGAAAGTCGGCATTCTGATCGACCATCCACTGATGACCCTTGCCATTGCGCGCACCATGACTCTTTGGCAGCTTGATGAAGCACTCGTTCAGCGATAGATTGTGTCGGATGCTGTTCTTCCAGCCCGTGTAATTGCCGCGAAAGAAGTCAAAGCGTTCCTGCAATTAGAAACAAAAAGTTTTAACTGGATTTGTTAGCGAATGAAAATGATTGATTGAACTCCGGATGGCCTTGGAACTCCATGGTGTGATAAATCGTACAATGGGACCAGTACCAGTGACTTTCATTTCAATTTATTCGATGTTATCTGATGGAGCGATGAACAGTATAATATAGTAAACTAATGATAGGAAGGTTTCTGGATTTGATTTAATTAGCGATATATCTAAATAAAAATTGAAATTTCTTAAAATTTATAAGTACGCATTGATAATGCTCCCAGTCTACGTCTGCAAGAATTGGCTGTTGAAAATGAGCATGTTCATAAATGATATGTATATATCATGTTGCAAGATTGTAAGTGCAATACCAGATAACTCTGCCTCGTCGTCTATTATTTATATTCGTCATCGCAAGTCTATAAATTTATTATCAGTTCTCAAACAAGACGAAATACGAGCTCGAAACATGAATTATCAGATTCGCATACCTAGCTACAAAAAAATAAACTCCCTTTGAAGATTCAGCTTTATCTGACGGGATAGAAATCCTAATTTACGGCACTCTGATTCCGCACATCCGCACATCCATCCAAAAATGTCCCGTAATCTGTAAGCTAAGGCTTAGGCTTGAATTGTCGTATTTTATGACGATGTGCGGTTTATGGATAGTGTGCGGAATCAGATCTTTATATCTAAATTTTAATCCTTTTCAATTATCAACCAGTAATACCCGTAATGCTCTTTTTAAAACCCGCTTTTTGACTTCCATCTACGCTAATTTCTGGTCCAAAAGAGTCCTTAACACTTATGAAAAAGTACCCAAAGGTGATCTTAAAAATCGCAAATTAATCAGTAAATTTATTGAACAGCGGGATATCAATATGCTTTAATTTATTAATTCTTTATGTGAATAATATTTGTAATTATTTGTAATTATTTGCTTTCCGATCAACCTATTACTTTTCCCGTTTACTCTCCTTGTATGTTTTCCTGACCCAATGATCGAGACAATAAATAAATAAATAAATAATAAATAGATTACCGCTAATTTACACTCACATGGTTTGATTTGATACATCTGTTTTTCTGTCAATAAGAAGCTACCAATAAAACATTTAACCACGAATAATCTTCTTGATTGAGAAGAGGTTTACAACATAAAATTTAGTGCATTCAAGATATGTCTGATTGACTTTATAAATACATGTCTCAGCTCGGTTTTGCTTATTTCTAGATAGTCAAAACAAATAAATTTACGAATAAATGAACGTTTTGACTTTGAGCCAAGATTACGGTATTCCTATTTTTGCAGTAAGGTTTTTACCGTTTACCACTAAAAATGAAAACTTTGCGCGCGTATTTGAATTTAGAAAAACTTTGTCATAAAAATTTATGAAAATACTATAACGAAACACAACAAAAACTGAATCGACAAAGTTTTTTTTGGTGTTTGTAGAATTTTACCCGTTTATAAATTTTTATGCTTAAAATCAGGTGAATACAGCACCGAAAATCGTCGAAAAAAATCTAAATATATATATAGTCGCCAATGAATTACTGTTCCAGCGCAAATCTGTCGATGCAGTATTAGTTTCTTAGATTATACCGACCTAAACTAGACGTTTTCGAAAAATTTTGATATCAAATTGAAGAGTACCTTTTCCCTATTCATTTAAAAATAGAATTTTTGGAATTGATTCAGTGTAGCTCGAAATAATGGAGAAACCAGCAAAGTCAACGAATATCTTGTCGATTAGCTCTAAAATTCTTGTTTCTTGATTATTTCGAGTTTTAATCAACCAATTTCAAAAATTTTAAGCGCAAATGGAAGAGAAACGCTCATTCTTCAACTTTCACGCTGACCTCACCTAAATCCGTTTACTATAGCTCGAGAAAACTTAATAATTGCATTGGAGACGTATAGTGCATCGACAAAATTTGCTGGAACAGTAATTTATTGGGGACTATAATATAATAAATTACCTGCAGAAAGCTGTAAATTTCGGCAAGTGTGGCACGTTTGCTCGTCTGATGTTGGATGGCCATAGCGATCAGCGCTATATAAGAGTACGGCGGTTTGTTGGGACGAGATTGGCTGTTGCCACCGCCGCAATCCGACGAGTTGAAATCGTTTTTGTCGGATTTCGACGGTCCGACCGATGATGACTCCTCATCGTTTGAAGGCAGTTCTTCGTCCAACATTTCCATTTCTTCTTCGTCATCATCGTCACCGACGCCATCCTGAACCGACGATCCGGCCGTGCTCGCCCTGTCCACCGGCTCTGAAAAATCACGAATGAATGTTTATTCGTGAGATGGCACGGCTTCGTCTAATTATTGGTGGCAAGTTAGAAATGTTTTGCCGTGTTACCGTTCAGTTTCTGTTTGAAGTGTTATTTTCTAATTAGGGTGATGGAAATTCTAAAACACGGTAGCACGAAAACAAAATGTTTTCAGCGTGACGGTTTTGCCCTTTCGGTTGTGTTGGGTTGGTGCTACAGTTTCAAGTTAGGCTTTGTTAGAATTAAATAGAGATGTGAACATAAAAATAATCATAAATCATAAACAAGTTAACATTTTATTTTGAAGTAACAACTATACTAGCATCAACTCATCTTAATTGTCAAATCCAAACATTCTGACTATGAAGATAAAAAGTTCATTTAAGTTTAGATTTTCTAGGGAATATAAGACAAGTTTTTTGTAAGTTGCATAAGTTTCATTGACTTCATGTGACTAGTTTTCACTTGACTTACTCACTAAGTAACTCACTCTCATAACACTTATATTACTCACTTACTCACTCACATATTACTTATTAACTCACTCATTCATTCTCAGCCATAATGATGGGTTTATTCCGAATCGAGGGTCTGTCCAGCCATAATGTCGCCATTCACTCCTAACCCAAATCAATTCTGCATACATTTTATCAACTTCAACATTGTCTGACATTTTAGAAAAAAAATAATAAGAATGCAGGTGCACGTTTGAAAAAAAAACAATAATTCACTCAAGTTTTTGCTCATAGATAACGCTAAGTTTTGAATGGTCGAACTGGGAATCTAACCACATGGGGGGTCCTCAGCTTTCGGGCGTTTATCACCGGACATTGCCGCACTATTGGGCGTACGTGCGAGGATGAGGAGTCGGTTTGTAGTTATCAATGTCATATATTAACGTGATTTGATCTCAATATAAGTATCAAGGAAAATAATCTACAAAATTCACGGCATGACAGTAATTATAGCTCACGGTGTGATAGATATAGATTAATTATAATCTGATCAGACTAGTAGAAGAGACTAGTAAACATGTAGAATCATAGTATAAATTGTGAACTTGTGGAAACCAACTTAAGTTAAACCGATAAAATATGCACTTCTCGCTTACCAGTTATAATTTTGATAAGTGATAGTAACAGTGATAGTCTGTTCAACTCGGATCAGCAAATTTTGTGTCCAATGAAGTGATTAGTGATTGAAATATGCTTGATATGGTGGCTTCCTAACATAATCTAGTCTAGTGCATGGTTTTTAAATGTTAGTCATGTTTATAAATTGGCACTCACATCTACCTACATATAACTCTAAACGACTTATAATGTCCTGCTGATGAGTTGACCATATTCTACTTGTCTATTATTATATAGCCATTGACTGTTTCATGGCATGTGGACACCGGGCACACATACTGTACATGACTCTTAAAAGTCTATACTGAGACTGACCATGTAACTATGTGGACAACAGATGATATATTGCCACATGCATGTTCTGGGCCAGCTGCAGAGGCAGAGTATTATGGATCATGGTGTGGATGCTGATTGGATGGCACCTGGGTAAGTGCAGCCAATCAGCGATGAGACCCAGGCTATGTTGCCGGCATACCCAACAAGTTGTGCCCTCACATACATATGATGCGTCTATGCATGCATGCGTGTACGTATGTACATTGCTAACCACGCGTGCACGGGCACATACAGTATGCCACAAAAGTGCATCTACCCATGTGCCCGTAGTAAGTATACTCGTAGTGTTATCGCGCGCGGATGCTTCGTAAGTGACCGTAGCGGGCTTTTCGAATCGTTAATAAAAGCCTATCCTAAACGAAACGAAGTCTAGCGATTTTCGCTGAGAAAACACCGAATGCCGGTGAAAATCACCGATCGACGATTATAAGTTAGTCAACGAACCTGATTGAAAAATCATGTCCAACAAATATCCGACCCATTTCATTAAGTAGATCATTACATTAGATAAAATGAGAATTGAGTAAGACCACTCGCTGTTGTTGATTTATTGACTGAATTAATGCTGTTGTTGTTCGCTGATGCTGAACTCTGATATTCAGGACGCACGTCCGTCTACTAACGTCCACAGTCCAGTCACCCAATCAATCCACGCGACTCGATACCAACAGTGGCATGTACCTGTGGACGCTACATCAATCATTCGGCGTTCCAGTCCAGTCTCATCCAATGTCATCTCATACGTATTATAACAAAGAGTGGTTTGTCCTAAGGATAAAAATTTTAAACTTTATTTCAGATGGTTATCATGAATTTGTGAGGGAGACCTGAACCCTGAACCCATTGTGGTATTTGCCCCACCCGTATTAGCATTAGACTTTAGTCAAACTAGGCCTATTGCCTTAAAGTGGCTGCATCCCGAATTTATATTCACCGAACAAGGCGTATTCGCCGAAAACGTTTCCGATACTAGGCCTATCGCCTGATCACTGCCCATAAAAATGGCTGTATTCCCGAATTTATATTCACCAAACAAGGCGTATTCGCCGAAATGACTTCCGAAACTAGGCCTATTGCCTGATCACTGCCCATAAAAGTGGCTGTATTCCCGAATTTATATTCACCAAAGAAGGCGTATTCGCCGAACTATTTTTCAAAACTAGGCCTATTGCCTGATCACTGCCCATAAAAGTGGCTGTATTCCCGAATTTATATTCACCAAACAAGGCGTATTCGCCGAAATGACTTCCGAAACTAGGCCTATTGCCTGATCACTGCCCATAAAAGTGGCTGTATTCCCGAATTTATATTCACCAAACAAGGCGTATTCGCCGAAATGACTTCCGAAACTAGGCCTATTGCCTGATCACTGCCCATAAAAGTGGCTGTATTCCCGAATTTATATTCACCAAACAAGGCGTATTCGCCGAAATGACTTCCAAAACTAGGCCTATTGCCTGATCACTGCCCATAAAAGTGGCTGTATTCCCGAATTTATATTCACCAAAGAAGGCGTATTCACCGAAATATTTTTCAAAACTAGGCCTATTGCCTGATCACTGTTCTTCAACAAGCGAAGACGATCCAATGTTGACCAAAAAATAAATATTAGCTGCGTACTAGGTCGAGACATATTATTCCGTGTTGTCGAATATAGCACTAACCAACGTTAGCACCCAATTGCTTGGATCACGATTACTACGCCGATAAGTAATTCGTGGCTAAATTAGGGGAGATTTCCTACATCAAAATGAATTACCTCGCCTCGTTTTGGCAGATTTTCGGGCATTACGGAATCTTATTTGGAATGGGACTTTATTTTCACCTAACGAACTTTTTAATATACTCTGCTATTAAGGGAAGATTCTTACTTTAGATACAGTACAGGTCTAAGCTTGACTTATTTCCGAATATGCCATCATAGAACAACTTTTCCACCTAATTATCAGATTCACGATTGCCCCGCCGATTTTCATCCTTGAGCAGATGTAGTCAAATTGCCTACATGATCATAGATTACTACGCAGTACGCACCGTTTCTTACGCTGACTTTCGGGGATTCCATCTAAATAATTTTTTAAGCAGTGATACATGTTCGGAAAACCAGATTGTTTAGGCTGCATTGCCGAATTACTAGTGAATCAGGCAAAATAGATTACGCTATTATAGAATAATACTTTTATAATAATTGAAACTGTTCTTACTATCAAATATAAACCAACTCTCTTCGAATTCGAGATTGCCACGCGGTCGCCGATTTGTGATCGGCAATAAACTTTGGACATATTGCCTACATCATTAGGAATTACCACGCCCATTTCGGCTGATAGTCCATTTTTCGAAAAGCGAAATAGTCGTTCCATCTTACCTAACCAAGTTTGCTATTCCGAAAATTCATCCTATCGCTGAAAGATCATTGTCACCAAATTATGGAATTAACAATTGCTCCGCCGATTTATATATATGTAGCTCGTAGGTCGTAGCCGACTTCAGACATTTTGCCTGCATCCTCAATTACTACGCTCAATTACTACGCACAATATTTTGGCTGGGTAGTTTTACTAGATCTAGTCATATCTTTTTGTAAAAAAGCTCTTTAATACGAACTAATGTCGGTTACCATAAAAGAATAATCTCTTAATATCAAGCAAATATTTATTCATTACTTGAATAACAAAGTAAAACTTTATCTGTGGATGGACAAAGACCCACAAAACAACTTTCGAGCGCACCTATCGGCTTCGAATGCTACGCCAATTCTTCAACAGTTATTAGAAATAATTACTAAATACATTGTTTACTTAGTTGTAGTTATATGTTTAGGACAATTAGTGACAACAAGCAAATATAAACGATACTAAACCACTATCAGGCGTATCCCGAGCGAAACAGAAATGTTTGGTGACCGAAACCTCCCAGCAGTGCCTACATCATCCTACCGTAACCAGGTGTTTTACCTCGTTTTTAAACTTTTGACCGCCCATTGTCATTTTTTCATAAATTAATTGTTCCGATTGGGATATATTTATGAAATATCATTAGCCCAAACAGTTTCCTTCAGGATTCTCCCATATTTTACTGGAATAAGGTTTCTAAATAAATAGTTATTCCAATTCCTATCGTTTCACCCGAGCTTAGGTCGATTTTTGTGACGCCTTCGCGCGCGGCCTGGCTTAATGAATTATTTTATTTTAATAGGACTGATCTTCTGCAGTTGCTTAGATCATTCAGTTGACTTGCGAATGAGACTAACTAGAACTAATTGTGAAACGTATTGAACATTCAAAATTGGTTTCTCCGGCCCCACCTAAAGTTCTTATGATATCTGTCCATTACACAAATATTAGTTTTTGGGCTGCGAAATGGGCATTTTAAAGTATTAATAAAAAGGTTTATCATAATTTTTTCTGCATTAGCTTATTAGGTTTTCTCCTCTCATCATTTTGGGAGATTAACAATTGGTTTTGGTAACGCGTTTGTGATTTTTCTTTGTTTTTAAATCCCGTCTTTTTGTCGATAAAATACGATTCACGATTACTACGCGCGCTGTTTTGGCTGCATACTTCATGAGTTTTAGACCACAATTTCATGTTTTAGACAACTACAAAAGTATTCAGAAAGGTAGTAAGTTGATTTAATCATCGGTAACTTGATACACTAAGTTGCTTAGCTAAGTTGTTTGATTGTATGATAGTCAACAATTTAATAATGAACGTAACGGATAAAAGCATGAACTTGAATGATGAAGTGTAAAGTAATAAAGACATCTACTTTCAGGTATGCACACCTTCCACGGGCACGACATACACAAACACACTTTCATGCCAATCGTCCGTGGTCACGTTTCGTTGGCCGATAATCAACTTTGAACCTACAAGGGTTGTTTTGTGGCCCTGAAGCCTCTGACTTAAGCTAACTTTAAGCACTACTGTAACTGAATAGACCGCTTATATTGAAACTTTCTGCTGTTGGCTACTGATACGTCCAGTTTTGGTCCACTTTGGTGGCTGTTTCTCTGTAAATTAGTTGCTTGAGTCAGTTCTAAGTTTGGTTGTTCTAAGTTTTGGGTAAGACAGATGAGGCTTGGCTTACACTTGGCTTATGTATTTTATGAACTGGGCTATATTATCAAATGTAAATCTTATAGAATTTCGGTCATGTTGAGTGTAGAATTTAGAACGTGGGTTTTGTAGCACGTGACCTAATGTGATCACGTGACAATTTGTTTCTGGAATGTTCTTTTATTTGGACAAGTTGAATGTTAACTCATTGTTGGTGGACGACTGAAGTACGGACTTAGGTGCAAAGTTGTTTGATGTAAGTTCAGCTTACCTTTAATTGACTCAGGCTTAGTGAGACATTGCTTAGCTTGTGCTTAGCTCAGCTTGGGCTTAGGCTTAGGCTCAAATAAATTTAGTCATCATGTTGTGATTGTTCTAATCTAAGACAACTTTGTTGGCTGTTTCTCTGTAAGTTAGTTGCTTAAGTCAGTTCTAAGGTTGGGTGTCCAAGTTTAGAATTAGACTGAACAAGGCTGTTGATAAGACTAAGTTTACACTTGGCTCATGGTGTTTTGGACTGGACAGGGAAGAGATATATTATCTAATGTAAATTTTACATAACTTTGGTCATGACCTGGGCACATGGGCTAACCACGTGGTTTTTGTAGCACGTGACCTGATATGATCACGTGACATTTTTTCGGGAATGTTCTGGAATGTTCTTTATTCGGACAAGTTGAATGTTAACTCATTGTGGGTGGACGACTGAAGTACGGACTTAGATGCAAAGTTGTTTGTCTAAGTTCAGCTGATCTTTAATTGACTCAGGCTCAGTGAGACAATGCTTAGCTTGTGCTTAGCTCAGCTTGGGCTTAGGCTCATTTAATATTAGTCATCATGTTGCGATTGTTCTAATCTAAAACAACTTTGGTGGCTGTTTCTCTGTAAGTTAGTTGCTTAAGTCAGTTAAGCACGTGACCTGGTATGATCACGTGACAATTTTTTAGGGAATGTTCTGGAATGTTCTTTTATTTGGACAAGTTGAATGTTAACTCATCGTTGGTGGACGACTGAAGTACAGACTTAGGTGCAAAGTTGTTTGATGTAAGTTCAGCTGACCTTTAATTGACTCAGGCTTAGTGAGTGAGACATTGCTTAGCTTGTGCTTAGCTCAGCTTGGGCTTAGGCTTAGGCTCAAATAAATTCAGTCATCATGTTGTGATTGTTCTAATCTAAGACAACTTTGTTGGCTGTTTCTCTGTAAGTTAGTTGCTTAAGTCAGTTCTAAGGTTGGGTGTCCAAGTTTAGAATTAGACTGAACAAGGCTGTTGATAAGACTAGGTTTACACTTGGCTCATGGTGTTTTGGACTGGACAGGGAAGAGATATATTATCAAATGTAAATTTTACAGAATTTTGGTCATGACCTGGGCACATGGGCTAACCACGTGGTTTTTGTAGCACGTGACCTGATATGATCACGTGACATTTTTTTCGGGAATGTTCTGGAATGTTCTTTTATTCGGACAAGTTGGATGTTAACTCATTGTGGGTGGACGACTAAAGTACGGACTTAGGTGCAAAGTTGTTTGATTCAAGTTCAGCTAATGTTTAATAGGCTCCTGCTTCGTAAGACGATACATACATAGCTTGTCTTAGCTTAGACTTAGGCTTAGGCTTAGGCTATTCTAATGTTAGTCATCATGTTGGGATTGTTGAATTGAACCAAGTTTAGCAGAGCTCCCGCTTTTGTTCCAAGTTATTGTTTTTTTTCATTGAAAACTTCGGGGGGGGGGGGTTTGGACTCGATTTTTATTTGGTATTGTTATGTAGCTTGCTGTTACTGATGGCTAGGGCTTAGCTTAGTGTTAGGCTTAGTCTCTTTCTCATCATGCTGTCTGGCAGTGCATGCAGTTATCAACTTTAAGTACTGGAGAGTTTTGTCATTATGTTGACTTGAGCTCGAGCTCATGTTTGTTTTGTGCGTTAGGGGTTGTGGTCTTCTAGAACATTCTAGAATTTTCTGGTGCTTTGCAAAGTTCACTTTGGGGTTTAGAATGTCATTTGCTCTGTAGGCCGTTGGCTAGTGCTTTGTCTAAAGTTGGCTAATCATCATGTTGTCTTCAATTATATGAAGTTTTTGTCTTCTAGCGTTGGAAAATACTAGTGTTCAGGTTGTGCATGTTGACTTATACCCTGGCTTGAGTGCGTGTTAGGTTCGGCTGAGTGTTCTAGCTTATTCTGTTGCTCAGCTTAGTCCACTACTGACTGTTTACAGAAAGAAACTGATGCGTTCGAATGGCTTTTCGTGTTCGAGTTCGGGTTGTGTTTGGCTGAAAGGCTTAGCTTAGGCTTAGCCTTTTACTCAGCTTGCTGTCTAAAAGTGCACAACTTTTTTTTTATCGTATAGTGCTGTAAGACATTAGTCATCATGTTGTGCATGTTAGCCCTGGCTAAGTGAAATGTACTAGAATATGCTGATGCAAAGCTGAGTTTACTCATGACTTTTACAAATGGAAACTGGTGGAATGACATTTCTTGTCTAGCTTGCGCGGTGTTTTCAAGTTTTCCGGCTTGCTGTCAAATCTTGCTGACTTTAACTCCGCAACCTATCAGTTTCTGAACAAGTTCACCTATTGTTTTCTTTTAAGTAAACTACTCTCTCGTTTGTTGGTTAATATTCTTAATCTTTTGTTCATGCAGTCTGCCTGGCTAAGCTTTTGGGCCCGCAACTTGTGTCGCAAGAACAGTTTTCATGCTGCCGTAATGCAAATATGTTTTCTTATAAAAGTTTACTACGCCGGAGATTAGGTCATGTAATTCGCTGATTTGTTTCCCATAGTCTTGGTTTGTTCACTCTATTTCTTCCAATTCATTGTCCGACATATAATGTCATGCAATATTTGACTATATTCTCTTGAGTGAATCACATTAACAGGATGCCGTATTGAATTAGTTCTTAATGTTATTATTTGCTTGTTGTCTTGGGCTTAGCAATCGTTTAGTCTGCATAACATACATTCCTCTCGACTTCAGGCTTAGGCTTTTTTATTTGCTTTTCGCCGTAGAAACAAGTTCTGCATGTCACATGCTTCTGTTAGCACGTGACGCCGAGCCTTGGAATGTGTCCAATAGCCGCATGCGCTTTTTTCTATCAAAACGGTTTAGCATGTGCTCAGCCCGCACTCTCGTGTTGCCTAAGCGTGTGCTTAACTCTGAATCACACGGATTTTTTTATCTGCTGTTTAGTTTAGCTGTCTGCTCGGTCTGCGTTATTAACACGTTTATTCTCACGTTGGTCATGTACGCTTGGGCGTGTGCCATTCGATTTCATGCCATGCCATGATGTTTCAATCATGATACCTATACAATCATGAGTTCCCGTAAACTTGGCTAGCGTTTCGTAGGGACGTTCTCATAAATGTCATTGAAGTATGTTGGCATTTTGATTTTTATATTGAGGTGAACTAATCGTGTGATATCTCGTTTTATAGACAACGAGTAGATCTACTCAGCTGTAGTACTTAGGATGAGAAAGTTCAAGTCCGATTAAGCATGTGCCTAAGTACACCCATTAATGTTTTATGACTGTTGGTCGCACACAATTTTTGGCAGAAACATTCTCGTATGGTGTAGCTGGATGTTTTGATTTATAATCGGACTTTTTACTGGAATATTTGTTTCAGTTTTGTCATGAGCATGAATGATGGCTTCTGATGTACCATTCTGATTCGTTGATCGAATGGATCGATGATTATCATCGGTGTTTTCACTCTTATTTTAGGCTTATATAGTATAAAATTAGAGCTGACTTCTGAATGCTTTATGGTTTTAATGGATCATAATTGGCTTTTGAGCTGATGACCACAGCTTTGAGTATATGACTGAAAAGTTGTGCAGCTTGTAATGAGATTAATACTTTCATGATTTGATTCTTCTTGATGTAACTACTGCCTCAAACACAAAGTTCTTTCTCTTTTGAGTAAAAAATGAACGACTAAAATTTATATCAAGACTTATTTGTTTATAATCTTCTACGGCTGAACTCACTTAGTTTCTTTCTTGTTGGTGAAGGTGAACTAACGTTTATCAGCAAGGAATTCGAAATTAACACTGTTTTCTCGTATCTTCAAACTGGACATGATATCATACATTTATTTGACTGCTGAAGTCATAATATCTGGAAACATGACTTGTGAGGTAAATTTTTATTGGATATGACAATGATGGGATTCGGCTAACTTATTTTATAAGTTGAGTATTGCATCGCTGTATTTCATCCGTTTCAGTGTTGTTCAAGTCGTTTCAAGGTGCGTTTTATCCTGATTCGACTTCGACTTGTTGTGCTTCAGTTTGTTTTCACTATTGAAGTGCCTGCAAACCTGACGTGGCCCAAGCTCAACTTGTGTCGCCCGAACCCCGATTACTGTGTTTTACTGGACGTAGAGAATTTGGATTAGAACTTGAGATTTCTTCGTAAGTTGTGAATCATTTCTATGAGATATGTTTTGCACACGTTTATTTCGCTGCACCAGTTCATGATCGTTCACTTTGCACTTTCACTAACAACTTTCGGTTGATCTGAAGCTAATTTCACCCGTTTTGAAAGGAAATGTCGGGCTTGGATTGAGATGCAATTTTACGCTGAATTGAGCTTACTAATTTTATAATCAAGCCCGACGTTTTCTTGCAACATTTCCAGGCCCCGGTTAACTGATGAGACCTCGGGAGCCTTTCTGCTTTTATGTTCGGCGTCTTAACATATGGTCGAAACGCCATTTTTGTTGATCGTAGAGTTTTTTAGTTATGTGATTGACTCGTGATATATAAATTTTAATGCCGTGTGATTCATTGTAAGATGTAACTATAGCTTAGCCAGAACTTCTATAAGTAAAACGGAATCATGTAAAATAACTTGGTTGGTTTTTGGTTAGTTTTTGCTGCATTACGACTTGATATTAGCGTTTTATCAAGTTTATGACAACTTGGGCTTAACTAAGCAATAGTTAACATGTCTTCCGGCTTGGTAGGACAGTTGAGCTTTGTATGAACGCTAGTCTGCTACAATCTTAAAACGCTAATACCAAGTTGAACTTGTATTTGCAACGATATTAACAAATCAAAGGTGATCAATAGTGCGTTTATTTTTTGATTAACTTAAGCCTAAATTAAGCCTGAGCCGGATTCTCACTGAGTCTTGCATGTGAGGTACATAATTCAGAATTCTTGTTTGTGATCTATTCTACCGTGTTATGATGATGAATATTATTAAAGAAAATGAAATGAATGTCGTAAATCGCTTGTGATAGAAGGATATTTTGTAATAATAAAGCTATTTTGTGATACTATCAATGAATATTGTTAAGATGCGGCGGAAGCGATGTGACTAATTCGAGATGAAAGTTGGCTGCGGCAGGCACAACTTGGGCTAGTTTTCAAGATGTCGTGTACATGCAAGTTGACCATGTCCTAACAGCCTACCGAGGTTAGGGACATCAGCAAGGATTTGTTTCTCCTTCATAACTCTGATACATTATCGAAGGTAAGTATTACATGTTAGTAAGATCGTTCACTCTGCTTAACGGAATATCACCAGTGGCTTATAGTTTGGCCGAGTTCTATTACAACTGGAACTGAAGATGACGGAGAGATTACTCAAATATATAAAATGTAAGCGTGATTTAAAGAAACTGAATTAAACTTAAGAATGTATCAGGTAAGTTACATGTCAGTTGTGCTGGAACTTGGTGAAATACTTAAGAGTTCATGAGTCATTGATACATTTTCAATAAAACTGATGGTCTTCTTCCCTACATATCTTACCACTGGTTGTCTTAGACGTTTTTTAACACGACGGAAAGTTTTGTGGGTGCTTTAGTTTTCATGCAAGTTGTTCTAACTTTGATTCTGGTGGGATTACTAACTGCTGGCTTAGTCTTAGCTGTGTCAGATCTAAGTTTAGCAAACATTAGCTGATGGATTCGGATGGGCTATGCTCGTTTTTGTTGTTCATACGAAGTTTTCTTTGGATTTAGCTTTTCAATTACGCTAATGGATCTCGCGTAGGCTTTCCCAAAGAACAGGCTTAAGCTTTGTTTACACAAAGAGCGCTATGCGCTACACAATGTTTCACAACTATGATGTCATAATGCAACCGGTTTTTTATACGACAACACATTTTTGGTTCATTTTTTTATGGAATGTCATGAATGTTTCGAGATTTGGCTGGTTCTGAGTTATGCCATGAGATTGTACTATATTCAAGCAAGCTTCTTATAACCCGACAATGATAAACATTCAGCGATATCAGCAATAAAACGGAATGGACAGCATCTAACTTGAGGTCATCCGAATCAGTGAGTCGTCGGCTTTATACCAGCCGGTGTCGGGACGTATTGGGCTGAGATGCCAGCGAACATTCAGGGTTACGGTAGAATTAGACTTGCTGAGAATTGTATTGCGGTGTAAAGTGTAATGTCGAGTTTTATATATGATTAGACATTATCATTATGTGTAAATTATCGCGTTGCAACAACATGGGTTGTTGATTTGATTGTGACTACGGTGACCGACAACAGTACGACTGTACTTCACACACCGTACGAATTGCTAGTTGAACGTGTTGCCACTCGTGTCATGTCATGTGTTGATGATGCAAAACCGGAATTTTATCGAGTGTATTATCGCAAATTTTATTGCCAGGGTTCCGTTTGCGGGAGACCAATTACGTGCAGCGCCTTGAATGTGTGATCGATTTTTGAAATCTAAATTTAGAGTTTCTATTCTGGTTGTACATATTTTGGATGGGTGCACCCATGTTATCACTATTGAACTTTTCATACTCGCGCACTCGTCGCTCAGTTATCGCAAGTTGATCCGCGCTTTGGCTAAGAACTTGACTCAAACATAGCTTATGGTTGTTGTTTTTTGCAGAAAATTGGCAAATCATTTTTGATGGACCCAATTAGCAGTTAGATGACGTACCGGACATGAGATGGAGTTGCCACTGCCGTGTCGTGTGCTGATCTCAATGAATTTCCAGATGTACCGTAACCGTGTAGGTATTCTTCAAATTGGTTGTTGCTATGACGATAGAGCGGGCTTTGGCTGAGTCTGCATGTGCCAAGTGCTAACGTACCATGACATGGGGACGGTACATCAAAACGTGCAATGCCCGGGGCACATCCTAATCGCCAGAACACTTCTCTACAGTTCTTCTATTTTGGCGAGTCCGGACTCAGGCTTGGGATGCGAGTGGATCCGTGTAACGTGCAGTACATGGTATGGTGGTATGGAGGATCATGGCATGGTGTCTTGTATCAGCCAGCATATGGTAAAGGGACCGTACGAATATGCGAGCCAATGCACAGCTAGGTTCATTGAATGTGTGCTGCCAAGTTTTTTGGGTTTAGGAAGTAAACTATTTTTCTCCGGGCTTGTCAGGTGTTTGTGATTGAGCTTTTTGACGGTGGTTTTTTTTCAATGGGCCAAGATAGGCTAGGCTTTGCATGTGACGTTGTGTCGCTAATGAACATGTGATACGCACTTCATTTGGTTATGCATGTCATGGGTTTGGTGGTTAGTAGCAAGTTGTGTAATGACGTGGGTATGGTATAGTGTGGGCTTGTGCCAGTGCTGAGCAGCATTGTAATGTTTCATGTTGTGTGATGGTGCATACAGTATTGTTGAATGCACTTGAACTTGCAGGATACCAATATTTGGGTTTTGAAAACTACCAAAACATGAGAATTTAAACAGCTTTTTTCAGATTTTTATTTTTACACACGAATTAAGATTAAAATTTCAAACACGCAGCAATATAATGTTTCACAATGACATTTTTGTGATGCTCATGCGTCATTCACTCGGTTATTGTTGAATGCACTTGGAAGTCAGCTGATAACATCGAAGTGTTTTTGGCGGAGTTGTTGACATGGCTTACTATTGCACGTGTTTAGCACTAATGTTTCATAATGATATGATGCGCTATAGTCAAGCAGTTTCGAACAGACGCATTGCAAGATGATTGCAAAGTTTGTGATTGTTTCTGCTGATGTGAAGTGGTTGATTTTGGCCCAATCTTGGTACTGTGATGATGATGCGTCTGATCTGATCCACTGTTGTTTCATTTGACCTGATGTGGTATGGAGCTCAAACATGGAGAACAAGAGGGATAGAAAAAAATGGTTTACATTTTCTATTGATAAGAAGTCTTCGACGATTTCATTTTCGGTGATTATGAGTTGTCGTCTTAGGCTTAGCACTAATGTTTCAAATTGATGTGTGTGGTATAGGCAGAATCAAAAAAGTTTTGTTTTATCATTTCCCTCATGGAATTCAGCCCAGTTTTTTTGAGTTGTTGTTCTAGGCTTAGGCTTAGGATCGGCTTGATAGTATTGTTTCTGCTTAGCACTAATGTTTCAGGACAGGATGGCATGCTTATGTATGCAGCTGAACTTGGGAAGCTCTGTGGGGGATCAATTTCGAGGATCACGCTGCCGATGGCACTTTCGTGTAAACTTTGCACAAACTTGTGCTTAGCCGTCGAGTTGATGTTTCATGCTCGCGAAATGTTGAGTTCGGATGCAATGCATACTGCCGTTTATTGGTTCATCGCATTTTTTTGTTTCAAGTTGTTGGAAACTTTTCGCCTGAGCATATTGTGAACATTCTTGATGCGCCCGCTAAGCATTAGAGTTCATGTTTCATGGTCATGAAACTTATAGTGCTTCGGTAGCGATTTCGCATGCTTCGTTTGGAAGCTAATTTCTAGTCTCCAGATTTTCATGCGTAAGAACTATTCAACATTGTGATGTATCGTGTCGTTATGATATGTACGTTTGGTAATCATGTGCTCGAGTGGTAATGAATGCACAATCGAACAATGCCGGAATCGACATGAGTAAAACTCTGACTGGAGTAAAACGGCTTGGTGAAACTGATTATGAAGATTTATGTTTATTTCTTCGGTGTTTGTGCGCGGATAGCATTGATCTGAGTGTGTATGTATTTAGAATTTAAATGGAATTTTGTTTAGAATGGCCGAATTACAGTTGAAGGCTAAAGTTGGTTTGGCTGCCAGTAAAACTAAGTTTGAAACATTCAATACGGAATAGCAGGACATTGAACAGGTATATCTATCTGTTCGTTATCACCGTTTTTTTTCTAGTTTCTCAACAATTCTGCCACTCTCATCCATGTAATCAGGACAACTATTCTCTAAAATTAATACATGTAAAGAATTTTGTCATGTTTCAGACTTGTCAATGGGGTGCAATGGATGGAATCAAAGACGAGATGGTGTGAATCGGGCACATTGGCCGAATCAAAGCCAGGTCACGGTTACGGTTGGGTGCAGTTATGTATACATTGGGTGACAACGTGCATTACTACATAAATTACGGTATTGGTATTAGGATTGTCAGTTGGTTAGGCTTGAAAACACGAACGATTTCTCACCGACACGCACTTTTATGAATTTTTTTCACAAATGCAACTTTGATTGTTTTCACAACTCTAGTTTCAACTAAATAATCATCCGTGATTATTCAAGAAAATAAAGAATTATTTAAGCAGTGAAAATCACACGTTTTCGAGCCTAACTAATTTATAGTTGACATTTTAGGCTCATGTTGATGGAACGAGGATAAGGATTTGAATCCACAAGCCTAACCAACTGACAATGCTGTATTGTTGGGGTTGGAAGTAAGATGGATTATGTGAGGCTGGTATTGGGGGAAATGTTATGGTGGGAATGATTTGAAAGTGGGGTTGGGATGACTTGTTTACGTAGATTACGGTGCAAGTATTGGTGATAACCAGATAACCATGTACGCACTACATAAAAACTGGCCGCAGATTTTTTAGGTTGGAACTGTTTCGTAATGAAAGATAAGAGAATCCGGGAATAGCACAGTCCTGGTTTCAGAAGCTGACTTCGTATTGGCAACAAACAACGTTTTTAATCATGATGGTTAGACTGGCTGTTTTGTGTTGACGGGTTTGCAAGCCGAAAACATAGGAATGGGATGGGACAAATGAAATGGGTAAATTTGAATCAATGAAGTTGATGATTTTGGTTTTTGGGCTCAGTTTGATGTTCGTGTGTCTGCTTAGCAATTTTGTTAAAAATGTTGTTCTGATGTGGTGTAGAGCTCAAATATTAATCTGCGACAACATAATACGGTGCTTCCACTCAGGACGATGTCCACAGGTTTCAAAACACCGTATTCCATACTCCATTTCCATAGTTTCTGGTTTTATGTATCAATTTCATATTTAATGTTCAACACGACTAAAAAGTTGAATGCGTTAGATTGAAAAGTTACTTTGATATGCAAGCAATTCAACTAATACTATTTCAGCTTGCCATTAGCACTTTACTATGGAACAGATTGAAAAAATCTTGAATTCTCCTTTGGCATAGGATAAAAAACAATAGGTTGCAACAGTTACTTATTATATTTAACGTTTCAATAGTGGAGTGGAGTGACTGTCAGAATCAAGAACAAAATATTACAAAGTCTCACAGACTTCCTCAGAACTTTTTTTTTAATTCCGTTTCAAGAAACCGATTTATGGAATTTTTTATTTTATGCGACGGAAATTCGCAGTACATTTTTTTATTAACTGAAGTTAGTTACGGTGCGCCTGGCCTCATCATATCGATGCAGTGCTCACAGGCGGATTACGGTCACGAGTCATGTCTTAGATAGCATGCCATGTTCGTATAGTAGCATTACGGTAAACGATATCCATATACTTGCAATGGTACAATCTATGTAGCTGGTGCATACATACAGTACATATCTTTGTATGCCCGTGCATCGAACGGTGGTCTGAAAAGCGTGTGGGTGAAAATGTGTTTATTATAAAACGGAGAGTTTCTTCCTTATCTTATTATGAGGGAATGTGTTATAAAAGGGACAGTTACTTCGTTACTTTATGTACTGATTTCAATGCCGGAATAAACGTTCCGTAAACAGATGAATCTGGCTGATGGAGGAAGAATGGGGGAATAGCTCGATTCATGTAAATATATTCGAATCGAATCTGTGAGTGGCCCGGGTCGCTAAAACTATCGTTTTATGTTGGGTTTTGGTTTTGTAATACTTTTCCCTGACACCAATCAGTTGAGTTGTAATGAGATCGCGGTGAACTGTTGTTTCAGGTTCTAAAAACCTGAGTTCTTCTTTTACTGTGAGAGTTTTCAGCGTTTTTGGTATCAAATACTCACTCGATTTTCGTCAGGTGTTTGGACAACGCAAAGTCAATAGACATGAAATGGAACTGGAAGTGATTCGACGACGCCCTAGTCGATTTCATCAAACATGAAGAGAAGAAAATAATGTAGTTTTTAGGAATTTTAAAAGGAGTGAATTGGGTTCCAAGCGTAAGTATAAGCCTAAGCCAAGTCAGATGCCCATTTGGTTGAACGATTCACCGGTGTGTTATATTTGTAAGATGTTCTTAATTGATTTCGAGACTACATTCGAAAGTGCGCCACGGTTGTAGAACTTTTATCTGCATTTGCATATTAATAAACAGAATTTTGGACAGAAATACTCTCTGGTACCTGAAAACCATTCCCAATTTGGATTCACGGAAAACAATTTCATGTACAGTGCATATCTGATTGGCGCAAACTTGAATTTAGTCTCGTAATCAATTGAGAATGCTATAGCAACAGTTATATAGGCTTCTCGATTTCGATCGAGTAGATAACGAAATGACATTTTTAAAAAAACATTCCG
Source organism: Daptonema setosum (assembly GCA_964036265.1). NCBI lineage: Eukaryota > Metazoa > Nematoda > Chromadorea > Monhysterida > Xyalidae > Daptonema > Daptonema setosum. The sequence continues at coordinate 10,731,878 of OZ038443.1, forward strand.
TTTGCGATATGTCGCGGAAGTTAATGAAGTGTTCACTGGTTTCATTATGGCATTGTGCGTGTATGGAAAAGTGTTACTGAGAATAAAAATATGTTGGGCTTTCAAATTTAGTCTTCAAGTTGAGCCAGAATTCTGAGATCAGCGTGCGTAATGGGGGAAAATGGTGTTCCTTACTGAAATTTCTGTTCATCCGCCACTGATTCTCAGACAGTACTTTACTGGCTAACCTCTGAGCTAATGTTTCATGTTATGTTTTATGCACAATTTGAAGGTGATTCTCAATATTTTTTGTACGAGCTCCATGGAGCAGCGTGTTGCAGTTCTCAGTGATACATTGGGGCGTATCGTATCTGCGATTACTACGCGCATGCACCGGAAGTGCTGCCAAGTGCGTTATTTCATGATCTTTTAAAATGTTAACGGAATTTTCTCTGGTTTTCTACTGAAGTACTTTGAGTGGAAAGTTAAGATTTGTCCATTTTAAGTGTGCCTTAGTGACACGATTCCTCGTTGTAAGGAAACAACCAATCGGCATGATTTTCGTTATTTGACTCGCCTTGACTCACTGGCGGACGAGCGAAACCTCGAAAAAGGGAGGGGAATCTCTGCAAAGAGGGGGGAATTCGCAATTTTCAGGCATTTTACCTACACCTTAGGGAACAAACTATTTTTTGAAAACGCCAAAGAGAGGGGAATTCCACTTTTCCCACCCCTTCTCGTCCGCTAGTGCCTTGACTGTACTCTCTAGACACACATCATCTGAATAGTTTTCCATACTTCACTATTCCATCTGCTCAACGAGAGATGTATTCGGCCGACTAAAGTATATAAAATGATTAAAAATGGTACGTATTTCCCACTTATAACCACCGAAAGCCCCACCGAATCCCGACATATGTACGAAGTAAAAAATCAGATCAGCATAGGACAATGAAACGGAAACCACTGAAATAATAATACTCTAATCGAACAGCAATAATAATGGATTACCAATAGTAGTATAATAGCGACATGATACTAATGATGAACTACTAAAACTGAAGATTGAAGTAACAAAACTGCGACTCACCGATCTTTGTGTGCATGAAGTAGTCTCTGAAGACATCGGTGGATGACGTCGGATCAGCGAACATGGACACACATGACGGATCCATGGTCTGGTGGTGGTAATATCCGATGGTTGGTATGGGCACGGCAAGTCCATGGTGCACGTTATCATGGTGATGACCAAGAACACCATTCTGGTGATTGAAACCAATCTGGTGATCAGTTAATAACAGCGAAGAATCATGATGACTGGCGAGTAACGACTGGTCGGGTATGGTGATGGTTGACGGTGATTGGGTGATGAGCAAATTGTGGTGATTGTTAATGTGGTTAAAGGCACTGGTGTTTATGGCAGATAATGGTGGTGAGTGGGTGGTGCAAGACTGACGATCAACAAACGATTCCATAACTTATCGTTTGTTGATATATTCCGGCGTGATTGTTTGTTGATAAATCGGCTGATGTGTTGATGATGGATGACAGCGCACAGTCGATCTCTGTAAATTATTTACGTTACTTCTTCTAAACTTGGACTTCGTATAAATAAATATGTGTGATTTGTGTAAATTGTGGTGGCTTCCAAGTCTGGTTTACATACATATGTACATGTACATATACAGTTTATAAATGCGAATACTTGAAGCGATGAGGATGGTGATTTTTTGTTTATTTATTGTAGAAATGATGTAAATGGTAAGTACAGCTTAACTGGTTGAAAGCATAAACATCCAAGGAATGATTATATATATCCGATGTTAGGAATCATTCATAAAAGCTCGGAATGTTTTTAGGTATATTGTTTGTACATCCGATCGATGGAACTCTGCATACATACCATAAGTGCCATAACCATTGTATTGTCATGCTTTAAATTATAAGCATACGTACAGTATGTTGTTTCCTAATCAAAAAGTTACTGGTCATTGATACATTGTCAGATATTCTTACCTAATCCTTACCGTTCCTTCGTAACCCTATTTTTCAAAGTTCATATCCTGCTCAAACCGCATAGTTGGCTTAGAAAACGTGGTAGAATACTTTAAAAAAATTTCTTTAAGTTAAACAAAAGTCATCTAATTCTCGCTTTCTCCACCCCAACCCTTCAATTATCAGTACATCAAGTGTACCATTGCAGATTCAGCACAAAAAAAACAAGTTATGCCATAAGATACCAAAAGTATAGGAGGTGGACGTTGTATAACGCCACGAACCTACTCGTATCAATTACACGCTATTCATGTGCAACATGCGACACGACACGATGCACGATCTTGCCTATGACACGTTAAGAATGGTAAATACGTGGAAGATACGATTCGATTATCAGTACATCAACTGTACCATTGCCAGATTCGGCACAAAAAAAACAAGTTATGCCATAAGATACTACCAGTATAGGAGGTAGACGCTGCATAGCGCCCCGAACCCACTCGTATCATGTGCACGCTAATCATGTGCAACATTCGACACGACACGACGGACGATCTTGGCTATGCCACGTTAAGAATGGTATGTTGAAGATACGATTATCAGGTACATCAAGTGTACCATTGCCAGATTCAGCACAACACAAGTTATACCGTGTTTGATACCACCAGTATACGAGGAAGACACTAAAGATGTACACGTTAATCAAGTGCAACATGCGACACGATACACAATCTTGCCTGTGACATGACACGACACGAATGGCACATGTTAATGATCCAGAAAAGAATGGCTCACGTGGACGATACGAAGTTGGACGAGTAAGTTGGTTGGGACATGGTATCGTAGTGGATTGAGTTTGATACGATAGTCACACTACAGTACATGATGTTATCGGAGTATAATTGAGCAGCGTGCAGTGTTGCTAACGCTAAGCATACAGGCAGCACGCAGCTGTAGAGTTATTCCGTAGGTTAAAACAAAAGCGCGGATGAGCAACGGTCAGTGATATTCTGTTGTTGATCTGGTAGGAGGTGGTATCGTGGAACATTACCTGGCGTATGGTATTACATGTTTGAGAGACGAGTGGATTCCCGTTTGATGGGTACTGGTAGAACGTTTGGTTTGTTAGTGTGAGTGTGTGACATTCGTGTGCAATGTTACAGTGGGTGGTGAAGTAGAAGACATTCAAGCTATCCATTGGTAGCCGGGCTCATTAGCGGACGAGAAGGGAAGCAAAAGTGGAATTCCTCCCTCTATGGCAGTTTCAAATAGAACTATTTGTTCTTTAAGGTGTGAGTAAATTAACATAAAAAAACCGCCGATTCCCCCATCTTCGGGGAAATTCCCCTCCCTTTGAAAGATGGGCTCGTCCGCCAGTGGTCTGGCTTCAAACATTGTTCGTGATCAATCCGGCTGCTATAATAACTGTTAATGACTTGTTAACTATCATGCTTAATTGGTCAACTATTATACTATTACTGTGTTGTTGATTTAATGCTGTTTGACGTTGGACTTTTTCATTATTTGAGCATGAAGATAACGTTATTTTTAGTGCGGTTTTTGCACTGTTATACATATACTGTCTGTTCCAATAATGGTGACTCACTCAACCGTTAATCATGAGTGACTGATTGATTTGGTCCGTTGATTCAGACATTCCACATTTGGTGCAGGGGTTGAAGTTCAAGAAATTCACTCAGTGGATATATTGATTGAACAGCTACTCTATATGTTTACATGCATATGTACTGAATACTGAAACGAACACCTTTGTTCAAGTATATTCAATTATGAGTGTATGTATTCTATCCATCTACATGTGATAATATATGGTTCATGACGTCATTCGAAATACGGTAGACATCTTCATGATGGAATCAGCCTGACCGGGACGTTTGTATTGTGATTACTGTATTCCACGATCCGTCGTTGAATCGGCTGATTGCTCTCTTGCATTTACTATAAAACCATTTCGAATAACATCTTATTTAAAAAGTTGGGAGACTGAATTTGAATTTTGAAAGCTCACCATTTTCGACTCTCAGTAAGACTTTTTCAAGCATGCACAAACACATTCTTCTTTGTAAGTCGTAAGTGACCACTGGCGGACGAGCTGATCCACCACAGCGAGGGGAATTTCGTCAAAGAGGGGGGAATTTGCAGAATTTAGGCCATTTCACCTACACCGTAGAGAAGAAATTCTTCTTTTTCCGAATGCCAAAGAAGGGGGATTTCTGCTTTCCCTCCCCTTCTCGTCCGCTAGTGTAAGTAACGGATTAGCTTTTAAAATAACCGAAATGAAAAGCGCTTATTCAAATTCAGTTACCCAATGAATTGAGAATGCCATACTCTTTGCTTTTATGAGATGTCGTAACACCACTGGTGATCCGCCACCAGACGTCGCTGCTTTCCATAATGACACCAACAGTGTGCACTACTATTTATAGATATAGCTTGGTCAAAGTTTCTTAATATCGAAAATAAATTTTTTAACCGATTACGCATGTATTCATTGAATTAGGTGCACTTTTGATGTTATCTAAATGTTATGTGAAAAAAAAAGAATTTATTTTTCGAAAATTTGAAAACGCGCCAAGAACAAATTTGAATTTAAACTACGCGCCAAAAAGTTTTTTGGCTGGATAGACTATAGCACGTGTTAACAACGGTAGGTAGAATGGCCTTAGAATTGAATCCCCCCTCTTTGGAGATATGTATTATATTCCCCCCTTTGGAGCTTTAGTTGGTCCGCCAGTGCCTTGGGCCAACAACCAGGCATTCATCCGCCAAATGTATGGACGATGTTTTAGTAAAGAATCCGCGGATTTGAGTTCAATCATTTTTACTACTCGTATTATTTTCTAACTGTCACATTGATAATAAACTAATTGTTTACTATAAGAGGAAATTCCCTTCTCATTCACATTCTGGCTTCAGGGCGAGGTTTTCTGGTGTAAAAACTCTGTCACTCCCAAGTAACCCATCATTAAACTACTCATTAAAAGGCTATCTCAGTTTAGTGTACAGTTTCAAAAATCTGCCACTCCCCCGCATATTTACTCACCTGAATCATCGACATGATTCAGAACCATGTCTCAGTCTCTCACCCACTATGTACGTATTTTACATATTTACCCCAGATTTCCTGCCAAAAACCTGTTTGGTAAATGGAAGTCCATATCAGCTGATAAGCGGTGCGAGCGAATAAACAGACCAGTTTCCGCTTACTTGAGCCAAGTTTAACAAAAAAAAAATCTCGGAACGTGTAGAAGAAAAAAGTGTAGATCAGTCAAGACGCTACTGGCGCGCGTTCTCCAGTCAATAAGCATTCAAAACGGGCGCTGTGATAAGAACGCAAAACTTATGCTGCTTTCCGCTCGTCTGGTTAGCGCTTTTTCTTATCTATTTTGGCTTTTCGTACAATATGTAGTATGTATAATGAGAAAAGAGTTTGGAATGGGGGCATCTCGTTATCGGGAATTTTTTGTGAAATACAACGAGAATGTGCAATAATAGCTGATTGAAGTGGGATATACTTTAAATTATCATCGGTCAAGTAGGAAATAATACCTTACCATGATAGCTGAAACGATACCTGACAGATGTTTTTGAGGCCAATATTATACAATATTCACTTATAACTTCTTATGGTTTGGAGGGGAAGTTATGAGTGTTTGTTGCCAGACTATCGTGACAAAAGTTACCCTACCTGTTACATTATTCGCCGAAGTTCTGAGCATATATCCATCTACCGTAATCATTTTACTGCCCACCTGAAAGTACAGTAACCCAAAGTGTACGGTAACCGGCAGTTTATTACACACCACGATAAATACATGTACCAGTGCCTTATTAAGTAGCACTGTTTTAATGATCGTCATTAAATACATCGTCACTGCCCCGGATTAAGACAATATAAAAAAATTGATTTTATTCTTGTCCCAAACACGTCCCAAACAGTTGACCATACCAGTGTTTTTTTCACAAAGAAGGTATATTTGATAGATTTCATCGTAGTTGAATATTCAATGTTCTTCTAATCCGCCACCCATTGTAGATGATTACGGTAACCTGTGTCATTAAATCGCTAAGTTGCAGATGTTGATGTTCAATTACCGTACATACTTCTGTTAGGGCGGATCATTCTCATATGGAATCAGAGGGAATTTCCCCAGCCTATAGAGCAAATCCCAAGAATTTAAAAACATGAACACCAGTTGAAACAAGTTAAATAAAATTGTGTGGAATAAGAAAATGTGCTACTTGGTGTAACATGTTACCCGCACGCCACTGCAGTCGTATTTACTGTCTACCGTATGCATGTATTCATGCTGTGGGCACAACAGCCACGGCGATTCTTGGCTTAAATGGGGACCATCTTATTAGCTGATCATTAAGTACAGCTCATAAACCACTCTGCATTCCAACGCCCCCTCCCATTTCACTTTAATTTGCCCAATGAGAAATGTTGCAAACGTTAGCATGTGAATGTTAGTTTGAAAGTTTGAATGTGTAGAGATCTAATTATGATTATTTTCATTTCTCACTTGACATCTGCAAAATATTGAATCATTGAATTTGAATGCGAGCCATTTTTATCTGCATATTGGTAGTCTTTGTAATGTGAACTGAGATACAGACACTTTGTGCAGACTCTATCAGAGGTCGACTCATGCCAACCGTTGAATAATATGGCATCCATATGAAGTTTGAATCAGAAGTAACCTTAAATACAGTGACTTTTTGCAACTCTTTCCTGCAACATGATACGAAAGTCGATAAACTGTTTAACCGGGACATAAATACTCTGATATACCACGTTGACATCTAAGACAACAATCGTGATTAGACGGTTACTCGAATCTACGTATTCCGTTAATCAGAGCGGAGATTGTCATGTCAGTGACCCGCAAGAGGTATTACATGAAAAACTAAAATTGCTATACGATATGTGTATACACGTCATTTTTATAGTCTCCCAGACTAGTGTTTTTCGTCCAGACTATTTTTCGTCTTCATCAAGACTATTTTAGAGGCGGCAATCATGTGGCTGCTGACAAGTGACAATTGGCTACCGTAACTAAGTACAGATGTGATACGTGTTATATTTACCTCAACCTATTGTTAATCAGGTTAATGAAGCTGGACATAAATACCTGGTTGACTCATACTGTATCTTTTTGAACGTCACTCTGGGTAGAAGATAAAAAAACATTAGAGAAATTCAAGGGAGTGATAAAAAAATAAACATGGATGAAAAAAATTAACCGTGCACTGAAACAGAACCTTACGGTGCCGGAACAAAATTATATCTACGTAACAAAATTATATCTATGTACATATTTATGGTTATGATACCCACGATGTCAGGACGCCGGAGTTCCATATTTAATTACGTACATTTTCAATACATAAATGTACTCGTCATAAGTACAGTAAACCTACAACTAGCGGACAGGAAAGAACAATAAAATGGAACTGCTTTCTCTTTGTTAGTTCTAAAAGTAAAAATTGTTCCTATAGGTGTAGAATGACCTAAAATCAGCTAATACCCGAAAAATTTCCCTCTTTTTGAAGGTTTGGCTCGTCTGCCAGTGACGCCTAAATCACGTTAATGGCCGTCTAGCTTAGTTGGTTGAATGTTAAACTTACAGATAGAGTTCGGTCCGGGGTTCGACTCTCGGCTGCTGGGTTAAGTGGGGCGCGGTCGAACTTATATACGGTAGCCCGGTGTTTCGCATGAACACCACATAACAAACACCGTAATTTCCCTCCTCCTACTTAATTCTGAATAATTAATGGCTGCAATTTACGTTAAAAAGGCTTAATAGTGTTGTGTGGCATTACGATGGTTCGCCTGGATGCCTGCAGTTAATTTAGTTTATTATGCACGTAATTGATACAAAACTGTTTTGAATGGTAGGGTTTTAGTTGAACGCCGCTTTTATGGGGACGCTCGTTTGGCGGACGAACAAGTTATGCACTTTGACGATGTTGTGAGCAAAACATATCATATCGGCCATGAAACATTATATTTTATGAAGACCGGTTTTTTTCCTCTGACATACACTGGTTGACATCGAACATCTCAGGCATGTTTAGTAGGGCTCATGGATCCAGTTGTAGATTTCAAGAAAAACTATGATTCATCTCACCGTTCACTTCCGATCCGACATACCTCACATCCCATCCCGCCTACATATGGAGCAACTGAATTTTGCCCGCTCACTCTACATACAGTATCACCCATCTGTATATCATCCATCATTCGATGACATCCCACGGAATGAAACTTTCTCTCAAGAATGCATCATTCAATTTTGAGGCCATCTCACCTTCCCGTTTAACACCATTTAAATGTTTTCTAATGCAAAAGAGGGTGAATTTCACTCATCTTTGCTCCATTAATCCGCTACTTTAAGCAATCAAACTACTGGCAAATACCCCAAATGAAGTAATCAGTGTCGAAGTTGCGTGTCATCGATGATTGAGCCGTCAGTTATTTATTATGCGCCTTATACACTGGCGGATGAGCCAAATCCCCAAAGGGAAGGAAATCTCTTTAAAGAGGGTGAGATCGGCAGAAGTTTTCGAAACCGTCAAAGAGGGGGAATTCCACCTTTCTGTCCCCGTTCGCTAGTGGTCTTATATACCGTGTAATGACATGTTTAGCAGATTTCAATCCATGTCCACTATCGGCGGATAGAAAATTTGATCAGGATTATCTTGCGGGAGAAAATTTGACAGTAAATACGGTATCGTATGTATGTCTATTGAAAAATGACGCCCAAATCGCAACCTTCTCAATAACGTCGATTTCGTCATTTATATGAATGTGATAATGTAAAGTAGAAAATCTCAGATGAGCGATTGGAAATCAAAACCGAAGCGTCGCAAACGATGACTGACCAAGAATGTCATTATGCAAATTTCATGCAATCATGTCAAAAGTAATCGAAACATCGTGAAATAAATGTTTATGCGGGTTACTTCGGTGGCTTTGCAGCCGGATTAACTGAAGATGCCACAGTACATACAGTATGTTTAACAAACCACCGAGTTTACCCATATTGGCGAAAGCCCGTTTTACATACATGATTTTCCAATATGTCGAACACACGAGCCTATTTATAACTCGCAATTCATTTGGTATGTGTTGATTGGCTGTTTTTTATTTGCAAATGAACAAAGTGTGTAGAACACGCCATCCTAGATTGCTACAGACGCACGTAAACGGATGAAAATTAGAAGCAACAGTAAAAAATTCCCGGTTTCGGTGTTTTCAAAAAACCAAGTTTAACCTTCAAGGTGTAGTTAATAATCCCAATTCGCTCATTTCCCTCTCAATGAAGATAGTCCCCTCCCTCGGACGGTTTCGACCGTCCGCTAGTCTATACGGATTACTGTAGCTAATTGACGATTACATACGTTTTAATCTCAGTCTTCCGCAGATTAAGTACTGACGATTACGTACGAATTTTGGATTGGTGATGATGATTATGTTGACGCGTTTCACGGTATCATGTACGATGAATTGAGGTTTTAATTATGCAAGTTACGGTAGTTAATTGGATGATTGCGTCGGTTTTAATCTCGCAGTTATGGTGTGTCTGACGACAACGGGACGAACTAATCGACTACATACAGTATTTTAGATAAAATACATATGTACTGTATGTATCGCCGACAGGCAAGGGATGTTACTTTACTCTTTGATGCCCCAATATATTCATGAGAAAAACAGATAATTCAGAATAAACAAAATTTTAGAAATAGGTAAACAAATTCAATGGTTCAACGACTTTTATGCAGATTGAAGTCCGAAATTGGTTACAAATGGATTATAACAATCTACAGTAATAATTTAACTTTGATGAACAATGATGAAGTATCATGAAAGCTTGCTTTTAATCAGTGAAAATAAACTAGTTAAACATTTATTTGGAATAAACGAGTAAAAGTCAGGAAGATTTTATAGAATTCATGGAGTCAATTGGTCAAAACGTTTGATAATGAAACATCACTAGCCCCAACTCAACTCGGTTTACACCATAGCATGGCACACTATAGTGCGTGCGTGTTAATACTGATTGTCTGATGTTTCATTATCAGACGTTTTGGGCAATATTTTTGCTTGCAGAAACAACACACGGGTTTTAACTTCAAACGATATTGCGGCATGCCAGCCATTTAAAACATGACTTAGTAGAATAGGATTTTTATCGCAGCCAGTAAAGTTCACAGTAAGTGTACGTGATCATGTCAGTTGTGCAAAACCTCAGAAAGCCGTACATGCAAATTGAATGTGGTTTGCGATTGTGGTGGCTAACCGATTATATTCTATATACCCAATATGTATGAGCGACGTTTTTGCTGATTATAAACATACTCAATTTGCGTAGTGTCCTCTGATTGAACTCAATTTAAGCCACCAAATTTCTGGATATATTTTCAGTTAAAATGACTTCAGATATTGAGGGTGCCTGAGGCTGAATGGTTCTTTGTACAGGTTAGTAATAAATATGAATGATGCTGATGAATAATAGTAATGGAGAAAACATATGATGATGTCCGAAACAACAAATATTTTGGTTTAGAAAGTTTCCCAAAATTTAAAAGTGTATCAGAAGTTGGAAGCCGCAAATGGGACCACAATCAAATGATCCCCGCCAATTTATACAATTGCATTTACAACTACGAGACCGCTTTGGTTCATCCGTTTAACAAAGAGGAAACAAATTATACTAAAATCACGCAACATGGAAGACCAACCATTATACTATTTATACGAGCTGTAACGAAAGTAAGCAGAATCAAAATTCGCCCATATTAATATCAAAAAGCCCTGACCGACTTTTACCGCCAAGCGGAGTAATTACGGTTGATAATTGGACCGTAACCATAAATAGCGCGGATTCGGGGCAATAAAGTACATACGCGAAACAGGTACGCTGATCGTGTTTCAGTTACAGTAATCCCAGAGACTATTGGTACCCATTGTGAGTCAGGTGTTATATACCACAGTCATTACAAGTTTGATGAAGGGGTGCAGGCCGAATTATGACTAAATAGGATAGTAATTGCAGAACTACCATGATTATAATGGTAGATTTTTGAAAAATTTACCAAATTTTTTTATGCAAATCGCAACTAAAATTGAATGTGTGCATAACCTCGAAGTATTATTGAATGCAGTGAACAATGAAGCTAAATTGACCATCTGTACTTTGGAAACAGGGATATTCATTTATGTCATTCATGATGAAAGCATTTCATATCAAATTTGTAACGAATAGAAATGAGCATAATTTTGATGCTCATCATTTGAACTGATCGAAAATTTCTTCCTCTCAATGTGCCCAGATATAACGGGGTTACGGTTGTTGACTTGTTGAACTTTGGGCTTCCCCGAGGTCCTTATGACCCACCCCAGTATCCTGCCCTTATGGGAGGGTACAAAATGGTGAAGAGTCCCCTACATAGTGTCTTACATGTAACCCTCAAATAGGGCGAATATATAATTGGGTTAAAGTCCTAACCTCGCCTCAATTGGTCACACGTTAATCGCCTACAAGCACCGTAATATGGTCTACCCAACAAAGGGGCACGTGGCCACCCCATTTTGTGGTGTACTTGGTGTTTTAGGTTGAATAAGCTGAATCGTGTTAGATCATGTAACCCAATACGGTGTCACCATCACCATATTATGGGGATATGGTAGCTGGTGCGAGGGGGTCAAATAATGGGGTGGTATTCACCAGTTTGAGGAGGGGTTGTATTTAGGGGTATTCACATTAATGTGGGAAAAGTATCACTAAGCTACATATTATTGTTAACTACATTTTCGCTCGTCACTGAAACTCATGAATCATCCAAATCAACACAAAACTTTTTACTGAAGTCTATCACCAATTATCTCCATAGTTACCTTTTCAGTTGACTATTTGAAGTTCGAAAATGAAACAATCGTGTGCTCTGAAACATTTACAAAACACGAGTTTCCAAAAAATATTCGCATTGTGAACAGACTATAATGCAACGGGTAGTGCAACACGCGACCACGAACGATACGGGAATAGTTTACATTATGATCTATTAGGTCCAGTAAGTATGGGATTACACGATCGTGGTGGTAGTCGAGTCAAGTGCGAGGTCTGCTATCGGGTTGGTTGGTGTACAGGGGGACCTGAAATCACATTTTGTTCTTGCAAACAGATATTTCCCGAAATGATTGTTGATTCAATTAATAACATGGCGTAACTCAGTTATAAGCATTTTGAGATGATGATTTAATCTTTTATCTTTAACGGTATACTTTGTTTTTCAATGCCGCATGTATGTGGAATCAGGTACAGCTTTTAGAGGGTGAATGTCCAGGGAGCAATGTTGCATTTGTTAATGTTGCCTATAATAAAAGCTTGCTTCCACATTAAAGATCAGATTTCAAGGCACTGATTTTCATTTCGAAATTGTAATACATTAAGGCGCTTGGGTTCTGAGTTTGAATGCTAGGGTAGGCATCTCGAAAGACATACCTGATTATGTTTTCGTTCATGAACTATTCTTGATGTCCGAATAATTAAATGACCTCAATGAAGTAAGTTGTGTAGGTTAGTTAAGTATGTTTGGTATTTACGTGCAAATGTATGTACTTGAACAGTTGAATGATTCTACAATAATGTTTACTATTTACCAGATTGAGGACTTTACTCAACAACTCAATTAACATAATCGCACGAAGATGTCTTGCTACCATAATCAATCAGCCTTACTATTCGATCACCCTGTACCTGTCAGCAACAACCAGATGCCAGTGCTCGTGCCTTCAACAACGACGGATGTGCTAATCGGATGCAAGTGGTCGACGGACCAGAAGGGGGGGGGGGGGGGGTATTATATGCCACATGAGTTCAGGGAGGTGGGGGAAAAGGGGGAACCACTTGTAGATTGGGTTCTCACCAGAATGGCATATGTACCATTGGTGTTGATTTGGATCAAGTGAGACATCGATTATAGGGGTTGGCTAGGAAAAACTCTGCTTCAGTGTGGAGGTGACTTTATCAAATTATTTTATTTTCGCAAGAGCATATGATTTTAATAAGTTTGCAAGATAACGATGATTTATATTTCTCCTGATCTGAAATGTTGCACTACATTTATTCTGTTTATTTTTTTTAATTGATGATGATAAGACTATTTTTTAGTTGCGAATTAGGTGGAACTAATAGGGCATCAGGCATTTAACGTCAACGGTGATTTGTATACATACATACATCAATCACTCGTTCGTTTTCTCACTCTCCGACTCACTTGTATTTTAAAAAGTGTGTTTTCGCGCAGCGAGTATTTTATCCGCTAATGATACATGCGTACATAACTGCATTCACGCTTTCACTCACTCACTCACTCACTCACTCAGTCACTCACTCACTCACTCACTCACTCACTCACTCACTCACTCACTCACTTACTCACTCACTCACTCACTCATCACTCACTCACTCACTCATTGTTTCACACACTCACTCTTTACTTACTCATTACATATTAACTCAATCACTCACCTATATTCTTCAGTCACTCTCTAAAACAGGCTGTAATCATTACCACTGATGAACATGTCAAAAATAAATTTGTAACAATGCACGAAAATATATTTGAACTCGTTTATTACATAGTGAAAATATAAAGATTTGAAAACAAAATAAATTAGAAAGTTACAAATATCTATAATTTCAGTTTTAAAATATTTCCTTGAAACCATATAGATCACAGTTTTATTGAAGGGGATGTAGTCAAATCTGTACAGAGACCTGTTTTCATAATCAATCATGTTGTCGGTAAGAAACGCGTTCATTTCACATTTTTAACTTGATAGTTTTAACTTAAAAAAATTTCGTTAGTGTCAAATTACTTGCTTTTTATCCAATTAAACTATAGTTGCATAATCAACTAAAGAAATTGACAAATGCATGAAACGCCGCATTTCAGAAGACAGTTAGAGTTTAGCCGAAAAAGTAAATAATGCATCAGAACCACGAGTAGTACCATTATATTACATATCCGCGGATCGACTGCATCGAATGCGAGTTGAGTCCTTCGGTGCCGATACACAGTATCGGGCGAATGGTATAACTGACGGTGTCATCCGCTGCTGTTGCTGTTGTTGTTGATGTTTTTGCTGTAGTTGTTGCTGTAGTTGATGTTGTTGATGCAGCTGATGTTGTTGATGATGTTGTTGCTGTAGTTGCTGTTGTAGTTGATGTTGTTGTTGTTGGTGCTGCTGCTGCTGCTGCCAGAGTCGTTGTTGTTGTGGCTTCCGGAATACTACTGTCAGGTGTTGTCCATTGTTTCACTGACCGACTATGAACCGGTGGCAGCGGCATGTTGAGCGAAAAACTAACTGAATGACTTTTGGTAGTGTTGTTGTTGTGGTTAATGTTGTTAGTGACATTAATATTGTTGCTGATACTGCTGTTGATGTTGTGGTTGTTGTTATTGTTGTTGTTGTTTTTGTTGTTGTTTTTGTTGTTGTTTTTGTTGTTGGTAAAATTGTTGTTGGCCGGCAAATTGAGCGTCAAACTGAACGAGTTTTTGATGGATTGAGATATTTTCCGATTCACGGCCTCTGTCAGATCGGGAAAGTTCTTTTCGGTCGCGACGGTCGATGCTCGTCGGCTGGGTGACTGAATGAGTGACTGAATGAGTCACTGAATGAGTGACTGTGTGAGTGAATGACTGATACAGTATGAATGGCAAACGACAAACTGACTGATCGATTTTGTTAATATACGATGGTAAGTACATACATACTCACATAATACGCAGGCATTCACGGAATCAGGCATTAGTACGTACTTGAATCACACACTCGTTTGTCAGTTTTAGGTTAGTTGTTAGGGTTTAGTGAATTAATACTGAATACATGATTACTGATTTAATACGGAATACATAATTACATAATAATACGCACGCTATCCCGGAAACACAGGTCAAAAGTATAAACCTGTTCAGTTGCATGCATGATTCTCGAAAAAAAACAGACGATTTCATCGGAAAGTACGGAAAATAGCATCCGAACAAACAAAGCGTGCTTGATTCATTCATTGTTAGACGAAAAATTCGAAGGCATACATAAGTATAGATTATGATGACAATGCACATCTTGCTAGCTAAATCAAAAATATTATTCCATTCACTCCGACAAAAGTGTGTGACATTTGGTGAGGTCAATACTGGACATCTAGTGAACAGGGAAAAGTTGCTTGAAGTTTTGTACCATTCAATTAAAGCCCGTATGTTGTTTCTGCAAGTAAAAACATTGCCCAAAACGTCTGATAATGAAACATAAGACAAATATATAGTGTTAACGCGCACATCAATCATCATCAAATCATATGTGTTAAACTATGGTGTCAATCGAGTTGAGTTGAGGCTATTGATGTTTCATTATCAGACGTTCTGGGCAATATTTTTGCTAAGAAACAACATACGGGCTTTACTACGACGGGTGGGTCGCATCGCATCGCACTCATTCTTATTGGTAGTCTTCTATCCTAAGTCCTATGAAAGGCCCCAATACATAACAAGTTCTAGTTCCTAAAAAAACACCGTAAACACCGTGATATGATACTTAGAAAGTTATGTGCGCTACATCCCCATCATCCATAGCAATAGATCAGTTCGTTCACTATATACTGAGACAACCATTTTCCCGTAAATCATCGTAATAACAAAAAACTCTAGTCGATTGACTGTTTTTTATTAAGGTTAATTACTCGGAAACATTCAGAGCACTTTTTGGTCATTCAGAAATCTTTTTCTACAAATGATTTACAATGACCGTGATGTCGCAATATAAAGTGAACAGACTATAGCCCATCAAAACAAGGTTGGCTTACTGGCGTTGCCCGGATGGTTGGGTGCAGTGTCGTTGTCTCGTGATTCCCGCTCGGTCCTGTATCACCCAATTTTCAGAAAATAATACAGAAGTACTTCACACACTACTTTAATTAAAATGTTTAAATCGCGTTGCCTGAGAAAATCTACGGTTAGCGGTCCAAACAACAACTTCCCAGTTTATTGCAGTTTTTGATACATCTATGGGTGGTTATTAACCGTATAAGACGATTTTGTGATTAAAGCATTATTTTAGCAAAAAAAGTGCCTCCGAAAGTCAAAAAAATCGAAATTTTCGAAATTTTCATTTTTTGACAAATTTTGACGAAAATTGTTTATAACTTTTGTTCGGTTCATGGCATCAAGCTGAAAATCTATAGGGTTATTTTTGAAGTCACGGTGGTCATTTTGAGCTACATTAGAAGGTTTTTGCTTGAAGTTTTATTTTTCAAAAAGTTACGTCAATATAAGCACTCATGTGGTCATGGTGTCAATTTTGACCCAAAATCCCCAAATTTCGCGCGTACCCCAGCACTAGCGGTTTGCGGCGTTGAATGCTCCATAACCTAGTTATCAACACCTGATGAACCCACCCCCCCCGCATCGCCTTAGTTTTTGATGAAAATTTCACTTTTCTGAAAAAGTTGCTGAAAAATGATGAAATTTTCGTATTTTTTGCCCTTTGTCGGACTGCTGTGATTGCACAGCTCGCGCAACACTCTCCAGACTCTGAATGATCATTGTCCTATTAATTGGCTTCCGTTTGAGCCCTACTTGAAGGAGTTTCGTCAATTTTTTACATTTGAAATGCCTCAGAGAAGTTTTTCAATTTAACGTTTTTTTCGATTTTCATGATTGAATGATGTGTGACACGACGCTTCATGATCAAGAAGTTTGGTATGCATATCCGGAGTTTGGCAAAAGTGTTATTCACATATTATGCTTACCTTTTCTCTTATCAACTCGAATTTAATTAGAATATTGTCATGTTTAACCACATTTTTTCAGAAAAGGGTGGCTTCCGCTCATGGATTTCCGTTCTTAGCAAACCAGGGTAATACATCGTAAATCTTCATTTTTACACGCAGCTGAAATCTTTTCATATGAAGTAATTGAATTAGTTTTTACATCGATATTTAGTATTACAATATAGCAAATACTCGATCGAAAAAGGTCTCTTGGCGGCTGCGACAATCGACGGTTAAGAGGCTTAGGATTTAATGCAGTCAGTTTCAAATATTTCCTTGGGCTTTTTGATAAAAATTGTATACTGTCAAAATTTCTGTAACGTCTTAAATAATGGGTCAATGATGTTCAATATTAACGATATATTCAGTTATATTCAGCTGCATTTGCATGTCGATCTTGCACATCACAGCACTCGATTACCCATATGTATGATACATGACGCGTCAGGGCAAGGAAGCTTTGAAGACATGTCTGTAGGTCAGAAATTATTTTAACGCATTTATTTTTTATTATAATGTCAAACAGAATTTAGGATACTTATATTTAGGAAAAACTTGGTTTAGGAGAATGTCTCCTGCCTCACAAAAAAACTGGTGCGAGTCTTTACGGTGCATGGTTTGTCAAATTAGGGTACTGCTGGGTAATTCGACTGCTTACCTTGTCTTTAATTGTTTCTACATTAGACAAGCCCGTTAGTGGCACCTGTATAGAGTGCGTGTTTATGGTTTATGCAAATTATAATGCGAATATAACCTATCTATGTACGTACATATGTACATACAGGGTGGGGCAAAAGTACCTATACAGTTGTTGACGCAAAATTTCTCCAAAAAATTATGCTGCATCAATATGATTAAACAAGCCAAACAAATGCTAAAACACCTGAAAATGTTTATTCTGTTATATATTTCAACTTACAACGTTTATTTTCATGAGTTATTTATCTTTTTCTCGAAATTCGCCATGTTTTCGGCTGTTTTCCGCGTTTTCTGTGAATAATTTAGCCATATCAACTGTTATTTGACAAAATTTGATGTTGGTAAGTAATATAGAGTGTTGAAAAATATTCTGAAACGTTTAACATGAACGCAAGTTGTCATTCATGCGCAATAAATAGAACAGTGTCTTCGTTTTCCACGAAAATCACCGATTTTAGTCCGAAAATGAGAAAATTCAAAATTCTTATTTTTCAGCTTAAAACAACTTGAACCAAATATTTCATGTTTGTTGCTTTTTTAGTGTCATAGGATTCATAAAAACATTTAACTTAGATATTTTTGTCAAGAACCAAAAAATGCTAAAATACTGTAGCAAAAAGACAACTTGAACACTGGCTTTACCATACAATCCGTTCCGAATGTAACCATCGGGATATTCATAAGTTGAAATCTTACAATTCTCATTCAGATACATCAAGGGAAACAATTTATATACTTCTTAGCCTTTATTGAGGATTGAAAAAACACAACTCAACCCCAAAGACCATGTCCACAAATGCTGAAAATTTTAAGGTTGCTGAACAAACCAGGAACTGTTAGCGTTAATATTTCTTCCTTTTGAATGGTGTTCAAAAATTACTTCAAAAGTTTTCTTTTCTGAACGCATGGGAAAACTTGATTATCAGACTTTTATGAATAACTTCAGATCTGACAATTGTGGTTAATTTGAGGACAATTTTTGATTATATGACAGGTTGTCAAATAGTTTCTGTTTGTCAGAATAGACAGATCAGAAAGTCAGATACACACTGAAATAATGAACAAAGTATAAAAAATGTGGTAAACAAACAACTTACAGACCAAAAAACTAATATCCTAAACAATGCTACTGTAGTTTAAAACCACTAAAGGGTTTTAATGAACCACAATTCAGTTGCGAAACGTCAAACGCAAACAGTGTTTTTGACTAGCCCTGATGTAAAAAAAGTTAATGTGCCTAATTGCGCGTCACCGATTAGGAAGTTGAATGTCTCTCTAGTACATAAATAATTGCAATGTTGTGTGACAAAGTGTTGCTGCTGAAAAGTCGTATAAAAACACGCCCTGTTCGAAATTATGCATATATTTTAAAGTTGGTCAATCACCACAGAGCTCGCTTTCCGCTGATTGGTCAGTCCTGAATTTTGCTGCAGATTGAACATGATTTTGTTGTTTGTTTCTTGGTAGCATGTGAACATTCGAACCTTCTGTTCAGTACACAGAAGTACTAAACGGTACACCACAGGCACTTTTGTCTAGCACTGTTGTAACAAATAATTAATTGAAGGCAACGGGGGTTTTACGCCACACTAGCCGTAAAGCCTCACAACAGTTTTATGTGAAGCAGCACACATTTTCCTAAAACAATATTCCCTAAAACCACTTTTCCTAAATATAAGTAATTCTGTATGACATTATAATAAAAATTAAAAGCGTTAAAAATAATTTCTGACCTACAGACATGTCTTCAAAGCTTCCTTGCCCTGACGCGTCATGTGTCATACACATGGGCCAATCGAGTGCCGTGATGTGCAAGATCGACATGCAGATGCAGCTGAATATAATTGAATATATCGTTAGTATTGAACATCATTGACCCAATATTTAAGACGTTACAAAACTTTTGACAGTATACAATTTTTATCAAAAAGCCCAAGGAAATATCTGAAACTGACTGCATTAGATCCTAAGCCTCTTAACCGTCGAATGTCGCAGCCGCCAAGGGACCTATTTTGATCGAGTATTTGCTATATTGAAATACTAAATATCGATGTAAAAACTAATTCAATTACTTCATATGAAAATATATCAGCTGCGTGTAAAAATGAAGATTTACGATGTATTACCCTGGTTTGCTAAGAACGGAAATCCATGAGCGGGAACCACTCTTTTCTGAAAAAATGTTGTTAAACACGACAATATTCTAATTAAATTCGAGTTGATAAGAGAAAAGGTAAGCATAATATGTGAATAACACTTTTGCCAAACTCCGGATATGCATACCAACCTTCTTGATCATAAAGCGTCGTGTCACACATCATTCAATCATGAAAATCGAAAAAAACGTCAAATTGAAAAACTTCTCTGAGGCATTTCAAATGTAAAAAATTGACTAAACTCCTTCAAATAGGGCTCAAACGGAAGCCAATTAATAGGACAATGATCATTCAGAGTCTGGAGAGTGTTGCGCGAGCTGTGCAATCACAGCAGTCCGACAAAGGGCAAAAAAAACGAAAATTTCATCATTTTTCGGCAATTTTTTCAGAAAAGTGAAATTTTCACCGAAAACTAAGGCGATGCGGGGGGGGGGGGGGTGGGTTCATCAGGTGTTGATAACTAGGTTATGGAGCATTCAACGCCGCAAACCGCTAGTGCTGGGGTACGCGCGAAATTTGGGGATTTTGGGTCAAAGTTGACACCATGACCACATGAGTGCTTATATTGACGTAACTTTTTGAAAAATAAAACTTCAAGCAAAAACCTTCTATTATAGCTCAAAATGACCGCCGTGACTTCAAAAATAACCCTATAAATTTTCAGCTTGATGCCATGAACCGAACAAAAGTTATAAACAATTTTCGTCAAAATTTGTCAAAAAATAAAAATTTCGAAAATTTCGATTTTTTTGACTTTCGGAGGCACTTTTCTTGCTAAAATAATGCTTTAATCAAAAAATCGTCTTATACGGTTAATAACCACCCATAGATGTATCAAAAACTGCAATAAACTGGGAAGTTGTTGTTTGGACCGCTAACCCCATACAAGCCGTAGAATCTCTCAGGCAACGCGATTTAAAATGTCCTTCGCAAATTAATTATACATCTCTTCTACATGTTCGACCTCAGTATTAGCTTATGTATGTACTTATATCCCCTGGCGGACGAGCCGGCCCTCCAAAGGGTATCTTAAAAACAATAGGGAATCACCAGTTGTAAGGCGATCTTACATACAATTTGAGGAACAAATTCTATTCTCGACCTCTAATGTTACTACATTAACAAGTCCGACTCGAGTTTCGAACACGGTAGCTCGGTAATCACCGTCCACCTACTTAACCACTCGGCTACGCCGTCTGTCTCTCCACCAACCGATCTGAAGCTGACATCGTCACCGTCGCTCATCTCCTCAATCATCTCGCATTTTGGTGTCGACTTGCTTTTGGTTAGTTGTTTTTCGGCTTCTCCGATTCCGGGTCTGGGTAACGAAGCCATTGTGGCGGATGACGCCTAGTGAAGTGCCACTCAGCTTGGTCAGACTGCGCGGGTTCTGCAGCGTGAGTGAGTGAGTGAGTGAGTGAGTGAGTGAGTGAGTGAGTGAGTGAGTGAGTGAGTGAGTGAGTGAGTGAGTGAGTGAGTGAGTGAGTGAGTGAGTGAGTGAGTGAGTGAGTGAGTGAGTGAGTGAGTGAGTGAGTGAGTGAGTGAGTGAGTGAGTGATCTGAAGCTGAGCTGAGTCGAGTGAGTGAGTGAGTGAGTGAGTGACGATGCTAGCTCGAGTCGAGCTCGAGCTAGCGTCGAGTCGAGCTGAGCTGATCTGAACGTGAGCGTGAGTGAGTGAGCTGAGCTGAGTCAGCAAACAAAAGTCCGTTCATGCACTAAATCCATCTTGACCTCACATGAGCTCCATGTTTTTCTTTAAAATATTATTCAGCTGATCAAATGGATAAAGTTCTAAGGGAAGATGCACAAATAATGAAATATCTAGCGTATTTCACAACAATATACATATATTTTTTTCACGTGGTATGGCCCATCAATGGAAGCACGTATCATTTCTCTTTGTCGTTCACTTCTCAAACGTTAATAATTCATAACGTATGTCAATATCAATTTATACGTCAAAATTACGATCATATCAGTGAGTGCCAAATTTATTATTTCGTGGCTTTAGCAGCATCTATTGCATAGTTTACTCAACATCATCATCATCATCATCATCAACATCATCATCATCATCATCATCATCATCATCATCATCATCATCATCATCACAATCATCATCATTATCATCATCATGCATGACATCAGAGTACAAGGTATATGAGTCGATAAGCGCACAAACTAACCAAACAATTCATTAACAAAAATAAATTTAATTAATATATTAACTCTTCAAATTTAGTGGAATCTCGTCTTTCGGGAAACATTTTAGTGAAATGATCGATGGTGTGAACGTCCGCCACCCGGCAGACGTTTTTTGTAATCTGAACCTACGAAAGAATCATCATACATACCTTGAATTTCAATCAGTATTCGGTCATATGCTTGGTAATCGAGTTCGCGTTTCATTTGTAGTCTAATCACGTATCAGCTCATTTTACTCATTTGTATCAGATATCAACCGACTGTCTGATAGTTCTTCAAATATTTGCCTACATAAGTCTATGTAATTTAACATGTTGGTGAGCATTGACGCAGTTCTATTTAAAAAGCATGCTACAGAAGGTTAATTAAACCATGTGTAATTGATTGTCTATTACACGAGTGCTAGCTAGTTCTGCAGGTGGTTCTACCTCTATTGTTAGGCAATGATACAGTAATTTCTGGATGGCTATAAATACATATCTGTATCAGCACTACAGTACATCTGTATCATGATGATTCATTTTATCTTTCTACTTTTATTAGAAAACTTGCTATCACAACACAAATGCAGTGAGATAAATACGACAGTTTTTAGAAGTACTCAGAAGGTTGAAAGTTAGTGTCTTGTTTTAAGAAAACGAGAATTAGCTGAACAGTAGGTGATATGAGGCCAAGAAAGTTTTTAGAAATACTCATAAGGTTGAAGTTCTTTATTATCCATACAAGAAACAAATAAGCTCAACAGTAGGTATGTAATATGAACCTATTTATCGGTTCTGCAATTGACAGCTCAAATATGTAGTCTCTTTCTTCCCGTTTATCCGCCCTCCCCCTCAATCCAAATACTGTATTTATCTGATTGATTAAATAAGATGACCGTCAAAACTACTACGTGAGTTGTTTAAAAAAAATTTTTGGTATGCGTGGGGGAAACAAGTTTTCACAAAACTTAGTAAAGAATGAAACTTGTACCAAAATGTGAACTCACTAGAAAATACATACATATTATAATTAACGTCATTTTGAATTAATTTTGTACTTTGATATTCATTAGCTTCTCCCTGAATGTTAATATCAGCTGACAGATAGTCAACTTCGCGGTATTCGGACACCACGTTAGATATTTTAAATTTCAACATGTCAAGAATGGTTCAAGTCAGAATATTGCCCTCAAATATCGAGTTCATGTTATGTAGACTGAACAACCCTCTACGGTTATCTTAAAACTCCATAATATTTCTTTCATCATGGAATCCAGATTTATATCAAATTATCGATCTTTCCTGAAAAAAAGTTTCCATTTCATTCTACCAAGTTTCCGCAAAGTACATAGATCGAAAAATGAAACCAGTATGGCGGAAAGTCGTGTATCCGGGAAAGTCGGGAACGGGAAACGCGCCCCAGTTGCCGGCATTAACAAGTCGTTACCGGCGTAAGTATGACGAATGCATGGCTGAGTCACTACTTCTCCATCTGTTTCTATCCCTGACCGACAGACAAAAAATGATAATGTGGAATTCCCCCCTCTTTGGAAGTTCCAAGAAGTAGAATTTGCTCCTCAAGGTGTAGCTAAAACGGCATCACGACTGCTTCTTGAGAAACTTCTCATCTCTTTGGAGGATTGACTCGTCTACTCGTGTTTCGATGTTATGACACTAAGAATATCGTACCCAGACATATCATGGTGGACGAAACTCAATCATTTCAACGAACTACAGAGTTGTTAAGAAACCAACTTTTTCACTTAAATTATACAACACGAATTTAAGTGGAAGTCCGACCAAGAATTTCCTCTGATACCGATCGGGACTGTAGGTACACAAGCCGAATTCCAATATAGTCAAGTCGGGACCTCAGATTGTATTTTGGTAATCGTCTTCTGCTTAAGTTTAGGTTTTTCCCAACGTCACTTTCTACCAAAGACTGTACGAAAGCATGAAAACAGGAATATCCGTTAATCAGTATTATTTCAAAATGATTTCCCAGTTTCCGAGTACTGCAAATGGTATACTTTTATGTTCCACAGACGGGTGCGGAACATAATCATTATTTCTATACATGAAATTGCCTACAATTTGAATGTAAGATAAATATGCATGAATATGACATACATAACTCATGATTTTATTAGTATTATGAAGGAAATTCAGACTTGAAATTTAATTTTCACGTTAACACAAAAATTCTGCAATCCGAAAACTGCATACGCGAATGATGTACTCATTCCATATACATACCAGTTTCCTCCACTTAGAAAAGTCCAAGTACTAAAAACGTACGACTAACGTTCTAATAAACTATTAATTTCAATTTATATTCAGAAGGGTTTCCTCCTGTCCTGCTATAGAGCTGCAATGCAGGTTGATTTATTGAACAGTTATAATGCTATCAAGTAAGAATTTCAAATTTTCCAGATTTCCAGTGCAATTTTACGTGCCCCAACCTTCTCACCTATTCAATTCAACCTTCTCACCTAAATCCCCGATAGATCATTAGTGATTTCCAGCCATCATTCACTCCACTGGCGGAAGAGCTAACACTCCAATTGGAGGGGAATTTCGTCAAAGAGGGGGAATTGACAGTTTCAGGTCATTTTAACTACACGCTAGTGAAAAAAATCAACCTCTTGAAATAGCCAAAGAGGGAGGATTCAATTTATTTCAATCTTTCTCATTCGCTAGTCAATCAGAGAGTCTGTACTGTACAGTTGACCAATTGACGTTTGATGTCCCGGGAACAGTGGCTCAATCCTTTTTACTCAACAATTACCGAAAACTCAAACAATCACAGAAAACTCAAACAATTACCGAAAACTCAAACAATCACAGAAAACTCAAACAATTACCGACAACTCAAACAATTACCGAAAACTCAAACAATCACAGAAAACTCAAACAATTACCGACAACTCAAACAATTACCGACAACTGAATCTTTGACTGCGCTTCACCGAAGCACAATAGTCTGTCATTGGCTGAAACGATTGTGTCTGTAATTTCAATTTGTACTGATAATTTGAATTGACAATAGAAATGTATCTGGAGTGATTGTATATTGTTACGTCAACGGTCAGAAACAAAGGTGGTTTGACTGATGGCAGGTTCGAATTGAACTGGTGGAAATCGCTCGCTCGCAGACGATGGATAGACAGACTGACAGACTGACAGACTGACAGACAAAACAATGGTATAGCATTATCAACTGATTGACAGACTGCAATAAAATCTGCACCAGTCGGTTGAACACTTTTCCAAGAAAGATTCTTGTAGGTCTCTATGAGGGCGTAATTCTGCCAAAAATTACACCAGGGCGTAATTCTGTCAAAAATTCTGCATACTTGTATGCATGGGAAAGTTCTAAAAACACAGCGCGCATTTAAATTTGGCCTTCTAATAAATTGAGAATGGCAGAAATTTTCATAAAATGTACACCCTGTAATCCGCTTCGGACATTCCTATCTTCATTAAAAAAACAGATTTACTCCAAATATAACATTTACTTCACATATTACCTTAAAAAACTAATTGAACACATCTAACCAAATCCAAGCTTTAATCCAGCTAAACTAATCAAATTACAATAAAAAGGTTAAAAAACAAATTAACTACAACAAAGTGATGAATAAAACTCATGGTAGTGTAGAAACTGTTTAGCTTACAACTGAAAAAACAGACTCACCCGTTAATCGTATCAACCCGAGTCCCTACGGTAGAAAAACGGCCGCCCGCACCAGCGGTCGCGTAAATTGAATCGGTCGGCTAAAATGGCGAACCCGAAACGGGTTTATTGGGCGGGTAAATACAATGTTATTGGCTGAGCTAAGTTAACTTTGAAAGTTTTATAGTTTTACAAACAGAACCGGGAAGCGGAAACTGCCTGTATAATTGAATTATACACTAAACTGGGTGAATCGATCGATTTTGCGACTTTCCAATTCATGTAAAACAAAAGCACTGATATCAGTGAACAGGCAATCATGGCGCGCATTCAAATTCAGTTTTCTATGTAACATAGATAATGGTATATTGCTTTTTGGCTGCGTCACTGAGCTCATCGGAGACGATTGCTTGTGTGCTCATCAACTTTCGTCTATTAATCAATCAATCAAACAATATCTACTACTCCATATCACCTGGTGGCTGAAATGATTGATTAACCCGAACCAGTTGACAGATAAAGAAACAGGCACTTATGACGACTACATTAAGGGTGCTTTCAGAGTAAAAAGGAAAGTAAAAAGGAAAGTAAAACGGAAAGTAAAATCTGTAAACCAATTGATCGGAAAGTTAATTTTGTTCCCGAATTTTTGTTTTGAGTCAATAGGGGTACAGATTTTACTTTCCGTTTTACTTTCCTTTTACTTTCCTTTTTACTCTGAAAGCACCCTAAGTATTTTTATGTACGTTTACGCTATCCGGTGGTTACTAGGAAATAGTGCGTCGTTCTGAAGCTATCCGTCAGGTCAGGTCATAGAACAGAGTCAGTAAAGAAATATCATGGTGGAAAGATGCCACAATGGTGAAATGCCACGGAACTGTGTAATTTCATGTACATCATATTTGTAAAACTTCTGTGGTATCCGTAGTCAATCACACTGGCCGCACGAACACACCTGATATGGTATTAATGTGCCTTGTTGACATCAGTAATGAAGGAACGCCAGTAATTTTTTTTACTTATGTATTACATATCAATCAATGAAGGAGTCTCTGTAAAAAATCAGTAACATCACGTTGAAAAGCTGTTAGTTAGAGAAGTATGCAACAACAGTCATAAGAGATGCATGTGCTTTTAATCTAGTATGCATGAACGAGGGCTCACAAACACTGATTAACAACAGTGATTAATTAACAGTAATTCATAATGTTAATAAAATTATGAACAAACTTAATAGAAGAGTCACATGGCAATGTACACCTGTTTTGCTACAATTGCTCAGAAAATTAAATTGAGCAGATTATGTTTATGCCGCAAGTCAATGCAGCATTTACGATAAACGCTATAAAAGTTGGTTTATACAAATGTACATATTTCACAAAATTTATCGTGCCGAATTCATTATCACGACCGTAGTTCAAAAAATCATTTTATTAAGCTGCTTTTTGTTTATGTAATCTTAGAAAATTTGCTCATTTATTTAACTATAAAGTATATAGTATAAAGCACATACTATTTCATTGCTCCTTTTCTATTTCAACGAACCTTATAGATTTTTTTAGTTTGGGCCGAAAATAGCTCAAGCCAATAAAAACAAGTGGTATGGGCTAGGCACAGCTGTATGAGTATCCACCCCTATCCTAGGTTATTCATCATGGTCATGGATAATATCCTTCGGATTATCTCTGGATATTGCTCCGTTGCTATGCATTTATATGAAAATAACTGTTTATGAAAAAAATTTATTAGTGGGACCATCACGTATTTATTCTAGAAAGAAACAAAAGTAAATCCGACCAAACGGTAGATTCACCTATAGAGATGCTGCATTCATATCATTTGAGTCATGACATGAACGACTAGCTACATGAGTACTTGAGAGTAAAAAAATCCTATCGAGTTTCAGTCTGGAATGTCCGACCCAATGGGATTCACCGTGTTCCGGTGATTTTATTATGATGCTCGAGATTAAATATGTAGGTTTTATGTAGGCATAATAACGTATTTACCGGACACAAGCAAACACAATCACATTTGTGGCCATAGAAAACAGTGGTTTATAAACATATCATCTTTACATGGACGTATCAAAAATATTTTGGATCATTTTGGTTTGGATGTACCAAAATAAACACAGAGTTTCTCTAGATTTAGATTTTGTATTACACAACGGTCATGTATAAAAAACATTTGCTAAAAATAAAGTATACAAGATACATTTCTGTATATGTATAAAGATACAAAATCTAATTTGAGATTACTGAATTATGAGAAAAATTTAAACGAAACCGGTCTCTACATCTTTATGACACATAACGGTTCTATGCAACCTATGTAATTATCAGAGTAAATATCTGGGATTAATTACTTTTACTGTAGAATGGACACCCACACCGACATATGCAGTTTCTCAAGCTTTGTTTATTTTCAGAATCTTACCCAGATGCCACGGATTTAGCCAGTAAGAACGATGAGAATGTTTTTTGTCAGTTCGTAGCTTTTTGCTCGAAAAAATACTTTCTTTTCATGCAAAGTTATCCGGCGGCTCAAATCCATTCATTTTTAGATTCCCACCTCCTGTAAATACAGTATTTTTAGTACATAGATGCCGTGGATTCAACCGGAATGTAATAAAAAAGTAATTTTCTCACTTTGCGGTTTTTTCAGAAAAAAACGTATCTTCCTGCCCGAGTTAGCCGAAACCAGGCATAAAAAATTTTAAACTTTCCTTCCCTGTAAAACAAAATAAAAAAAATATATAAAAAACGGATCCATATTTTTATTTACCGAACCCTGCCCGAATCAAAAGATGTCTCTGGAGTGTATCGTGATCGTACTACCGTACTGTATTGAACTATACATCATTGCAAGTATGATTGTAGTCGACCCATATGACTGATCGCATCTTCTTACTTACTCGGATGGTGTCGCATCATTTCGTGTAGTTGGTTGAAGAATTCTTGTTATTATAGTTTGTTTCAGCAAACTTAATATCACTCTTTAATGGGGTTTTCACGTGTTGTAAGAGTCGGAATTTCTTTTTTGGAAAATAAGATGATTGAGAAAAATTTCGTGTCTTTATCGACCAACAATGAACTGTGGCCAAATCATATCTGACCCAATCGTCAAGGAGACATAAAATGAAGCTAATGAGAAACAAACTAATATATGCAGAGGGCGTGGAGGCCAAAGTAAATAATATGATAATCAATATTCATATATTCGCCGTTATATACATACATGTAGACCTTTCTCCATTATTCAAGCAAAATCTTACAATTAAATTCAAAAGATTAACAGTGATTAATATACGATTATCTTGAGATAGAATGATGAAAAAATCTAGGTATTTGGCGAAATAAGGTGATTTTCTCTCCGTCAAGGGTAATATTCCTCAATGATGGATGGTCTGGCCTTGTGTTGTGATCTGACTGATAATGGGTGACTCGGCGTCACTGAACGAGAACCCGGGGACCAACACCATGGCACATCCCGATGGTTCAAGAAAATGGACCCACAGTTCATGATTCATTACAATACTACATTTGAAAGTTCGCCATTTTGTTCAGTGAAATCTCAGATATTTTCCAAATAAAATCAGTGGAATCATGTTATTTTTTGTGTGCCACAACTTATTGAGGAATGCCATAACCGGACAGAGTGGGATGCCATAACCGGACAGATACTACAAAGTTTGACAAGTTGATCGGCCCAAGATTAGTATGTGTCACATTGAGAAGGGAAACATTTTTGTTTGAGATTGGTGACTGAGATAACTTTTCACTGTAATCTGAATGTATGTAGAAAACATAGACTTACATGCCAAACAGGCAAAACAGGATACAGTTTGAAAACTTGAAGGGCCGCTAAAGTCAGGGCTGTAGGATTTTTTTTCTAGAGAAACCTGTTTTTTTAGAAGGATAAAATGAGATAAAATTATACGGCTTCCAGTAGGACGACGACGATTAAGATATAAATTAAAGCAGATGCTGTTTGCAATAGAGGCTAAGCTGAAACTAATTTGAAGCCAACAAAAGGTATTTTTCACAGGCAAATAAAGTTACTTACATAGCTACTGACTGTATTACATGTAGGACTGTTACATACATACTACAGGTACAATAGAATGAATAAATGTGTACCTGATTTATGCACATACAAATAATAGCACATACATATGTATGAATCATGAAATCCTTGGCACTACGAGTAGATCTATTTTAGGGCGGCCAGACGGCAATCATTTGTGGTTGGCATTTGTTGGTGGTAGCCCACAACTCAAAACCACACCCGGGGTCCCCTCTCGTCTCCGGTCTCTGGACTCCAACAACAACAACAGCCATCCCCCTTCCACCCCCCCCCCCCCCCCCCCCCGCCACAACCGTTTATCCCCCAATCCACTCTCAAAATAACATAACAGTCAACTAGACGCCTGGGACCGGCTTATTTCTTTGAGATCATGCTGGATAAGTTGCCACGTATGCCATTGGGACACTTGGAATGCCATGTGCCACCGTCTCACTGACTGACTGGCTGACTGACTGACTGACTGACTGACTGACTGACTGACTGACTGACTGACTGACTGACTGACTGACTGACTGACTGACTGACTGACTGACTGACTGACTGACTGACTGACTGACTGACTGACTGATTGACTGACTGACTGACTGACTGACTGACTGACTGACTGACTGACGGACTGACAAACTGACTGACTGACTGACTGACTGACTGACTGACTGACTGACTGACTGACTGACTGACTGACTGACTGACTGACTGACTGACTGACTGACTGACTGACGGACTGAGCTCTGGTGGATACTTTCATGTTGTTGTGAGCTGAACAATGGCTGCCAACTTGGATCATATCATTCTATATTGATTAGGAGTCGGAGTTTGAATGCGTCTGATTTTTATCAGAAATTTTTTAGAACTTTCATGTGCATACGTAGGATGATAAAACAAGAGTTTTTTAGTAGTGTGTTAGGGGTTTGTTAGGAGAAATGTTTTACGTATAATGCTATAGAAGGTCGAAAAATGGCGAACTTTCGAAACTGATCTCCAAACCGATTGTGATTGTGAATATAAGTCGTGGTTGTTTATTGTGCAGAAAATCAATTTCCGAAATACGATGACCTACAAATGTATACATGTATGTGTGTATGTATTTCGAAAATCAGATATTGAGATACATACATACATACATACATACATACGTAATTACATTAACATCAATTTGGACAACCCAGAAAAACTCGTCTCTTTCATTACTGTATTTTTGAATTTCATAGATGTATAGGCAATGAACTTTGAACATTGAGTAGCGGTATGCAATACGGGCTCTAGTAATTATTTTATAAAGGACTTGATCGAGTGAAAGGCACGAAGGAAATGAAACGTAAAAAGGTCAAATATGATGATGAAAATATGGTATTACGTTTCAGTTTCTGAACGAATTCCTAGACTTCACTAATGGAAAACCGGTGCTTGTTTTGAATCTAATGATGAAAGAATTGGTTTAAAAGTTATTTTGGCGATTTTCTACGTTTGAAAAATAATGACGAAATGACGAGAAATTTTCAACGTTTAAAAAAAACAATTACGATATGGCAAAATTCGAAAAATCAAAAAAACGTCTACCATATTATATGCATGCGTTTGGGCATCATTTACCTGAAAATTGTGATTAGCATGTCGTTCGTGAACGTTCCTTCGGTTTCTCTAAGTTTATCTGTGAACGGCTTCTACTGTACATAAATTTCCTGTCGCGCCAGGTAAAAAATGGGCGTTAACCTGTGTTGGGTTGGGACTAATTCTCGTCTGGAAATCCAGACTTTACACGTGTTAAGCAGTCTAAAGTTTTCAAGAACAGTCAGAAGTTTGCCAATCTAAGAAACCACATCAAGTTGTTCTTGTTAGACTTAGTGTTAAAAGGGAATTTTACCAAATGTGTTCATGATTAAGTTACAAATCACTCTCATACAATACAACCCACTCGAAAGCTTTGTTAGAAAGAACAAACAATAAGTTCAATCGATTCTGTTGAATTCCGAATCGCGTGGAAGATAACATTCTTTTCTCCTATTATTATACTAACATAACCCATTACTGAAGGACTGTATGAATGTGGTTTCTTAAAATAAAATCCAGAATGACAACCTCAGCCACAAGCGGACGAGCCGGACCTTCCAATGGAGGGGAAGCTTTTAAAGAAGGGGGAATCGGCAGAAATTAGGCTATTTTGTCTTTACATTTTAAAGGGAAAACTCTGCTTTTTAGGCTTCCAATTAAGGGTAATTCCACTTTCCCCCTTCTCGTCCGCTTGTGACATCAGCTGTTTGGTTAAATAAATCTGTCACCTAAAATTTCGTGACCAATCTGTTTGCGATAGTTTTCGAACCGAACGTTAGATGAATGTTTTATGAATGAACCAGAATCTTGAATTTCGTGACCAACATGTTTTCGTTTACGTATATAGAACTTCATTTTCAACAGTTTAATTACAATCGCATGCGATGCAAACCTTTTATACCAAGTACAGGGTTTCCGAAAATGTACAAGAAAAACGTATTGGGCCTGATTGGGCCTGAACGACCGTTCGTGTCACATATTTTTAAAAGACAGTGAAATTTTTGGAACTTCACAGCACATTTTTTGTTCCTGCAATCTGATGAATACAAATTGTAAAACGGTCGAGATTGTTAACTTGCGGTATCTTCCTGAGAACACAAAACACATTTTTGCAGAAATATGGTCATTATAAAGGGTTTGAAAATTGGTAGTTTTTTTTTCAATCGCCAAAAGAACTGTTAAATTTTTCTAGTTCACCATGTATAGGTATTTTGTTATTCACCCTGTATTTTTGTCAAGAACAGATGTGCATGTGCGTAATCCAACTCTTCAATCAAATCCAGATACTGCTATTTATACCTTATACTCTGGGCTATAATAAACATTTATAGCTCTTTTGCATACTTATAAATACACGCATACAAGCAATATACATAATGTACATACATACATACATACATACATACATAAACAAATATATAAAGGTGGCATTTCGTTCTTGGTGGAACGATAATCAACCGATAATCAATCCAAAACAGAATCTGCTATTGGAAAACAGTCTATGCATATCCTGATGAATATTTCTATACATTATAAAACAGTCTGTCATTCATACCAGGATCCTTGTCAGATAAGTGATTCAGTGTGATATACTGTATGTGTTGAATGTTGAAAACAATGTTTCATTGGTGACAGAAAATGTTACGAAGGTAAGCTTACTACGTACCGAATGCAATGCACTCCTTTTATAAACAAAAAAATTCGAGAACTATATACAGGCCATCTGTTATTGCGCAGGAAACCGAAAGATGCCACTCATGAAACATGTTACGTGTCGCTTGTATTGAATACAGGCCCACACTAATCTGTCATACACGGTAATGTTTCAGGGACGACATCTTTCTGTTTTCCGCACGGTCCGATTTCGCGTTATATGCGTATGATCGTATGAAAAAAGAGAAATGGGAGCAGTAATGCAGAAAATATTGTATAAATTGAGTTTTAAAAGAGCATTAATGCAAAAAAATAAGAGCATAACTCGAGTTGTACAGGAGATGTGAGCAGTATTATCTCATATCATATGTATTTTGTAAACAAGTTGCAAATTGACTGAAACTCGAGTTTGTTATCCACAATCCGCATACATGTATGCGCTAAACCAATAAACTGTCAAGGAGAATACAAATTTTCATCTAAACCTGTAACATATTTTGGCACGTATGAACATGACCAGGGATCGAAACAGGCGTACGTATTATAAAAAAATATCTGGGAAGAGTTGTGAGTAGTAGCGAAAGAACATATTTACCATCATGATTCGTGTAAAAAAACTCCCGGGTTCAGTGAACAGTTTAAAATATGTAGCTCAAACAACTTTAGAAGGTCAGCGGCATCAGATATAAAGCCCGTATGTTGTTTCTACAAACAAAATCATTGGCCAAAACGTCTGCTAATGAAACATCAGAAAAGCAGTTAACACGCACATCAATCATCACCACCCATGCTATACTGTGAAAAACTATGGTGTCAACCGAGTTGAGTTGAGGCTAGTGATGTTTCATTATTAGACGTTTTGGGCATTATTTTTGCTGGCAGAAAGAACGTACGGGCTTTTAAATCAGTAGCCGCTCAGAACGTCACTTAGCAGAAGTAAATTTCGTTGAAAAATAAGAATACGAAACAGCTACCGATGAACTTGTCAGATGTTTACCTGTCATAAAGTACACAAACAGGTACATATAGCTGAGGTTTGAATATTTCACGACAAAGACGACAAATTCACGGGGTTTTTTATAAAATTCTTGCCACACACTCAAAATTAAAAATTTAAAAATAATATGCCTGGCAAAAATGTTACAAAAAAACAAAAAAATAGTGTGCTTTTAAACTTTTTTATAAAAAAACTGTCCCGACAATGTCCCGGAAAACTGTCGCAAAATATTCGAACCTCAGTTATATATTCTATCTAGTCGCCTACTGTATTACCTGTTTATGAACGTTAGAATAAAATAGTATGAGGTGACCATGACCATAGTAGATTATCTTGTTACGAGGGGGGTTACGACGTTGGGTAACGTATTCGCAAAAAATATAAAATCATAAAATTTTGCTCAAAAACTTCATCGTAAAATTACGGGCTCCCTCGTTGCCTTATCTAATTGTTGGCACCCACGTAATAATTGTCCTACAACAGCTTAATAGTAAACGAACCCAATACCGACTGGAATACGATGAGCCAGCCTGGCTTTGTATTGTAATTGTAGGTAGACGGATCAATTAAACAAATAAAATACTGAGCAGGGTGATTACTTTGGAACTAAGAGTAAGTATTATTTGATACGCGAGTAGGATTTAACAAGCGAGTTGATTCATGAATATACACTACTAAAATATAAAAAGCAGTAAGTTGTATCCGTGAAGTAGTCGGTAGCGAAGCAGGGGAACATCCGTGCGCCCGTCGGACAGCAGTCCGGGTACACGAATGCTCACTTAGGCACCGAATCTATTCCTTGAATACGGGCCGGTTACGCGTTCCTTTGGCCGTTTCCTCTGACCAGCTGACATTTTGGAAAGCCGATGTCTTGGCTCACTTATTATTGAATTATGCCATTGTAATGAGAATGGCGATAAGCGGCAATAACAAGTCCGGAATAAGTGGACTTGAAAGTTTACAGAAATGCGATAAGCGTTGAATGCAATTCGATAGGAACGTTTATGAAATGCAAATGTTGTGATTAAGCGATGAGTACAAAATGTGCAGTTAAGTAAACCGGAAATGTAAACATAGGGGAGGTATAGTAAATATTCATGTATGAGCAGTCCATCAGGCAATCAATCAATCAAGCAATCAAACTATCAAACAAATCAAAGTCAAACAAATCAATCATAGAGTAATCACTATCCTAAGCCGTGTCCCATTGACAGTAACAAGACACACGGAATGTATACCACAT
This sequence comes from Daptonema setosum, assembly GCA_964036265.1. Taxonomy (NCBI): domain Eukaryota; kingdom Metazoa; phylum Nematoda; class Chromadorea; order Monhysterida; family Xyalidae; genus Daptonema; species Daptonema setosum. The sequence continues at coordinate 10,766,972 of OZ038443.1, forward strand.
TAACTTGTTACAATAGAATTTGTTTACAAATGAGTTTTTCAGACAAATTTACGACAACAGTTGCGTGACAGAGTAGGATTTTCTGTCAATATCATAAAAAATTGTGTATCGGTCTATTCCCTGCAAAGTCACGTCCACTCTAAAGGTGCCTTCATAGTCAGTTGCAAGAACAGTTTTTTCGTAAACCTTTTCTGTCTCACGAAATGGTTGACCGAAGAAAGTGTAAAAATACGACAACGAAAGGTTTATGAAAAAATTCACGGTGAAGGAACCCTTACACCAGCTACGTCCTTTCTGTGTCTGCCGGTTTCAGATTCAGTGCTGGAGTGGATTCGGCACTCAAATACGAAAAATGGTTTCCGTTTTCTCAGTTTCGGCCCAACATGGCGTGAAACTAATACTGTTCGTAAGACTTTTCGTGACGTACACCGGCTTACATTAGCCAACTAAGCCTGCATATAAACTTTTACGGCATAGGATTTCTACAAATGAAAAAAACCTTTCTCGTATGAAAATGGTATATCGTTGAAAACTACATGTATACGGTATATCCGTTACCACACAGATTACGAATTAGACTAAACGTTCGAATGTTGACTAAATGTCTGAATGGACTGGGAGGGAAGCACTTTTTTTCAATTTGAAAGGGCGCCAAAAGTTTGCACGTCGTTTTACACTTCCAGGTTTATCTTGTAAAACCCTTCCCACATCTGCCTTTTTTAAGACGAATCGTAGTTTCCAAAGAGGCACCAAGGCGTTAAACCGTGCACACCAAGCGTATAATTTTGTTTCCACGAGTTTATTATTTGTGTTACAACAAAAAGGTTCATCACAGTATCGCATGTATCTCAGAGGGTATATTTTTCATTGGTTGCATACATTATACCAGTTGCCAGCGTCTCAAAATTGTTCAAATGATAAAATGAGGTTTACGAATAGAACATGCTTTTCATGACTTCAACTATAAACGATTGGAGAAATAGGCCTAGGATCCCTTTGTCCAAATAAAGACATTTTATAATAACAGACGACACATTGTGCTGAGTGATTATATGTTTAGAAGAGCCATTGATCACGACAAGATATCTATCTCCATTAGACAATCGAACAGTATACAACAATATATTATATACTTTTTCTAAGGGCGCGCTCAGAGTCGTCTTGAGAAAGGCTCAATAAATTTTTTGTAGTAATTTTTTGTAGTAAAAATTCATTTTGCCCCCGACAAATTTTCTGAAACTTTTGGTTGGGAACAAAACGAAATTTTACGATCTCCGAAAGTTTTACAAGTACAGGGTGTCCCAGCGAGGGGTTCACGATTTGTTTTTCGAATAACTTTTGTGTACGTCAATCAATATTTTTAAAATTTGATACTGTCATTACCAATACTTTGGCAATTTTTTTGCTTTTTTAAATTTACAAATTCATTCAGTACAGCTCGTGTAACAGTCGATTGAAAAAAACTAAATTTTTTGAACGAATTTTCAGTAGAATTTCATCTGGATACATACTCAAAACTGATTTAATGGGTATTATACGACAAGTTTATTCACAAATTGTGCAAGAAACAATGAAAAAGATTATTCTTATTTGTTATGACCACCAGATTTTTCAATAAAATGATCGATACGGGTTACAAAAGTGAGTAATGCTTGCAGTCGGGTTTCGGCAGCAATGTTGGCGATTACAATTGAGATGATGTCTTTAATTCTTCAACTGTGTTGGTATTGATGGAAGAAAAAAGTTCCCTCAGTTGTCCCCAAAACCAGTAATCAGAAGCGGGCAAATCGGGGGATCGCACTGGTCAATCCGTGGTTCCTCCACGTCCGATTCATTCAGTGAAGTGATTGTTCTCGCACAGAATGTGCTCAGTGAGGTGGCGCCCCGTCAGCTTGCATAACCACCGTTCCAATTACGAATTCCTCGATATCTTCGAGTTGTGGTAGCAAAAAATATTGAGCATGTGTAAATACTTGTCACTGGTTACATTTCCGTCAAAGAAAAAAGGCCCGATCAAACCGCCGAGCCAAATGGCACACCAAACGCTGACTTCAGCCCCGTGCATCGGTTGAGTTGATTTACAATAAAGTTGAGATTAGAAGTGACATAATAATGACAATTAAATCTATTTACATTGGTTCTTGCTCAATTTGTGAAAAAACTTGTCGTATAATCACCATTAAATTAGTTTTGAGTATGTTTCCAAATGAAATTCTATTGAAAATTCGTCTAAAAATCGAGATTTTTTTCAATCGACTGTTACACGAGCTGTACTGAATAAATTTGTAAATTTGAAAAGGCAAACAAATTGCCAAAGTATTGGTAGTTACAGTATAAAATTTTAAAAATATTGATCGACGTACACAAAAGTTATTTAAAAAACAAATCGTGAACCCCTCGCTGGGACACCCTGTATAATACTTGACACTTTCTCAAGACGCCTCGAACGCGCCGCGCCCTAAGCTGCACTGACTCCGACTCACTGCTTCCTTTGTTACGTGATACTAAAATGGCAGTCCATTTCAAAACTTACTGTGCTTACGAAAAAAAGTTCCTTTCAAGGTTCCGCTTGATAATTTACGAAGTAGAAATGACAGTATTTTCGAAATCTGACAATACGTACAGGGTGTTTCAAAAAAAAGCTTGCGCGTTTGAGCGATTATTGTGAAAGTTCTAGACAAGCTGTAGGATTGCTGTATAGCTCATTCGATCCGGCTTGTTTTTTTCTACAAATGGATGACATTTGATGAGTTTTAGAAGTTTGCAGCAACAGCGGCATATCTTTATTTAAAATGCGCGTCCAAAGGATCATGCGCACGTGACCAAAGTGATATCGTGTTTGTGTGCTCTGTATCGCACACTGCTTGCACGTTTGTCGGTTTCAATAAATTAATTCAATTTTTAATGATGAAGAATCATTGTTTTTGTCTATCAGCTCCGCTAAAAAGTATCATTTGTAACCGAAAGAACGTTTTGATGGATTTCAGCCACCATCATTGCTTACTGTAGTCTGTATCCATGAATGATCACTTGACAATAGTTTCGAGCTTTATTAAACTATAAATATCACTATAATTTTTGATATTGTTCTGTTTCACAAATGATGGTTGTGTTTTTGGTTTTATATGCACTTATTTTAATTATTAACCATGCTTTATTGCACAGTAAACCGAAATTTTGCGAAAAATTTGATTTTTTTAATTGACTTGTAAAAACAGATTTTTTTAAAGAAACTTTTAAGTCTCATTTTTTTTTAGACAAAAACATACTCTTTCGAATGGGCCATGCCGCAATCCCACAGCTTGTCTACAACTTTTACAATAACCGCTCAAACGCGCAAGCTTTTTTTTTAGCCACCCTGTATGTCATAATTGTGTTATATTTATGTAATAAAGTACGGTATGTTTGATTACTGTATGTACATAATTGTGATCGCCTTGTCAACAGTTTGCAGGTTCAGGAACTAAAAAGGCAGCAGCATTGCAGTCTGTGTGTCTGGTGATTTCAAGTTGGGTAATATGACGATAAGGGCATGGGTAAAGTGCAAGGAAAAAGAAAGGGAAAATAGACTGTAAAACGTACCTAAACATTTACTAATTTGTTTCTGAATCTGTCAAAAGTTATGGATTTTCCTTCTTTTTTTCTTCTCTTTGGACTTCAAAAGCACGTTTGGCTTTTAGTGGTTTGACTGAAGTGTGCCGGTCGCCACTCCCGGATGAGAAGAAATGGGAAAAATGTAATTCCTCCTCTTTGGCGTTTTCAAAAAGTTTAATTTGTACGTTAAGGTGTAGATAAAATGCCTAGCAAATTGTCAATTCCCCCTCTTTGGCAAATTTCCCCTCACTTTGGGGGTTTGGCTCGTCCGCCAGTGCCGGACGCTGATGCTCTAATCAAACGTGCACTTGACAGGACAATCTGTTTGTTGCAGAATCAGTAACAGCAGGGCGTTACTGTAAACAATTATTTATGACACCATAACTGTAACAGGATTGGATTGAATTGAATTGAAACAGGCCTTAATTCAAATAAAGGCACTTAAAAATAACAAACGACACAATGATCACTCGTGTCTATGTGCTTATTTGTTCAGAAGAGCAATTGATCACGACACGATATCTCCATTAGACAATAGAACAGTACAACAATATATTAGATACTGTTTCGAAGGTGCCCTGACTCAGACCCACTGCTTCCTTTGTTACGTGATACTAAAATGACAGTCCATTTCAAAACGCTGATGCTCTAATCAAACGTGCACTTGACAGGACAATCTGTTTGTTGCAGAATCAGTAACAAAAGGGCGTAACTGTAAACAATTATTTATGACACCATAACTGTAACATCATACCGTAACACGAAGTGTGTGTAAGTGTGAAAGTGCATGGATAATAAAAATCCGATTTTAGTAAAACCCGACAGCCGGTGCAAACGTTTACTGGATGAATTATCGAAGAACTATGGATATAAATAACTTGATGTGCTTTATGGCAAATAGGATGGATACTGTTTCTAGCCAATTTTGATGGGGATGAGAATAACATTGTGCGTTATCCACTCTGAACACTACTTATATTTCTACAATAATAATAGGAATAATAATAATAATAATAAATGCATGATAAACCTTGAAATAAACTATGTGCATCGAAAAACCATAATTCTTCACGAAAATGTGCCAAACCAGCCAACAAATCGTAAATATGCCAGTCTGTAATCGGACACCCGAACCGCCATTATAAGACACATACTTATTTGCTGCTTGGCAATGTCGGGGGCGAAAAACACGGCTTAAAATAATATTTTAACATTAAAAAAAGTTTCTTCATACAGTCAGCATACAGCAGACGTGTAATAAATTGGTGAGGATAGAAAGCAAAAATGTCGTAGCATGAGTATTAAAAAAACTAGCAGTCGAGAAGGGTAAACAAACGGGGAAATACCCCACCCTCTTTAGCAGTTTCAAGAAGTAGGGTAAATGCCTTTGAACTGTCGATCCTCCTAACTGACTAAATCCCGCTCCTTTAGAAGGCTGGCCCGTCCGCCAGTGAATATAAACGATCGTAATTCTATAAGACAACATTTGGAGTCTGGCCATTTCTTCAACGGTTTCATTCTTGCTACTGGCGGACGAACCGAATCTCCAAAGGGAGGGGAATTTTTCCAAAGAGGGGGGAATAGGCAGAAAATATGCCATTTTACCTACATCTTAAGGAACAAAACCCACTTATTAAGATCACCAAAGAGGGGGAATTCAACTTGTCCCACCCCTTCTCGTCCGCTGATGATTCTTGCGCGCATTATGTAGTCATCATTTAGTTATCATTCTGAACCCGTCCAATTATTTCCGGTGCGCTTCTTCTCTTTTCATGTATCATAACAGAACAAAAAAGTCGAATGACTCAACAAAAATGTGTCTTCTATCTGTTGTACTAAAAATTTGAACAAAAAAATCAAATTCAGAAAAAAAAATTCTTTATCAAAAAATTTAAATTTTTTTAAAGATGTTATTAGAAAGAAATTTACAGGTTTAGAATCTCAACCTGATGACAATGATGTATACACTTTTATTTAGTAAACCCTTTTTATTGTGAAAATACCTACAGTTTACCGCTGCAGTTTATTCCATTCGTTCAGCATGATATGTTAATAGAATGTTAACAGTTTGCCGAAACATTGACGGGCATCCCGATTCAATCACGAGCATATGTAAACTATTTTGAGTTGTATTGTAGAGGTGGCTAGCTATTTTCAGCCACGATAATCAAATTTCGGAATACCCGGACCCGGGACACGATTAATTTAGGCGCAGTGAAAACAGTTTAATATGTCTAGGATGCACTGGCGGACGAGCCAAACCTCCAAAGGGAGCGGAATTTCGTTAAAGAGGGTGGAAGCGGCAGTTTTCAAGCCATTTCACCTGCACCTTGGGGAACAAGCTGCACTTTTTTAATTCTCCAAAGAGAGGGAATTCCACTTCTCCTCCCATTCTCGTCTGCTAGTGCTTTCATATACGTACAGCTGCAGTGACACTGAGTTAGTTCCCTGTTATCACAACGGCTGACAGACACATGAGATAGAGTTAGGAAACCAGCTTTAGCTTTTGTAGCTTTTTATTTTGTTTTATTTCTAGTCAACATTGAGGAAAACATTCATAAACAAAAACATATACGTGACAATCTGAATAACCCTAAAAACTTTAATTTACTTAGGTTTGGTAATCTGTAGACATCTGACCAACGCGCTTTCTCTGAACTTTTTTTTTCACTTCTATGGCTTATATAGCTTTACATAACAAGAAATTGTATGACTAAATACATAGAATACGTACATAAGTAGGCTGTAAGCTTTTGTAAACACCATATGCTGTTCTCTGACTCAAACTCAATTGATTAACTAAACTGAATCTTAGGATAATATGATAAATCCAATGTTTTTTTTATCATATAAGATTCGGTGTCTGTAATTCGAAATCTCCATGACGATGACAACGTCAAACTTCATTGTATCTCCAAGCCATCAGATGTGTTATGGTGAATTTTAAAACTGGTCAAATCAAAACTAGATTCCATTGGTCACGTATCGTCATATGTTTTGAAGTTGGCCAGCTTAAAAACTTTTTCGCCACTTCCTACGGAAGTTGCCTGTTTTTCTGATAGTTGAATTTGAAAACTGAACGTAATCTGAGACATCAGTGAAAATAGCGCAAAATTACATTTCGAAGAATCAGCTACATACATTACATAACAGTATGTATGCAACCAACTGGGTACCATTAATACAGATACCAACTGGCAATCTGGGCCATTTGCTTGACATAAAATACTACTTTCTGTGATTCAAGTAAACCTACATCACAGAAGAAGAATATATAGCTCTTGCAACACATTCCCTAACATGAAACATCGTTTTTCAACGGCCATCGTTACTAACCATCATAGCTGAATGATGGTTGGCATGTTTGTACATACGTACATATAGGCCTCGTAATTGGTTCCAAGAAAATCCAAAACGTGGCACAGAAAATTCCTTACTTGAGAATCCGGTCTGGACTTGAGAATCTGGTTCTGGTCATGCCATGGGTTCTCGCAGTTTTAAACCATTTCTTATAATCAATTATGAGGCCTATACATATACAATGTATGCACAGTTCGGTGTAAAGTATGCGGCATATCTGACTTGAGGTACGACATTTAGTTTTACGGTGGTAAGTTAATTAACTGTATATAAAAACAACGGTAAAAAACGATTTGAACAGTCACGAATGACTGTAAGTATACAGGAAAGAACTTTCCATTATTGTATACATGATCAGGCTGTTGTTGTTATCATAAAGCACTGCGTCACCAAAAGCCACATGACGGGTTATGGTAGTTGTGTTAACAGCCACTAATCTTTCAAAAGACCACCGTGGTTAATCCATGATGCTAATGACTCGGATTTTGAAAATCCGGTACTGAATCCAAAAACATGATAGATGATGCTTGGTAGATGGAGTTTCGCTGATCTGATAACTCCAGAGCAAACGTGAACATTTGTATTTTTTATTGAAAATTATGCCCCAAGTGTTTTCTGTGCAACATAAAGTAATTGAGGTCCATGATTTTCTTTGAAATGTTCAGTTGAATCACCGTTCCTGGAAAATTTAACAAGTTTAGAGAAAAACAGACAGTTTTTTTACTAGTTTAAAAGCTGGACTTGGTCGATACTAACCACATTTTTTGGCTATAAAAAAAACCAAGATTAGACTACCAAAACACTTGAGTTGTCTGCGGATCACGATCAAATTTGGTTAGGGACAATTCATGTGTTGTTGATTGTAAGATCTGTATGGGTAACTAGTGTGACTGACTGACTGACTGACTGACTGACTGACTGACTGACTGACTGACTTACTGACTGACTGACTGACTGATTGACTAACTGACTGACTGACTGACTGACTGATTGACTGATTGACTGACTGACTGACTGACTGACTGACTGACTGAGTGACTGACTGACTGACTGACTGACTGACTGACTGACTGACTGACTGACTGACTGATTGGTTGACTGACTGACTGACTGACTGATTGGTTGACTGACTGACTGACTGGTTGACTGACTGACTTTGGACTGTTTTACTGACTGACTGACTGATGGAAGATGAAAGCATGTATGTATTAGGATATCGACTTTGACTACTGTAGTACTCAATTGGAGCTCATCTCGGCCATGAGAACCAACGAGTCTGATTAACTTACCCAACTGAGTTAATAACTGAACTTTAACAGTATTGCAATAAAAAAATTATAGTGATTTTATGACATGTACATAGCTAAATCTACATCCCTCAGTCAACAACGATTCAGCTGCTAGACACAAACAACTCGTCTAATCTACGTAACTCAGTTACAGGAACATACGATACCAGAGTCTGGCGGACCACCAAATCGACCAAACGGTTAGGAACTGTTCCCCAGAGGGTGTTGCCAATTATGATTATAATTTCACCTACGTCACCCTAGGAATGCCACGATTTCTAATTCCGCTAGAATAGCAAGTTCTATGTTCTCCTGCCGTCTTGTCCGCTACGACACCACGGTACAGATGAGATCTCGTTGACGAAGTTTGGCCAACGTACATATGTTTGTGGGTATCGGAGATAAAGATGTGTGTTCGTTGGGTAATTTAGTTGAGTGCCAAGGCACACATGAGTACGGTACGTCTCAGGCAACGAACGCCCTTATCAACAGTTGACACTGGTGTCATTGACCATTGTATAAGGACTTCGAGGGTCATAGCCACCACATGCGGTACCATGACATTTACTTATATACCATTTTCTTGTATGACAAAAAATGGTGCGTATGATCATGAATCAACTTTACCAATTAATTACTTTTTAAATTAAAACTTGGCATCTACCTTCCGAACGTTCAAATTCAGTTGAGAGGCAAGACACTTACGGGAACGGTAATTCTCAGGGAAGGAATGACCTCATCCATACTTGGTGCCATTGACCTTTGTAAGTACTTCGAGGGTCGTAGCCACAACCTGTGGTACCATTGGACTTATATGACTTATACCATTTTCTTGTATGACAAAAAATTATATGCATGATCATGAATCAACTTTACCAATGAATTTTTTAAATAAAACTTAGCATCTAACTTTCGAACGTTCAAACTTAAGTTAAGAGCCAAGGCACATATGGATACGGTACGTCTCAGGCATTGAACGCCCTTATCAACAGCCGACGCTGGTGTCATTGACCATTGTATAGGACTTCGAGAGTCGTAGACACAACATGCGGTACCATTGCATAGGACTTATACCATTTTCTTGTATGACAAAAAATGGTGCGTATGACCATGAATGAACTTTACAAATGAAATTTTTTAAAATAAAACTTGGCATCTAACTTTCTACCGTTCAAATTTAGTTGAGTTGAGAGGCAAGGCAGTTATGGGTACGGTAGGTAAGGAATGCCATCCTCCACAGTTAATACCATTGACCATTGTAATGACTTCGAGGGTCGTAGCCACAACATGCGGTACCATGGCATATGACTTATACCATTTTCTTGTATGAAAAAAACACAGGAACACCACTGAGAGTTTGTGTGAAGAAGTCTTCTAAATTATCACATTTTACTACATGATTACATTTGTTTGTTAGCGCTGGTATTTTATGCTGGTTAATTTAACATGTTATAGTCTGTCTAGGTCTCGGTTTACTTTTCAGACGATCATATGAGAATGAGACCATCTGATTATACCATGGCAATATGATATTTCCATCAGCAGATAGGGGGTTTGGGACGATATTTGAGCTGCGAAATAAAATAAAGAAACAGACTGGCTAGAAAAACTTTCTTTATATAGAAAACGACTCCATAACTTATTTATTCACATATATAGCAGTTATGTTGCGAATAAACATAGATGAACAGCTGAAATTAATCTGCTAAGTTATTCATGTAACTTTCTTAGAGTTTGACCAAATCAAAACAGAAACGGTAAGTCTTGCTTGAATTTGAAATTGAATTTATATACAATGAATGTAAACGGCTACTAATACTGTTTACCTAATGTAAATATTACAAAGAATATATTACAAGTATTAAAATGTTGCAGATATAAATCCAGTAGATGCAAGCTTCAAATCCAATGTGAATGCCTATGCTGACGTAAAGAAATGGTAAAATGGCAAAAATCTCTGTCGGTGAACGGCCCAAAGCGCTAACAAAACTCGGATCCCTGACTCTCGATGTCTCAGAAAACATGTCTTTTCTACCCGTAGGACAAGGAATGCCGAACAAAAACAAGTCCAGTATGTACATAATTAGACGTTGTATGGCGTGGGTGCCCTTCATATAGCAACAGTATAAGTATAACCATCGGTAACTTAATCAACAACCGAATAACTTATTTAAAAAAAATTATTGTTGTTTTTTAGCAACATGTCAATCATAACTAGAACAATCTTCAACTTATTCAACAACTGTTTTGAACAGATTTTTTTTTATTACAAAAATGGCCTTTTTCAAAAAAAACAAAACAAATCACTTCAAATACGGAAAAAAACGTACAGTGGGACAGTGGGTGAAAAACATGTTTTTTTCATTTTTAGCATTTAGTAACATAACAAAAATTAGTGTGTGCCGTCCTCTAGCAACATGCCAATTATAAGTAAAACCATTAAACAACCGTTTTAAACAACAAAAACGAAACAAATCGCTTTAAAAGCGGACAAATTCTTAGGTAAACAACATGTTTTTAGAACAATAATTGTCTGTGCCGGCTTTTTATCAACATGTCAATCATTAGTAGAACTATCTTCAACTTATTCAACTATGGTTTTGAACAGAACATTTTGAAAAAAAAATTTAATCACTTTAAATGCAGAACAATACTTGAGTGAACAACATATTTTTACATATTTAACATTTTGTAACAGAACAAAAATTATTGGGTGCCGTCACGTTCATAAAGCAACATGTCGATCATAAGCACTGTCCACCTGAATGAACAAAATTCAAATCGAGAACACGATTCAGCCAAAAAAAACATTTAATAGGCAGCAACTTAAAAAATTGCTCGCGTCTTTTTAAACTTTTCGTTTTCACCACAATAATATTTTTGGGGAAATGGGGTTTGTGTAACGAATTGTGAGTTTGTGCCGTCATAACGCATCGTGTCAATCATAAACACCGTCAACTTATTCAACAACTGTTTTTCTGAAAAGAAGAACCAAAAAATCTTAAACGAAGGAAAGATTTAAGGTGAGAAACATCTTTGCAGCAGTGTAACACATCGAACCTCTTATCTGATCTGACTTCTCAATAACACCACACAAAACTTTTCTGGAGGTATACGGGGGTTTCCGTTGAGTAGATAGTTGTATGAAACAGTCAGTTGGTGGATAGACTTTTTTAATTAACCGGAATAGTATGGTTTTTAATTTCGAATAATGAAACATGTAACTTTTAAGTAATTGAGACATTCCACTTTTAGCCGGTAGTCATAAATCATCAGACCGAGTATACGAAAGTATTGTACATTATGTACGTAGGTTTTTTAACAAATTTAATCTATGCTGCTAAAAATCGGTTCAACAAATACCGTATAATAATGACTTCGATACAAAAATAATTTTGAACAGCAACTAAATAGTTCATTTACTATTTCTAAAGTTAGAGCAAGACGTTCTCGTGCACATGTAACCTAGGGGTTTTTATGCAATGTCATCAGAAAAACGAAGGTCAACCAAATTACAATCATAATACAGTAATGTCTGATCATAACCAGAGGATTATCGCCATGAACTAGTAGAATCGTGACCTTTAGTTAACGTACAGTAATCAATCTGAATGACTTGACTGACTGACTGACTGACTGACTGACTGACTGACTGACTGACTGACTGACTGACTGACTGACTGACTGACTGACTGACTGACTGACTGAATAACTGACTGACTGACTGACTGACTGACTGACTGACTGACTGACTGACTGACTGACTGACTGTCTGACGTACTGACTGATTGACTGACTGACTGACTGACTGACTGACCGACAGACTGTCTGACTGATGATGAACTTACTATGGTTCATGATACGTATAATAAAATCCATGTATGTCTGCATGTTTGCACGTATTTCCTGACAGACAAATGTACCCGGTGGCTCGTGGCATGTTCATAAGACTGCGTACATACCGTAACCCATGGATCGGGCTCTGGCCATCCATTCAAGATTGCAAGAAACTTCTGAACCCTGATATCTTTATATGATATATGTATAATAGCATTCTCATTCTCATTGTAATACATTTGAAAAAAGGCTAGGACACATAAAAACCAATCTGACAAGTGAACAAATTATTACACAACACCAGAACATATACAAAAGTTTCGGAATCACACATGACAGTAGTCAGAACAAAATTCCAACTATATATGCGTTGCCCAAGCTACATAAAAATCCACGAAAATTCCGCATGATAGCTGGTGCAGCTACAGCTACAACTAAACAACTTTCTGTAACAGTTCTGAAATGTCTAAAAAAATTCAGATCACATTTCATAAGTTATTGCAAAATTTCGGAAAAACGTTCCGGTAAAAAGCTTTACATCTCCATTAACGACAGCCAACAAGTTTGCGATTTTCTTTCAAACAAACAAATAATCCCCACAACCGGGAATAGTTTCGATTTCTCTACTCTTTACACCGAATTAAAGCACGATATAATCGAACAAAACTTGTTCATGATATTTGATCTCTGTTTTAAAAATGCATGCAAAAAGTACTTAGCTGTTCCCAAATCAGAATATGGTGAAACGTTTTATACAGAAGAAGAAACCAACAGTGACAAGTACTACTACATTGATTCAGTCACAATGAAGCAAATGACCAAATCTTTGATCGATAACACATACGTAACTTTCTCCGGACACATATACAGACAAATTAAAGGAATACCGATGGGTGGAAACGCTAGCCCCTTGATCGCTGACTTGGTCCTAAGCGCAATGGAATTCAAATACATGAAAACAATTCAATTACCATCTAATACACCCCTGTTTCGTTATATTGATGATATCCTAGCAATTAATTATGACTACGAGAAACACACGAAAGATGTCTACGACAGCAGTCTCAAACTAAACAAAGAATGCATGATACAAAACGGGATCAACTATTTAGATTTGCATATAACCAAAAATACTGCTAACTTGAAAATATTTGATAAAACTGATGCTTTTCCTTTCACAGTGAAAAAATATTTTACCTCCACAAACTGCGTACACAGTAAAATGATCACCGGAATAGTCATAGGTCGACTAATACAATTTTCCAGAAAACTCTCCAACGTTGAAAACTGGAAAGTTGAAACACGTAAATTAATCGGTACAATGAGAGAAAACCATTTCAACGACACCGTTATTTTAACTTGCTTACTGAAATTTCACGCGAAACATCCTCAACTCATGTGGAAATTCAAAATTACTAACAAAAAACAATTTCTGACATTGATAAAAAATTGGTGAATTCCCCGTAAATTCAAAATAAACTATTGGATTATCTTTTTTTGAAAAAATAATTTCAAATTCATATTTTTTCAATTTTTTCCTTTTTACGAACACCCTGTATGCGTCACTCTGATAATCCTCACGGATTATACCTCAGCAATATGGCGAGTGACTTCCTATATATATTGGAACCATTTCACTAGTTTTTCATTCATTCTTCAATCATCAATCTGACTTCAAACTTGTTGGCTACGACTGAAGTGAAATGCATATTCACTTCCTTCTAGCTATGCATTGTTTGAAAGTCCACTACAACGATAATTTAATAAATAATAATATTTGGGAAACTCCATTTGCTGTCTAAAGGTCATAATTCTGTTGCACACTATTAGTCAACGTTTTATAACCTGAAGATACAAATGTGATCATACCATAAAAATAATACTTTTATTTTCTTTCTCTTTTTGCTTCTTCTTTTTCGGTCTTGTTTAACTGATGAGACCACAAGACCCTTCTTCTAATTTGGTGTCTTAATTTATGGTCGAAACACCACTTAATCAATTTTATAAACTTTTTACTTCTATTTCTTCTTTTTTTCAAGTTCAACTCACAAATTAGAATTTGTCTCAGCATTGAGATGAGAATAATTCCACACCTTACTGATACTGAACTCTGACTATGCTATACACAATTGTGTTTATGTACAACTACATATGTATGCATCTGGAAATAATGGTTTATGACTTTTCGGTAGATATGTTTTTTGCCAAAAAAATAGTCAAAAGAGTGTGCCAGTGAGCGAAATGCCCCACAGCTGTTGATGGCTGTCAAACAAGTTACAGAATGTCATGTCATAACTTGAATAAGTACATATTCTATATGTATATATGGACTTACATACATATATAAATATTTACTTACATACATATATATACAGTACATACTTACTTACATATATGGGCCCGAAACATCTAAAATATGTATTTTCTAGGATCCATGATGCGTAAAAGAGAAATTGGATACAACTTCTCATAGCTATAAAGTATTAATACCCTGATGTAAAGTGAGATGTTAATGTTGCGACAGATTACAACTTAGTAGATCATATTGATCTGAGTGCATTTTTTTCGAAGTTCTGGTCTTACCAACAAACTGAAAATTTCAAGTATCCTGGTAGAATTCCAACCCATGACCTTCTTTTCGGTACGGGTGCTTTCAGAGTAAAAAGGAAAGTAAAAAGGAAAGTAAAACGGAAAGTAAAATCTGGAAACCTTTTGACCGAAAATAAATTTTCGGGACTTCCTGGTCAATAGGTTTACAGATTTTACTTTCCGTTTTACTTTCCTTTTTACTTTCCTTTTTACTCTGAAAGCACCCTAAACAGTTTCCGGTACACCGAAAGCAGACGTCAGCTGCTGCAGTGAAACCAATTTAATTTCCACTGATTGAAGGAACTCATTACCATGATACCATTATCAGTGCATTTCATTTATAAATAGTAGGGTTAATTCTGTGTCCTTTATTAGTGAGAGTGACTTTGTGTTCAACGCATTTCCAGTTTGCACTGGCGGACCACCGAAACACTAGAGGACGAGAAGGGGTGGGAAAAGTGGAATTCCCTCCTCTTTGGCGTTTTTTTTAAAGAAAAATTTGTTCCCGTAGGTGTAGGTAAAATGGCCTGAAAACTGCCGATTCCCCTCTCTTACGAAATTCCCCTCCCTTTGGAAGATTAGCTGGTCCGCCAGTGCACCAATTGGGAAACGGATTTTCCCAAAGAGTGATACTGTATGGTGGAGACAATCTTATTCTACCTGTACTAAGTGGTACAAATCATCCTGTTTGAAACCGCCAAATTGAAATTTCCGCTTTTCTATGTATCTCCAACTCGACAGCAACTTTTAATTACGGTACCTACATTACATTAAATCAGGTGATTGCTAGCTCAAAATACAAGCGAGGCTCATATTTGAGAAGACGAGCCAAATTTTCTGAACCTCATGTAACTGACTGAAACTTGAGCCAGTGATGTCCCCCGTTTCTGAGTTTTAATTGAGTCAGAATCGACTTTAAATTAATTAATTAAAATCCAGAGAAATCGGTGTTTTGGTACTCATGATCAAAACCCTCCACATAACCAACAAATATGCACTCTGAGATGGTGTCATTTCATTCAGAGGCACATTAACCTCACCTTGATTTCAAAATCCTTTGTGAATTTTCAGTGATTTCAAGAGTTCTAAAAATACTTGTTTGTCATAAGCAGCTTACCGTAAACTACATACCGGTAAGCTGCTAATGCTGGAATTTGTAAGAAATGCAGTCGACACTAGCAGATGAGAAGAAGTAGAAAAGTGGATTTCCCCTCCCTCTTTTGCGTTTTCAAAAAGCAGAACTTTTTCATTAAACCTTAGAAAAAATGGTCTAAAACTGTGAATTCCCTTCATTTGGAGGGTAAACTCATCCGCCAGTGGCAGACAGGACGGTTATTAAGAAACTGTAGAAAAACAAAAACTGTTATACTGCTTATGATTTGTGGTTTAACGAAAAGGTACAAAAAACTACTTATAATCATAAAAAGCAGACAAGTGCGTTCATTGTCCATATGGTGACATGCAAGTATTTATAAACCGGAACCTGGGGTAGAGACCGACAGTCACTTCCGATTGTACAGTACTCTTTTGTTTCCAATCCAATCACTGACCGACCAGCAATCACGGCTCTGATCGAAAGGGAATATCCCCAAGGAAGAGAGAGATCTAGTAAATTTATAATGAGCTAGGTGAAACTACATATGTATTTTAAATTTTTTTATAAAAGGCGTTTCGATCGGACCA
Source organism: Daptonema setosum (assembly GCA_964036265.1). NCBI lineage: Eukaryota > Metazoa > Nematoda > Chromadorea > Monhysterida > Xyalidae > Daptonema > Daptonema setosum. The sequence continues at coordinate 10,783,324 of OZ038443.1, forward strand.
CAGAACTCCGTGACTCAATGAATAAGATTAAGTGATTTTATAACCATCCTATAATCACTTCAGAATTAAAATGTTTCCTTTATTTTTAGTCACTTTCAGAATTCATAATCTCGTATGCAACTGAAACTGAAGGAGCAATCTTACGCATGGGTTTTCTTTGGTTGTAAACCCGATTCGATTCTTTTGCATAATCAATCATGAGCAGTATAAATGGAACAAATTCCACGTGCTTAAAAAACCGACAAATGCGTGGGACATTTCAGCATTGCCTGACACTGACACCATGCCGAACGCTATTAGTGAATGTAATGAATGATCTCGCAACACCATCCATACTGGACGTGTTTTAGGCGTTGGCTCATCAACCACTCTACACAAAGCACGTTCAATTTACTGATTCGATATACGAAACGAAAAGTTCAAACCAATATACGAAACGAAAAGTCCGTAATAATATTGCCTGGTTATGGTTCAAACAATACGGTTCCGATTTATATATCATTCACATTTATTAGAGGACTCAATTTGAAAGAGCGCCATTTTTCACCGCTGTTCCCAAAATACAATCAACGGAATGCACTTGGCAGTTTCTTTTGGAGCTATAAACTGTATCTTTTGGAGCACAAGTATGTTGTATGCAACATATGTGCATCCTAAAAATACGCATTTTCTTGACAAGCTTATGTATGTACGCCAGGCCGAAAACAACAGCAACAACAACAACACCACCAACAACAACAACAACAACAACAACACTAAAACCACCACAAAGAACCATGAAAGTGACACATATAATGGAAATTGGGAGAACAATATATGGTAATAATATTTTATTATATATGAAAGCACTTTACAAAGAGTGAAATAAGCAAGTGATTGCCTATTTGATGTGCCTGAAAATGACAGTTCTGCAATCAATAATAACTACAGTATATTCTTGGCAACACAATGACGTAAAACAATATGCCACCCATTGGATCGCAACAACTAAAACAACTACTACAACCAAAAAAGTAACAAAAACACCAGCTATAAAAACATTTTATAAAACAAAATACTTTTGTATCCATTAAAATATGATATTTTTTAAGTTATCCCCGGGATTTGTCAAGTTGTTTATAAACATTTCATTGTTTTTAATTAGCCCATGCCTCACATATTTGTATGTAGTTCAATTACGTATACACCGTATTCAAATTTCAGTTATCTTATAAATCTCTAGTTCTTATAAATCTGTACCTGTTATATCCAGTCTTCCTGATACTAATTCCTAGTGAGTCGTCGCACTCACAATCAACCTTGCCACGTTTACTTGACAGTTGTAGACAGTTTTCCGGCCAACGGAACTGGAAGTGGCATACAGTAGTACATGCCACGAGTTCATACAGAAGATTACCCCAAAAATATTCCATTCGGCGTCTAGCGTTGGTGGAGACCATCGTTTTTTTCTCGTCTGAGAGTGAGACAGACTTTTTTCATTGTGTTGTTGTATTTATCCAAGTGTCGTTTGTATGAAAGAGCTTCATATTTTTTGTAATTTGAAGGCTTTTACAGAAAAACTTATAAAAAACTGATTTATACTGGACGACATGTTCTTCAATACCGTGGAAAGATATGTAGAACTAATGTATGTATTTCGAATGCAGTAGCATTTGCGTCATAAATACGGTATAAATAATGATGAATATAATGGGACCTGCCAGTCTGACGGAGTCGGGTCACTTACTGTAATCGTTCTACCGACCACCAAATAAATGACTTTGTTCATCGAGACAGGTATGCAGTCATTCTGGCACCATCTACCACTAGCGGATGAGAAGGGGAGGGAAAAGTGTAATCCCCCCTCTTTGGCGATTTCAAAATTTTTAGTTTGTTCCCTAAGGTGTAGGTAAAATGGTATGAAAAAGTGCTGATTCCCTCCTCTTTGACAAAATTCCCATTGCTTTGGAAAGTTGGCTCTTCCGCCAGTGCCATCTACATATTACTGTACCAAAACTCAGCTAAAGTCGAAGACAAATTACTGTACCAAAAAGGTGCGTGAATTCGTGATAAAAATCCCAGTGATGTATTTATTTCTTTACTATGCTTTCGGTCTCCGTCAGTCGGTCATAAATTTGTATTTTTGCCGTGTTTTGGATTTTTTTAGGGAACTCTTGGTGCAAATGTTGGTGCAAATGTAGGAGAAAAATTTCCTCTTTGATTAGTTGCCAACTGTTTGAGAACTGGTTCAGTACAGCTCGATAACCAAATAGGAAAAAACTACGTTTTATTGGCAACTGTCGTGAAGGTGAAACATTTAAATTGGGTTTTTCGCGCGTTTTTTATGGACCAGTAAGTTATTTTCAACTGTACACACTGAGAAAACGTGGTTGCAGAAAAGTGCATATACAGCTGTTTTTTTACTAAACTTTATGATCAAAAAATATTGCAAGTTACATACTTGGGAATTCCTGGTGGGTATACATACATGGAAATATCTCACCATCATAGCCCTTAGTGTTTCCATCAGAACCAACAATGGATTTCATGAAATAATTCATCCGAAACTCTGATATATGTACGAGTTATAGAAAGCATAAGCAAATCTGACATGTGTGCATTACATAAACGCCATTAGAGGATACAAATACCATGGAACATAACGTTTCATTGCTGACGGTTCTGCGGTCTCATTAACATTCTTCTCGGATAAACTAACGATCTTAGGATGCACTTGAGGACCAGCAGGTGTGGAATTTCCCTCTCTTTGAGGTTTCAAAAAGTGTATTTTATTTTTAAGGTGTAAGTAAAATGGCCTTATTTCCGACAATCATCCCATCTTTGAACAGATTCCCCTTCCTTCGAAGGTTTGGCTCGTCCGCCAGTAAAAGAGAAAATAACGACAAACATTGTGTTTCTATTCTTTCCCGCCTCAGGAAAAGCTCAATTTGTTGTTGGGAACTCTCGCCTAATTAAATGTATACATATGCAGTACATAAATAAGCCTAGTGGAACAAACAGAGAAAACTGTCATGCAAACCACATGGAATTGCTGCACGGAAAAAGATACATATGTATGTCTGAGTACGTTTATGAAAGACTAAATTCTTCAAAAAACGCGGTGAGATCTCGAATATATTTGCATCGATGAGGCACAGGACGAGGGCGATAACTAAACTGTACTTGTTGGACACCCTGTATGTACTATGTAAGCAACAGGAGTAGCTCACGGAACACGTGTAATTACATATCTTACAACATAATTACATACGTGTGTGAGTACATACCAACCAAGTCAGAATTAACTATCACGCAAATCACTGGTTGATGGGTGAAAATAGGAGGGTACAGTTTTCGATAGGTCAGAAAAGTATTTTTTCAATCGTTCAAAAAGTTCAAGTTGAATCATTGTATCTGCGGCCTTTAAATCTCCGAGAAAATTCTCATCCCGTCTATAAGAGTTCGTCTTCCCACCCGTGGCCGTAATGACATAGGCAACAAAGCTTGTTTGTCTGCGGAAGTAACCTGTGATTGCATGGTCAAGTACACTAATTTAAAAGACGTACATGTGAGTGAGTGAGTGAGTGAGTGAGTGAGTGAGTGAGTGAGTGAGTGAGTGAGTGAGTGAGTGAGTGAGTGAGTGAGTGAGTGAGTGAGTGAGTGAGTGAGTGAGTGTGTGAGTGAGTGAGTGAGTGAGTGAGTGAGTGAGTGAGTGAGTGAGTGAGTGAGTGAGTGAGTGAGTGAGTGAGTGAGTGAGTGAGTGAGTGAGTGAGTGAGTGAGTGAGTGAGTGAGTGAGTGAGTGAGTGAGTGAGTGAGTGAGTGAGTGAGTGAGTGAGTGAGTGAGTGAGTGAGTGAGTGAGTGAGTGAGTGAGTGAGTGAGTGAGTGAGTGAGTGAGTGAGTGAGTGAGTGAGTGAGTGAGTGAGTGAGTGAGTGAGTGAGTGAGTGAGTGAGTGAGTGAGTGAGTGAGTGAGTGAGTGAGTGAGTGAGTGAGTAGTGAGTGAGTGAGTGAGTGAGTGAGTGAGTGAGTGAGTGAGTGAGTGAGTGAGTGAGTGAGTGAGTGAGTGAGTGAGTGAGTGAGTGAGTGAGTGAGTGAGTGAGTGAGTGAGTGAGTGGGTGAGTGAGTGAGTGAGTGAGTGAGTGAGTGAGTGAGTGAGTGAGTGAGTGAGTGAGTGAGTGAGGGAGGTGAGTGAGTGAGTGAGTGAGTGAGTGAGTGAGTGAGTGAGTGAGTGAGTGAGTGAGTGAGTGAGTGAGTGAGTGAGTGAGTGAGTGAGTGAGTGAGTGAGTGAGTGAGTGAGTGAGTGAGTGAGTGAGTGAGTGAGTGAGTGAGTGAGTGAGTGAGTGAGTGAGTGAGTGAGTGAGTGAGTGAGTGAGTGAGTGAGTGAGTGACTTTGAATGAGCGCCATTTCAAGACTGTTTATTAGGCTGATTGTTTAATTCTGTGTTTTTAGCAGACATGGAATAGGGAATCTCAATATCACTGCATTGATAAACGAATTCTATTCCAACCAAGGAAGTGAAAAATTTCAAGTTCCTGGTAGGATTCGAACCCACAACCTTCGGTTTGTATGTACTTGTGCAAGTAAAAGCATAACCAAGGTCAAAGAAAAGGCGGACTCTCAAGTTAAGACTTGTAATCAAGTGAGCGTGCTGTAACATGATGGATTTTTTGAATTGGTGCCTGGGGCCAGTCTGAAACTGAATTGATGATGTTATGATACCGGTTCAAAGTTTATGAGGTTTTCGTGACGACAGCTCAGCTCAGACAACCAACCAACATTTGTTAATCATTATCAATCATGCATCCATGATGTGTAAGGTGGAAGAAAAAATCGCTCTCAATATTTTATTATTATCCTGTATTGCCATACCATCTTCTTCTGATTAACAAAAGTTAAACCTCTTTATGTATGTTGAAGGTACATAAAACAAGTTCATCTACCCAATTCAATAAAAAAACTGCAAGGTTTTTTTTCGCACTTTCCTGAACCCGCTCCATCATAGACATGGACAAAGACTTACATAATTGATTACAGTAATATTGGATGGGTGATTGTCATAACAGAGGCAAACCATGTATAAATATGTACATCAACGCCACCAAGTGAAAAGTTTCCACAAAAACTCTTTCAACTTTCAGTTTCACACATACAGCTGCAACTAATATGAGGTGATGATTGCAGCGTGCTTGACAGTGTAACTTTAATTAACACGGAAAAATCACAATAACTTAAACAAATCTGTTGTTCAGATTTTTTCGAAAATTTAACAACAGTAGTCAGTGAGCGATTTACTTCAATAGTCATAAAGAAGACCGTTTCGAATGTGTTTGGTTTGGAATATGCTTTACTCGGCATGTGAATTATTCTGTGCTAATATGATCGTAAACTCATTATTTTGGAAACGTCCACGTTAGATATGTACATATTACAGGAGTTTAGGAGTAGATTGTTCCACCACCAGTCAGTCACGTAATGGATGTTTCCTCTATAAATATGTTTCCATAAATAAATATTTGCTCCGGGTTACTGTACAAAAGTGAATGGCGCTTTTAATCCGGAATTAATTTCTTGCTATGTATGACATAGGTTGATTAACACGCGGCAATATCCAGAAATGCACGTATTCATGAACAGTATGTTCATTCATTCATGAAGTTGGTTGATTAAAAGACAACAACTACATACCGTGTACATTGCAACTTCATATAATTCCGGTCAGAACTGAAAAAACGTGTGAAAAGGGTTAAGAAAACTACATGAATACGGTATATAGGGTAGTTCGTGTAAAATCAACAGCTATTTTTCGTTTTTGTGCAATAATTGACGAAGAAAAAAAACTTGTGGTTTCCATAAATTTCGCTGAAGGCATTGGCATTTTTTTGAGTGTAGCTAACAAATGCCTCGGTTATTTAGAATACTTTTATGAACTGTTGAAGGAAGGTACAGGAGCCGACTCCACGAAAATAAGCCGGGCTGTACAACATTGACAGGGCACTGGCAGCTGCCGAACCATTGCATCCAACCCTCAAAACGTATGATGATGAATACTAATGACATAATGGAATGTCTGTATATTACGAATCCATATAAAATGTTTTCTTGTCCGTGAATTATGTATGTACCGAGATAGTGAGTGAGTGAGTGAGTGAGTGAGTGAGTGAGTGAGTGAGTGAGTGAGTGAGTGAGTGAGTGAGTGAGTGAGTGAGTGAGTGAGTGAGTGAGTGAGTGAGTGAGTGAGTGAGTGAGTGAGTGAGTGAGTGAGTGAGTGAGTGAGTGAGTGAGTGAGTGTACTCGCCGACGAGAAAAGAAGGAAAACGTGGAACTCTCTTTTCTCCCTCGTAATTTAAGTCAAAGTTAGCTACATAATTATTCTCATGCTTAGAAAGTTATTCTCTCTCGCCGGTGCCGTAACGTTAAAAAGGCACCTGAGACCACCAGTATTCATGTGTTTATGAGTATGCCCGGCAAGACAACTGCCGTCCCATAACCTGCATGCTTCGTTCCACATGAATAGAGCAAAAGGCACAACATCACACTTTATTTGCAGTATTACTATATTACGTGAGGAAATCTGCAAATAGGTTATTCAAAAAATTATCATCCGAGCAAATACTTCAAGGAAAGATGTATGTACAATAACTGACCACTCAAAACGTAAAAACGAGCCGGAAATGCTCGGCATGGAATTTTTTTATTTACACACAGATGTTACAAAGTCAGTAGTAACTTTTTATCACTTTTTCCTACTTTTTACTACTATTAAGAAGGAGTAGAGCAATAATATTCAAACGAATTAAACATCAATCATTCGATGCCTTCCAACTCCACCAAGGAAGTGATCCCAACTTATTTGTGATAGAAAGAAGCAACGTTTATATAGTTCCTTCAAAGGAATATGTCTCCAGGTTTATCTGATAAAAAGGTGACAGTTCTCATGCTTTGAGGCACTGAGTCAAACGGCTGTCAATCGG
>OZ038443.1:10795274-10831038 GCA_964036265.1 Daptonema setosum
TTCTTGAAATTTTAAATATATCAAATTCAATTCTTAATTTTAATAAACCAGTATATAAAGTTAGCGTTTTTTTTTTATTAGAATCCAGGAAGGAACTACCTACATGTTTATTTTCAGATTCTTGATCGTGCTACAGTGCCTATTATAAAGATGGTAGATTCGAATACGGATATACGCGTGGACATCAGCTTCAATATGCCGTATGGAGTGCCGTCAGCGCAGTTGATCACTGTTAGGAATATTTTTGTTATAAGAAAATTGAACATTAGAATCATGTATAGTTTTCTGAACAAACACACATACGTTTTCCATGGTAACTTCCCGCCAATGTTTTTTCCATGACAATGTTTAGTATCTGATCATTGAAGCATAATCATCATGTGGCTTACAGAATTTTCTGGACGAGTTTCCACCGCTCGTCTACCTCGTGTACGTTCTGAAGCAGTTTCTGCTGCAACGCGATCTCAACGAGGTCTTCACGGGTGGCGTCAGTTCCTACAGTCTGATACTGCTCACCGTTAGCTTTCTACAGGTTGGTAGTCGTCGTATTATTTGTATAGTTTTTATAATACTGTTCGCTGGACCGTGAACGTATATAATCTTAGCCGCTCAATCGGCTAGGTTACGAAATCAAATGTCTATGTCATGCCCATGCGCGATAGCTGCTGCCTCAAAATATTTTTTGTATTGGGCGTGCATGAAAAATTTATCTTATTTTAAAATACGTACTTTTAGATGAATTTCAGTTCAGTGGCAGGACAGTAATATTTTTTAACACTGGTAAATTAAATTATAGATGCACGCTTCGGCGTCCGTACGCCAGCAACCGTGTGCCGACAGCGATCACAATCTGGGCGTGTTGCTGATGCAGCTGCTCGAGTTGTACGGCCGACGATTCAATTACCTGACGACGGCCATCCGTGTCAAAGATCGTGGGTCGTACGCACCCAAGGAGGAGATGATGAAACAGTTTGAGGGCGGCCACAAACATTCTATGCTATGCATCGAGGATCCGCTCAATCCCAGTTAGTTTAGGCACAGGCGGACGGGCAAATTTTCTTAAGGGAGGTGAATTTTGTCAAAGAGGTTGGAATTAGCAGTTGCAAGGTCAAATTACCTACACTTTCTTCAGGAACAAACTGAATTTTTAAACTCGCCAATGAGGGGGAATTCCACTTTTCCTCTCCAACTGGTCCGCTAGTGAGCTAAGCAATGCTTTTCACCAGGGGTGGGCCGGGTTTTTTTCGCGTTTTGGGGGGAGTTGGGGGTAGCCGACAGAAAGTCCCATCCTACCCGCCCAGTCCGAAAAGTGGGGATCGGGTATGGGGGGGGGGGGGGGGGGTAGAAAAAATGCACAAAAAAAGCATAGTTTCCTAGCCTTGTTAGTTTTTTCTAAAAAAATTCTTGACTCGGGGGGAGGTAGGCTACCCGCCGACCCCGAGAAATTGGGGAGGAGGGTGGTAGAATATTCCAGTAGTTCGGCAATTTTTCAGCCAACGACATTGGCCGATCGAGTCACGGCGTGCTCAAAGTGAAGCAGGCATTCGATTACGCCTACGGGGTGTTGCTGTCGGCCGTGCTGTCGACGTGCGCCGAGGACTACGACCCCAATAATAGAAGGCAACATACTTATTTATCAGCTATTAATCAGTATTTTTTTGTCTATGTAAGGTTGCTGTAAATGTCTATAAAAACGCTGTTGTTTATACTCGCAAACAAGGAAATTAATTTTTCTACGTTAAGCTAGTCTTCAAACCTCCGATGCAATTCATTTGAATCCAATATAGGTACCTGGTGTTAGTGAAATTAGGCTCTTATAAACTCAAATCGTTAGATGATAATGCGGCATTGGCATATGTGAATTATGTCTTAGTCGGCATCTCTAAATTTATTTTTTCATAATAACTAAGTTACTATCGTTTTATCAGCACTTATTTCAGCATATTATCACGAATTGTGCGTGTGACGGACAGTGTGATCGACTATCGACTGGCACTGGAACGTATCGCGCACACAACGCTGCTGCCCAACGACATGCCCATCGAGTTCGCTCAACAGCCGCAGCCGATGGGCCCACCGCCGCCCAATCGACGTGTTAGTTTTCTGTGCAAGTATTTTGTGCATCAGGCTCTGATTTAAACAATTGAAGCTAGTTGTATGTGTGTAAATTTAGGAGAAAAGTCAAAATGTTTATTATACGAAAAATTGTTTATTTAGGGAGGGAAGCGAGCAAAGTTGGACTAAATTTTTTGTTCTATTTGTTAAATGAATACTATTACCGACACCGACACGTTTTCTATAAATTTTTCACTAATGATACTGAAAATGAAAACACTTGATTTAAAAAATCCTAAATTTCAACTAACCTTCCATATTTGCAGGTGATGGTGCCGACGAACATGGTTGACCAGAAGCTGATGATGCAGCCTCACCCACACGGTCCCATACCGATTATGATACGAACGGTAAATGGAATGGCTTACGTGCCCCGACCCATGTCCACCAGCTCACCGCAGTGTTGGTTTCGTATTAATTTTTCTCTACAATCGAAATATAAAATTTTTATATAATGTATAGTTTGTTTGTTGCTAGTTGCAAATGGCAAGGACGCGATTTTCTGTATCAGAAACTTGAATTTATCTGTATCGTATTATTCTAAACCGCTATTTAACGAAAAAAAATAATTTATATCGCTTTGTAACTAAGCAATGCAATTTTTTCATGAATTCGACGCGCTTCTTCATGATTTACACCATTTCCATTTACCTGTTTTCTCAGTTATGTCATTAATTATCGTCCCATTTGCAGTAATGTCGATGGCTTCCATCGGCACCCGCCTACCCAACGGCATAATCGCACCCAGCGACGTGGTTCCACTATCAGGCCCTCCACCCGGACTGGCACCACCGATCGTTTCATCGAGTGTCGTGATGCCATCCGTTGATATGCTGGCCGATCCGACCACACTGCCGTCCACATCGCAACCACATAATTCATTCGAGACCAGTCCTTCAGATGATTCGTCAGGTAAATTCGTAGTAGTAGTAGTAGTAGTACAGGCTTTATTGTTTTTTCAGGGTATTTATACGAATATGAAGATGGTACATTACATTGGTATATAAAGTATCATATGTAAGGGTAAAGTCGCCACCGTTACATAGAAACCGGAATGATATGAGGTTGACTGGTTATTTAGCTGTATAGTTATTTTTTTAAGATCGAGAGAGTCAATTACAGAATACTCAAATTTGTAGTGTCTGTATTTGCCAACCTTTTGGAGTCGGTTGGCTGTTACTGTTAGGCGAACAATTCGGTGGGACGATTACCTCTTGCCAACTTGATACAGAAAGAATGAACTGCAATAAGTTGCAATTTTATTTAGCTATCGTAAGCAATACTCGATGGTGATTTTTTTGAGAATATACTATGATTATAATAATACAATATTTTCAGCAGGTCTTCTACTGGAAGGCGGTGATAACGATGAGGACCTGATGGTGGATCCGACCGCCGACCAGAACTCAAGTCAAAGTAGCCGTAAAGAGCGTGCCGAATCAATTAGCGAAGCGACCACGGCTCCCTCAATCGTTGACGACGTGGCGCCCTCTATATCGGCCACATCCGCAACAACAACAGTTGCTGATGCGCCGATAACATCAACAACAACTGCTACTACAACCACAACATTAGCCACTGCAACAACAACAACAATATCGACAGCAGTCACGGCCACGACGTCGACACAAACCTCGGAACCGGTGGCCATCGTCGGTCCGCCGTCGAATCGGCTGAGTTCGTCGACACCCGTGGACGAGAAGGCGATCGTGTCGCCCGGTGCACCACCCGCTTTCGTGCCCATTCATCATCACACTGGTGGGTGGATCTATATATCGTATACAAAAAATCTCAAACCTGCCTATTTTTTATCTGTCCTGATTTGATTGTAGAGAACTTTTTAAGGGTGGTTTCAGAGTCCAGGAAAGTAAATAGGAAATCTGTGAAACAATGCAGATTTCAACAACAATCGAAATAATTTAAATTTTAGTACCCAATGATAGAGCGGAGCATACAGCGCTTTTCTGATTGGCCAGTACTTCGCTATTCTGATTAGCTACGAATTCAATCCTACGCTCATATTTTAATGTCGGTTGTTTTACTTTTACAGATGTTCTTGTTGACATTATTTTTGACTCTGGAAGCACCCTATTATGCTGAGTAATAGAAAAAATTCTACACATGAAAACATTATTGTATAACAATCAACATTTGCAGGTTCTCCGCGTAGTGGTCACTCTCCGGCGGCAGTAGCCGTCAATTCGAGTCTGACCGCCGCCAAATCGGCCATGGTCAACGGACTGACCAACACAACGGCCGTATCACCGCCGATCGCCGATCCACAGCAACACCATCGACGGACACAATCGGAAATGACCAAGATGACGACATCCATGCCCGCTGGTAGTTGGCAGGGCAACGATGGTGCCACTCCACCGCCGCCCGTAATGGTTTGAATTAAACACCATAGTTTTTGTCTATTTTAAGTGTTAAACTTTTTTCATGATCCATTATTTATTGTTTGTTTTTGTGGTATTGTCGGGTGGAAAAAACAAGAGTTTATTTATTTAGCTGAAATTCTAGAGTTGACTTTGGACAACAGAAATTTGGCTTGAAAATTCAGTTATTCATAGGCTAAGCTTATGTTTTAGAGAGAAAGAGAGGTTGTGATATCTTTTTAGTTATGTCTGTAAGTCAATGATTGTCCAGATAACAAATAAGAACATGAAATTTCGTTTGCTTGGAACCTGTATGAATTCAATTGACATGACACTTGTTTCAGCCTTCCATACCACGCACTCCGCTGGCAGTAAGCGGTCAACGAATGGCCCTCTATAATCACTCGATGATGATGCAAATGCCCGGTTCAGCATCGGGCAGCGCGCATGCGCCCGCCTTTGTGCCTCAGCCTGTCGTCCCCAAAACACCTTCCTTACGTGCTCATCTCAGCAATCATGCCACGTTCGTATTTTACTTGGTTACTAGATTATTCAGTCAGGTTGAAACCGAGATAGTTCATATGATGTTATATCTCAATAGAATATCGAATTTCAGTTGCGGTTTTGAAAATGGGAACCAATGGTGTTCGAGATCTATTAGTTTTTTTGATACATTATTATTACTATTATTGTGGCCAGGAATCCAGAATTTTGTCTGAAGTTGAAATTTTCATTGAGAACTGAATGAGTCAGTTGGCGATTGACCTGTACTTTTCCTAAGTAACCGTAATATTCAGATCACCGCCGATGGTGTCGCCGTCATCCAGTTCGTCGTCGCAAGGGCCTGCTGCCGTATCAACTAACAACAACAACAACAGTATCATCAACAACAACAGCAGCATTAAAAACAACAACAACAACAATAATAAAAAGGCTGATGCTGTATCATCAATGGCATCGGCTCTGCCTCACGGCCTGGCTGAAAGCGACCTCCAGGGTTACTCGCATACACCGTCGCCCGAAGTGATGCAGTTGTTGGAGAATGGTTGGCTGTTATTGTTGTCTAATTGTATTAACTAGGTAGAAACCTGTTGCCCAGCAACTGAATAATGAGTTCGTTCTACCTTTTGTTATAATTTCTGTTCCATTCGAGATCGATGTTTCTTAGAGACTAGAGTACGGTCCTTATGAGCTGGTGAAAGTATCGGTGTGAGGTGGAAACTTTGGTTGACAATTTTTGCCTGTTAACATAGGTATTAGGCGCTAACGAAACGTGAACGATGGTAAACACGATGGAAACATTTATGTTACATGAATGAACAACCACACAACCTTTTAAACTTCTGTATATTTATTTATTTATTTATTTTGTTCGGTCATAAACATACCCTGGTTTTAAGCGAGTATCAAAGATAGATTGCATTGGTTTTCAAATTTCAATTCATGATGATTACATTTTGATTTCAGGTGGTCTGGATGAAACTCGGAGCAGCTTCGGCGACATGGACGTGCAGTCGCAGTCGCCCGAATGGTCTGATAATCACAGTGATGTCGATCAGGTGGGTGTCAACTCAACATAACCTTGGTCATCACCATTTTTGCAACTCTTTTGGGTGTCATAAGTAGCTATACTTTAACCTTAACGTGTCCAAAGTAACGGTTCAGCCACATGTTAAAGCATGTATGCTGCTCATAGCAAATCAAGTTGCAAAAAATGGCAAATAGAAATATAAGAGATAAGAAATAAAATAATCATTTCATTTTTTGTGTTCTGCAATCCACGTAAATTCTAACTTTAGGAGCTTGAACTATCGTGCGACGATCAGCTGCCGAGCACGTCCACATCTTCCTCAGCGGTTGTCCCCGAGTGCAACGGCCATCATAGCAACACTAAAAGCAACCACAACAACAACACTACCGTCAACAACAACAACAACAGCAGTGGCAGTAGTAGTCATCGCCGTCGGTTGGCCAACAACAACAACGTCAAATCCAACAATAATAACAACAACAACACGGATAACAACGTTAACAATAATGATGAAAATGATCTCGATAGTGAACAACAACGACAACAGAAGCTCAGGAAGTCGTATAGTTCGGTGGCGGCCACAACGACGACGCCGACGTTAACGACAACCAACACCAGGACGAGCAGGTATCATATACAAAAACAATAACAGTAATACTGCACTAAACAATAATCAGTAAAGTTGCATCAGAAACATGAAAGTATTATTAATACAAATCACTATACAACAGTAATATTTTAAATTTTTTTAATTTTTATAATAATATAAAGCATTAGTAACAAAGTAATATAATACAGGTCAACGGCCAGCAGTGGTGTCAGCAAGCATATAAATCGCAAAGACAACAGCCAGTGCAGCAGCAGTAGCAGCAGCTCCAATAGTGCGTGCTCGGATGACCTGGCTCATTCCTCTTATTCCAATGGTTGGCATGTGATTTCCGGTTTCCAAATAAGTTATCTTATGCCCATTTGAAAATTCTGGTATCGGTGAAGGCTAAAAACCGAGGAATATTTTATGATCTGTACTGGAATTCTTGTTAGTTACTCAGATTTTTTTGGAGCGCGTTCAAAGAGTAAAACATGTTTTGATTCAATGAACACTTGGACAAAATAAGAACATTACTTATGTTCGTAACGAGTCCATATAAAAATAATTTTTATAACGAAAGCGAACTTCAGTAGCCGAACCTCGACCATTATCGTCGTATCGGGCGTCCGAGCCTCAGGGCACGACAACCACCGGCGACTACCCGACCACGTACAACAACAGTTCGGCGTCGTCTGGTCGGCACAACGGCTACTTCAGTGGCAGTTCGTCGCGCAATGCCAACGCCTACGATCGACGGAGACAGCAGACCGCTATTTATAGGCGGGGCGCCAATCGGTTGGTTTAACATTTCTACTTAAAATCGTCATGTTTGGTATATAAATACTATTTCGTGCAGAGCATTTCTGTTTCAGTAAACATATTTTTCGAAAAGTACATTTTAAGAATCAGCTTGATCGCGTCGGGTGAGAGCAGAAATCCATAAATAAACTTTTTTTAAATAATATAGTGGCGTACATCGTAGTTAATCCACTGCACACACCCATTCATATCACTTTCGCTGATCATTTAGACGGGTACTGCTTCATTTAAATAAACTTCAAGATTTCTTCTTCTGGTGACACCAACGTTAATAACATGTTTTCAGAAAGTGAATGAAAAATGAAAATAAAAATATGATTCTATATACTGGTCATCTTTTTTGTTTGTGCAGGAATGCGGTGGACACATCGTCTATAGCGGCTGGTGGTAATCCGTCTGGTGGTTCATCGCAACAACAACAATCGGCGGCTGTGAACGGTGGCGGTGGTGGTGGCGGTGGTGGTGGCGGCGGTCGGCACAACAGGCACAATCGACGCAAACACGACTACTACCGACATAATCATCAACACGTCAGACATCAAACTACTGATGAATGACTGACTTATTCGCTCATCCTTTGTGTTATAATTTATGCAACAACAAACAGATTGAAATAAAAAAAATTATTGGAAAATGGATTTTCAGTTATTCACCGAGGCGAATTTGAATGTTTCTACAGTCGGGTTTTGTGTGTAAAACAGTCGGTGACATGCTGTTTGTTGGCGCATACGTTTTTCATTGCCGACTGTTCTCTCTGGTAAATTCACCTTGATCTTACTCGGACGACTTGGCTACATGGTACCGTTCAAGCTAAGGATAAATACGGATCACTTGCTGAAAAATCTATGCAATAAATTAAAGGTTCCCTGCAGTTGTGGTACTATATAGCAAGCCGTCGATTCTTTGGCAGAGCGTGTCTCTACGTTAAGCGGTATTCATACTTTTTGCCATGCCGTTGCGAAATCGGACAGTTTGTTTGTTGGATTTATCATAAAATGGTAATGTTTCAGTTGAAATATATCGCAAAACAGTATGAACGGCGTTTCACTACTCACGCAGACATAAACCCGGTTACATTTTATGATGCTGAGATTTCGATTAACAGTGACCATTTCATCTTTTCGCATTGTGGCTTTAACTTTACAAATGTGTATTATCATACATGGGCGTGAGGTCTCTGCGCGGGTAGCCGCGAGTTTCCAAAGCCTGCGCACCCCCCTATACGAGCTTTTATTAGAAATAATTTCATTGGCGTTTGCTTTGCATTTATAACATATTTATAAGGCACCATATTGAGTAGCGCGTACCACTGAAAATTCAGCGTTTTCAAATTTTCGATTTCAATTCAAACCATATTTTGAATTAGAACGCATCAGCTTGAGTGGCGCGTAGCGCCGAAAATTTGGCGTTTTCAAATTGCTTGCTCTGCGATCAAAACATATTTTGAAAGCAACAGGTTGAGTGGCGCGTAGCGCCGAAAATTCGATGTTTTCAAGTTCCCGTTCTCATTGAAAACATATTCAGAAGGCAGCAGGTTGAGTGGCGTTTAGCGCCGAAAATTCAGCTTTTTCAAGTTTCCGCTTTCTTTATTTCGAAAGCATCAGGTTAAGTGGCGCGTAGCGCCGAAAATTTTGCGTTTTCAAAATGCTTGCTCTGCGTTCAAAACTTATTTTTAAAGCAACAGATTGAGTGGTGCGTAGCGCCCAAAAATCGGTGTTTCAAAGTTCCCGCTTTCATTGATAACATGTTCAGAAGGCTTTTTCAAGTTTCCGCTTTCATTCAAAACATATTTTGAAAGCAACAGGTTGAGTGGCACGTAGCGCCGAAAATTCGATGTTTTCAAGTTCCCGTTCTCATTGAAAACATATTCAGAAGGCAGCAGGTTGAGTGGCGCGTAGCGCCGAAAATTCAGCTTTTTCAAGTTTCCGCTTTCATTCAAAACATATTTCGAAAGCATCAGGTTAAGTGGCGCGTAGCGCCGAAAATTTTGCGTTTTCAAAATGCTTGCTCTGCGTTCAAAACTTATTTTTAAAGCAACAGGTTGAGTAATGCGTAGCGCCCGAAATTCGGTGTTTTCAAAATCCCCACTCTGCATTAAATTTTTTTTCGAAGGAACAAGTTTAGTGGCGCGTAGCGCCGAAAATTTTAAAGTGTTTTAAAGTTCCCGCTTTTATTGAACACATCAGAAGGTAGCAGGTTGAGTGGCGTGTAGCGCCGAAAATTCAGCTTTTTTTAATTTCCGCTTTCCATCCGAGAAAAATCAAGAGTCAGCGGGTTGCTTGTCTTGCTTTGCATTCAAAAAATGTAAGAAGGGAACAGGTTGAGTGACGCGTAGTGTAAAAAATTTGACGTTTTCAAGATGTTTGCTTTGCATATCGGATGATACGTGCACCTCTCTATAAAACGTCGATGATCCGGCGAGTGATGCTGCGCACCCCTCTATAAAACATCGACTGATGCTGCGCACCCATCTATAAAACATCGACTGATGCTGCGCACCCCTCAATAAAACATCGATTGATACTGCACACCCCTTTATAATCCATCGACTGATGCTGCGCACCCCTCTATAATCTGTCGACTGATACTGCGCACCCCTCTATAATCAGTCGACTGATGTTGCTCACTTCTCTATAAAACATCGATTGATACTGCGCACCCCTTTATAATCCATCGACTGATGCTGCGCACCCCTCTATAATCAGTCGACTGATGCTGCGCGCCCCTCTATAATCAGACGACTGATGCCGCACACCCCTCTATAATCAGTTGACTGATGCTGCGCACCCCTCTATAATCAGTCGACTGATGCTGCGCACCCCTTTATAATCCATCGACATATGCTGCGCACTCCTCTATAATCAGTCGACTGATGTTGCGCACTTCTCTATAAAACATCGATTGATACTGCGCACCCCTTTATAATCCATCGAATGATGCTGCGCACCCCTCTATAATCAGTCGACTGCTGCTGCGCACCCCTCTATAATCAGTCGACTGATGCTGCGCACCCCTCTATAATCAGTCGTCTGATGCTGCGCACCCCTCTATAATCAGTTGACTGATGCTGCGCACCCCTCTATAATCAGTCGACTGATGCTGCGCACCCCTCTATAAAACATCGATTGATACTGGGCTGAACAATATAATGATTAATATATACTAGAATCAATTGAGTGACCAGTTGACTGATATGAAAGAAAAATTACAACTGCTTTTTATTGCATTTTTGAACGTTTCACGACTATGAACATTTCCAAAATTTTGCGCACCCCGCGGCTACCCTGCGGCTACCCGCGGCTACCCCACGCCCATGTATGGTGTATTTCTACTCTACTGTGTTATGTAATTTGTATCGTATCGGTTTCTATATATTGCGTTATTATATGTTATATTTGGCGGCATTCTGCTCTATATCTATATTCACCGTGTTTCGTATCCACTGTCGACTGTTAAGGTAAAGTTGGATCAACAATTGACAGGAAAGTTGATCCGAGTATATAGTGTTTTGGGTAGACATTGTGTTGTGTTTATAAACACTATAACGACTTTTTTCTTTCCACAAATACCCGAGAGATTTCTATATATCATAAATTTCCTGTCACAAGCGGATCTTGAAAAATATTTTCACGGCATTTTTTAGTTTAATAATCAGTTTCTGCTTTTTTATGGTCGTTTGCGTTGTGATGATAACCAGCCTTTGTCATGTGTTTTTTCTATACTTTCTAGTTTTATTCTACTATATTTTGGATCGAAACGTGATTTTTGGTTCGAACTATGGAAATGGGAGTAGGAGAACTAACAAATTTATTTATTAGTACAGTAACGTGTACACCGTTTCGAACCGATATTTAATGACTTGATAACCGTCCTCGTTATTATAACAGTATATTGTTTTTGCACAATTAATTAGCTGTTATATTGAATAATCTGAGATCTGGGATATAATTTAATTATCATGCAGTTATTTGTTACATTATTTAATATTGAAGAATTAGCTGAGGCAGCACGGAACAGGGATTTCCTGGTCATTTTGGCGATATATTTTTTAGAATTTTGAGCTTAGTCACACACAAAAATCGGTCACAAAATTAAGTGTTTTATTTACTTGATGGATTACCAGAACGGAGTTTCACGGAGTCTGCCTTGGTTCATCCTTGCTGCTGCTATCAAAATGCTCATTCATATTATATCATCCATATATGCCATATAGTAATAATTTGATTATAAATGACTACATTATATCAAAATGCAGCATTGCGTAACCACCCATTGAACCCAGTCCTCGTCCAATATAATATATAATCCTTATAATATCATCCCAATACAATCGTATGATATCCCCAATATTCACACTTCCATCCACTTGCTTCAATGATAATTCAGATTATGTCGTTCACCGATATGTCTTCTCATCATTTTCGATATGTGCTTTCCCATATGGCAACGGGCTATTCTTTCATTGCAACACATAACAAACGTACAACACGACACGCTGATTTTATTAGGATGGGATGTTGGTGGGTGGGTGATTGAAATGCAAGTTGGGAAATTCGACGTTGAAACACTATTTCAATAGATTGAGGATTAGCTAAAACCATTCTTGCCTTCTTCATCAAGTTCAGTATAAATGAGCTATGAAAATGAGTTTCTTCTAGCATTAAAGTCCATCCATTTCAATGACCAACAACCGCAATCTGTTCCGCGTACAAAATGCTCTACAACCAAATCAACCGGGTACAATCCATATGATCAGTCCAACCAAACGTATTTGATATATATTGCCTTTTTTTCTTTGTAATCTGTTATATTTTAATTACTCTCTGCATGTGTTATTAAAAGTCCTTCATGACCGATTTGATGATCTTTTGCCCTTCTGCCGAAAAAAACAATGATAAAAAAGTGGGCCAGTGATAAAAAATCAAGTATATCGTTATTTGTCCCACTTACCTTGAACCTAAGGTTAGTTAAATATTTCGGCCGAATGACAAAATTAAAGTCCCTCGTGCTGCTGTTGTATACGTGAAATACAGTGGATTGATGTAAAATATTGAGTGCGGTTTCGTGGAGTTACCGTTTTGTTTTCCGGCGGTTTATATAACTACGAAACTGGCATTCATTTGTGAACTAAGAAGTACATACATACGTATATATATATCACTTTCATAATGCATATTTGCTCATCAATGCCTCCTCTTATTCAATAACGCATCCAAGTTTTTAATGTTCTACGAACGACGTGCGAACAGATATGACTGCTTTATGTACATGCGTGCGCTTAGGTGCATAGAGATATAAACACCCACAATTGAACGAGATTTGGCTAACAAATCTGATTCAAACATTTATGCAATTCACCTTTTTCGGTTACTTTGAAGAGTGGAATGGTTTCTTTTCTTGGGAGGACGAAGCAAAGTCAAATGACTCACTATGGGAGTATTACCTGAAGAAATTCGACTAAAAGGTCGCTGGTCGTTGTTGTATCTTCTTTGTTATTGGTTATTTATGACTAGCGTTAGCGAATTCGAGTCATTTTTTGTTTATGACAGGTGAGAGAAAAAGTTTCGTTCATGTTAGTCGCTTTGTTCACTGGCTGAACAGTAAATTGTCTCAATGTGAGAGAAATCGGTTTAAAGAGAGGGAATATATTCCACTTTATAAAACCGCCTGAGTGGGGGTTTCTACGGCTTTTAAATGTAAGAAACGGGCAGACAACCGGGAGAATATCTCATACGTTATGTTCACCTGCTTTTTCTAAGAATGATACGAATTTGTGATGACGAAGTTCTATCATCATATTGTCATGTATTGGCAAGGTAGCCTGGCATGATATTTGTCATGGTAAAAGACACATTTTCAACAGCGACCAAGGAAAAAAATATTTCAAGATCGAACAAGATCAATTTCTTCCTTATTTCATGATTCTCTAACGCCTTTTCCCATCTAACTGATTCCAAGCAGGAAGTAATAAAATTCTTGCAAATTAGCATCCGATGAGCTTTCAAATAAAAGGGGCTGAATGCGTTTATTCTGGAAACTGACTGACAAGCTAACCTTACAAAGGAAGGGGAACTTCGACAGCAACTGGAGAATTCGAAGCTTTGAAACAATTTTATCTACACCCTGAAGGAACAAATTCAAATTTTTGAAACAGCTAAGAGGGAGCATTCCATTTTTCCCTCCCTTCTCGTCCGCTAGTGAGACAGGGTGGTTAATCGAAACGAAATGTACATTGCTGCCATGTGTCTGTTCTGCCCGTTCGTTCGTGTCATTATCCCCATAAACCCGACCAGCCGATCTGAGATCTGATTCTCATTCTATTTTGTTTGTATTGATCGGTTATTCTCTACTTTTTGTGACGATCGAGGGTCGGACGTTGCTGAAATTGGTACCAATTTATCTTTGAAACTGCAGTATTGAATATCGCCAAGTATTGTTGCGAAATTTCGAGAATAACCGATTCTGATGCGTATTTTTTGTCATATTAAAATCTAGTGTTTTCGTGGTTCTTCAAAAACCGCCGTTCAAATTCTTCGTTTTTTTTTTGTTTCCTCTCTCGGCCACATACTCATCCAGTCAGACGAATCTGTGTTGTTTGATTTCCTTGACGTTCATATTAACACGATTTTCAGTGTTGTATTATGTATCCTTTTATTCAAATGGAGATTCTTCTTTACAATCCCGATTTCTATAGTTTTTAGCGTGATTCGGTGATACAAAACCGTAGCCACAATTTACTATGTTACCTACACACTTTGTAAAGCCGTTTGAAAAGTGCGCTCACTTGCCAATACTTATTTCAGACTTAGTCATGCTTTTTTCTCAAAGCAGGTGACTCAACCTACGGTTTGACGTTGCAATTCCATTGGAAAACAGTACTTATATATCTGGAAATATAACTGATGGAATAGTGAACTTATGGCGCGCGTGCTAATCGCATCACGTGGCTGTTGCATGAAAAATAACGCCAAGTGCATTTTTCACGGTGACGCAAAGTGTGTTTTATCATATGAAAATAGTGAACATGCCGTTTTATCTCTATCCTGTGGACAGTTTTCCATGATATTCTATTATCGGTACCTGTCACGTCTAAATATATGCATTTGATCATACAGACAGGTGTAATACGGAACTCAATTTGCGAAGGATTTTTATTTTCGGTTTGTGTCCTGCGATTTCATGGAATTCTGTCCACTTGTTTTTTCTGTGATTTGTTCCACTGATAGTACTGATGGCACTGACTACTACCCCTTCGAAAAACACTGGTATCTGTTCGTTTCCTTCTGCTATATTGATCCGATGATTATACATACAATACAATACACGTTACATTATAGATACACATGCTCTCGCCCTCGCCAATTTCGCAAGTTTCCCAGGGTATATTTTACTTTGATTTGCGAGTTTCCGTAGATTAGGTTTCTATGGATTTTTAGAGGTTGTTATTGATTTAGTCACAAATTTTATTTTTAACACATTTTATTGTGGTTAAACACAGCTGATACGAAAATTGCAAGAAACTCGCATTGTTGAAGTGAATATGAACCCCCGAAAATCTGAATCCACACGAAAAATTCGATATTATGATATATACATATATTATATTAATATTATTTTATTATATAATTACCACAAAACACGTCATATCCGCCACGGTGTTGCAATTTCATGCGTTTGATTTTGTGTAATAAAATCTCGAGAAAGCGAAAGTAGCGCTCGGTCGGAGGTAATTTTCTTTATTTGTACGGGTTTTCCGGCCCTGCGGCGATTTATTTCGCTGTTCTGTTAAATGTGTGATTGTGAAATTGTTTGGTTCGGGTGTAAATTATGTCGTTACTTCATGTTGCCGCCGGTTTTCGGGTTACTCATTTATATTAAAATACCTAATATTTGCAAATTTGTTCTGCCATTATTCTTGTTTACAATTCGGAAGCATTCATTAACACTTGTCTTGTCTGCAATCATTCCTGGGAAAGGGGAATGCAGGGTAATCAATAGTCGAGTTTTTATCTCTTTCCATGTTGGTTTAGAGGGTATTAACCTGGAACTGCCATGAACGCCAGTTATTGCAATCTAGCTCGTCCATAAATTTTTGAACTAAAATGGATGTTTTATTATGCGCTCAATTTTATCGAGTCAAGGTACTGATGTTCAGCTCATGGGGCCTAATAAGAGCTATGTATACATTTATTAGCGGTTGTTAAAACCATTGGGTTCTACTCACTTGTTGGATGCAATGCAATCCAAACCATTTGATTGCTTTCCGTCCATTCTCTAATCAACTTTTCTTGGATAACTTTCCGTATGGATACTACAGTTATCGTATAAAAGTAACATGTTTTCTAGATAATCAAGTTTTGATACATTTTGGATTAGTTTAAGTTTCTATTAATATTCTTGTCTTATTGATAATCCAACAACCTTGATAACTGAAAATTTGGTTATTTTTTTAAATATAGCTTTTTCGCATTTGGTTCAAATGTCACAGTCAAGTAATTAATTTGGTATTCACTGTGAATGTTTCATGGATAGGTTTTTACACACGTTCTGTCAAAGTCAATTTTTCTATAATTTCTAAATCTAAAATTAAACATGCCTTGCAGCCACCACACTTTTATGTGCTTGCCTGCAGGCAAAAAGTGCGCCGCAAATACTCATGTGACAAAAAGTTCCAAGTTTCGTTGTGCTGTATAGTGAATAAAACTCGTGGAAATAACCATCCATGTTCAAGTATTATGCTCATCTGTCAAAGATACAATCTTTGGTCATGAAAAATTTTAACTCGTATATAGTATTATACTAGGTAGTTTCCCATCCCATGTTCTGTAATCCAGCTGTCATTGTTAATGTAATTGAATTCTCGAAAAGACTGTCATGTCCTTACATTTGTGGTCTTCATGTATAATACATGGAATGCGTACATACGTGAGAGAGAAGGTTTTTCGCCGTGGTGCAAATGTTTAAGACACAAAACATACGTGATTTTCATGAACCAGTCTACCTACATGAGCCATCTATACCACCACTATTGTAAAGGCAACTTGGCATGTAGAATATACGGTACTGTAACTATGTAAATGTAACAGTAATCATGTATTTTTTCTCCCATTATCCGTCATACAATCGGATAAGGAACTTATGTCAAAGAACCTGAACGGAATTGCAGTGTTCACTTTTACGGCATCATGCGAGTTAAATGCGATAGGTGTGTGCCACGAGCGTGAGCATTGGATTGGCACGCCGTCAACAACAACCGCAATAACGTTGGTCTTTCCAGTCAGCCAGCTCAATAGAGGAGCGGGTGAGTTATGTTGGGGGAAAATTCCCTTCTCTTGCGAAATTTTTGGACGCATATATTTCGGGTTTTCACAGATAAGTTTTAATTTGTAGTTATTAAGCTGCTTAGTTTATTTTTGGCACATAAAACTGTTGTATTCAAGCATCCGCCGTTCCGCAAGCCAGCGGGAGTGATGTTTCATGGTGTATTTTTATCGGGCGGCAGGCTGGTTTTTCCGCCGGTTTCTACGTGTATTATGATAGATGACGGAGTTTTGTGTGAATTATGGTCGGCTATTTGCTTACCTTTTGGAATGTAAGGTTGTGTCTCATGGATGGCACGCAAGCAAATCACGCTAAGATAATATTTATATTGTTAGTGAGTCACGTTTTGAATTTTTCCCTTCCCTGATCGCGCTTGGAATATTCAATCGAAAAGTCTCGTTGTCATGAAAAAGTTGATAATCGTACTGTTTTTATTGTTTTGCGTTCTTTTCATTTTATTTTAGCAGTTTTTCGCGAAAAAAACTCCAGTTTACGCGTGTGTTTTGTTGACTAGCTTTATTCTACCGGCAGTTGGCAGGTTTTGACGTTTTGACGATATTGATTTTTGTGAGAGTAGAGATTTCGCTTTACCCAGTAAGTAACGACTGACGGATTTGAAATGATTTAGTGTGACTTGCTGATATATTGTGTTTGTGGTGGTTCGATTGAATATAGGTTCTCGAATTTTTGTATGGAAGCCTGATTCGTTTTATTTTCCATTGTTATAAATCAGCTCGCTTCGCATTAGTTGTATGCAAGATTTTTTCACAATAGCATTAGAAAATCTCTGGTGTTTAGAAAAATGTCTAGTGGGTAAGCACTTTTTGTATGTCCAAAAAGTGCTTCTTATGCTTGTTCATCGACTGTCCTTGCACTCGGTTTTGGTGTTTGAAACATAAAGTAGGTAAATAAATAAATTCGACTTTTGGTGTGCGTCGAAAAAATCGATCATTTTCTATGAACTGGTTCTTAGGCTTTCAAAGAACGAAGCTGATAGGTTTCGTTTGACCTTTTGCCTGTTATTCTTACCGTTTATTAGCGGCGAGATAATCATCTCGAAGAGTAGTTTCATTTATTTATTTTTATTTATAAAGTCGACCAAGCCCAAACCTTCTTGTTAGCTATCAAAACAGCGACAACACACAGCAGTTACGCCAGTCAGTCAAAATGGCTGATTTCCAGTTTTCTAATTTTTTACTCATGCGTGATTTCGATGAACAAGAAGGAAGAAAAAGGTGTAATGAACACACAGGTGGCGGAGAAGCACCAAAAAATCTGATGATTAGATTTCTATTGAACGTCCTCTCAGAATGTCTGCAACATGCTTAACTTAAAACATGTATAAAACATGCAATTCATTGTATATGAATGAAACAGCCCAATGTGGAACATGAATTTCTGATCCGCTTGGTGACAAGAAATTAGAAAGTTCTTCGATAAACCAGACTTACCATGCGAAGATCTTCGGCATTCTCTGGTTGAGCTTCATGTTTTGAACAAAATCTTGGCATTGGCAGGGTTAATAGAAAATCCTTGTTGTGAGGATTTTAGCTTATTTTTTTTGAAAAAGTTGCATGAAAATAGCAACTTTCTGCCGTTTTCCCATCCGCATTCGGTTAAGAGTTCATGGTGTTATAACTGGAAAATCGTCAGAAATACGAGCATAGAATGAGCGCGGTTTGGGTTGCGCTGGCTCGTAATTAACACAACATACGGTTGTGTTGTGTGCTTGTTTTGTCGTTGTTATGCTTGTTGTTGTCCCTGTCACAGTATGGAAACGAAACGAGTACTTCACACAACGAGCACTACTTTGCTACTTATCACACGTTTTACATGTCGTGTGTTACGCAAAACTACTCAAGCGAAGGTCGGATACTGAAAAAGCATCGACGGTGACAGTGAACAACGCTACGCACACCGACAGAAACACCTGTCGATTGTAATTATATTGACTCAATGTCAGTATGTCTGTCGATTGGGTGAATTTCGGAGAAAAATGAATGTGATGACTATTTTGCGAGTAAGTCGACCATCGACATGGTTGAAGAAAGTCAACCCAATACAGCGTCATTAATCGCCGGCTTTATCAATATTGGTTTTTAATAATTGATATATTGATTGATTGATGTCGAGTTCAACAATATTGATGGATTATTCGCCAGTCAACACTTCACGAGATTTATTTAACCGACGTATCGACAGATCAACCGAAGCCCGAACCCGTAAATTGAATCAATCTTTCACATTGATTGATCGCATGTTGCTAGCACATTGATATTGATCCGATCACGTGTCGGAGATTGATTGTTCAACTTTTTCGGTGGTTGATCGATCAATTTGCCGCCAATTAACCATAAACGTGGTTTGATACCGGTTTTAATAACTTGATTCTGGACTTTGGTGGTTTCGAATGACTGGCTACTTCTGCTGTTGCTGCTTTGATACAACAAGGATTTGGTAGTGGAGGCCGGGAGGACATGTGATCATCATCACCCCGTTTTACCTCCTCAACTTCTACTAAATCAGCCAACACATGCGTATGTTCGCTGTAAGACAGGTTGTTGTTGTTGCTGTGGTTATGAATCTTTCAATGTGCGGATAAAAATATTTTAGAGAATTGTAACTTTTTTTGTTTTTGTCTCGTCAGCTCTTGACTGTGTATGTCGCATTGTTTCTTTTGTATAACTTTTGCAACGGAAGATGGGTGACTCATCAGTCATGAAGGCGAAAATTGAACTCTGTTTTAGTGTTTTGTTTTATTTGGTTGGAACCTTTTTCACGAAAAAGTTTTTTCGGTTTGTTCAAGTTTTTTATTTGCGGCTGTATGTATGTTTGTGTCAATTGTCAACAAACTGACTTCTGATGTTAATCTTTTTTCAATGAATCGATGTCAAAACCAAGTTAGTGCGTACCCTCTGTTCAACATTTATGTGCAAACATGGTCATAAAAAGTTATCCACGTTCACACATCAACCGACTGAGTAAGTTATCTAGAAACTTGAAGTTAAGTTATCTAAAAAGTACTGTTTACCGCATATTACATATAATAATTATCATTTCTCAACTTGAACAGGTGATAGCGAATCCGTTTGCTGCCTCCTCATCGACGTTTAGTCCGGCGGAGTTGCAGCGAGTGCGCGGCAACAACAACAGTAACAACAACAACAACAACAACAATAACAACAACAACAACATGGCCGACTCAATACCGATCATGTTCAATCCGCCGAAACATTCGGAGGATGGCGAGTCGATGCCGAGTTCTTATACGGCCAATAATGCCAGTCAGACGGAGATTAAAGTCGAGGTACGTTTCAATGGTTCCTTTAGCGGACGAGAGAAGAACGAAAAAGGGGAATTTCCCCTCTTTGGCAGTTCCAAAAAGCTGAATTTTTAAGGTATAGGTAAAATGGTCTCATTACGGCGTATTCCCTCTTCTTAAGGAGATTCCCCTCCCTTTGGAGGATTTACTCGTACACCAGTAGGTGGTTCACGTTGTGTTTTATTTCAAAACAAACCCAGTGAATTTAGGAGCTAGTATTCAAAATATTCTATATAAGTCTTGTAATTTTTTCGCCAGGTCAGTTGCTATTTTGATGTCCTTCAAAATTATATATCAAGCCACAATAGCTAAATTGAATATCAAATCACAAATGAGTGTCACCTGATTCACGTGTGAGGAGAGGATGATCAGTGATCACAAACAACGTGTCCAGTCAAGGATCTCTGAGAGCTATTATTTGAACTATAATGAAGCCTTAATATAATTAAAACGGGCGAAAAGATATAGTAGACCAGACCGCAATAAAAAACTAGCTTGATTATTAGCCAGCTGCACTCGGTCTAAAATATTAAGCCCTGTCAATGTTCTATTGAGGAAAACTTTCCAACTTTTGAAAGAAAATTATGAAAATGTCTATTGTTAAGACTTCTGTTTATTGCAGAAAGTCACGCACAACTGGACGGTGAAGAATTTCTCGCACTGCTACCAGGAGTATCTGGAGAATTTTGTTCATCTGAACAAAAACGAAGAAACGCTGACCTGGTCCGTCAAGATATACCCCAAGGGAAATGGTCAGTTTATTATTATTTATTTTTTTAGCAATCATTTTTTCACACTCCATCTTCTGAATTTAGGCTTGTAGTTGGGCTTGATATGGTTTTTAGGTGTGTAAATATGTTATTTGGCTTAACTTCACAAACCTTCTTGTCATTCCTTTGATGATTCCCATGTTTCTTCCTCACTTCATCTAAGACAGGTCTAGAAAGAGGATTGCTTTGTGCAATTTTTTTCAAAGGTTTTGATTGTGGATAAATCAAAGTACCATCGGAAATAAAAGTTCCTCAGCTATGTAACTTTATAGCCATAAATTATTCGTTCATGTTACAAACAATTATTTTTTTCCAGGCGAGAACAACAAAGACTTTGTGTTTCTCTGTCTGAATCGCGTTACGTCCCCATCGGCCGGCAACAGCAAGTTCGGCAAGATTGGATTCAAGGTTTGAGCACTCCATTGTGAAATTATTAGTTAAGCCATGACTTTTTTCTATTACTCGAATAGTAAGTCAATGAGTCTCTTACTACGCAACACCGGTCCGAACTGAAACTATGTATTAACTTTCTTGGAGTTTGATTTCATGATATGCCTGTGGGCTCAGGCAAGCATCATTCAGGACTGGGGTACCCAGTACGTTTTTTTTCAGTCACGTTTCACTCTGCATTTTAATAATTTCAGTCACGTTTCATTCTATATTTCAGTCATTTCAGTCACGTTTCACTCTGCATTTTTAATGATTTCAGTCACGTTTCACCCTCCGTACATCAGAGGGCAAAGAGATTGAGATGCGCATTCACCCGAACCCGTCGCACTCTGACTACGTGTCGTATATAAAACGGGACGTCCTGTTCCCGCAGATCATGCCGCAGGACGTGATTGTGGTCAGCGTGGAGATCGATGTGGCCGTCGAGACGGTCACCACCAGCAATGATGATCCCATTTCGGTTGGTATATTGCAATTTAAGGACTAACCTCAACGTTCACGTGCTCGAGCTGCCTTTTTTAAATAATGAAGTCGCTACTTTGATGCTCGTTGTTCTGAGTCTAGTGGAAACTATAGTTAAATTGGTTTTCGTGGTATTTGTGATGACAGGTTGATGTTTTTTCGGTGTCCACGTCAAACGTTGCCTAGGTAATACGCCAAGTTGACTAGGCTTTTCAGTTAATAGGCCAAAATAGTTGGGTGCCAAATCACAAATATATTGCAATAACCGTCATTTTGTTTACGTGAGAGGATAATCACTGAACACAAATCACCTTTTTGAAAGCGATGTGCCGCAACCCGGGAATCGAACCATGACCATATGCTTGCGAGGCCGGCGCCTTAACCACTGAACAAGGGAATCGACAAAGTAAATAGGTGTTAAAGCAACACCGTATAGTATAAGGAGCAGGTTTCCAAGTCCGGGGTGCGGGTGGAAATAACTAAACTGGTTGTTCTGAGAAGCTTCAACAAAGGAACATATCAGTCGACAGATCATTATGAGTTTCTGCTATTAAATCATCTTCAATGACCTTTTTTTGTTGCAGGTGCCCAACTCGGACGTGCAGCTGATCGAGGACTACCAGAAGCTTCTGAAAGACGACACATCGTTTGCGGATTTCGTGATTCGGGTGGGCGAACGTGAATTCCGCGTGCATCGCGCCATTCTGGCTGCCCGATCAGCCGTGCTCGCTGCCATGCTCAGTCACGATACTGATGAGGCAAAAAATGTTAGTATCTTTTTGTTTCATACAGGATTATTTTTTTATCTTAATTCTCCCCATCTACTACTATCCAGTCACTCAATTTCAGAGCTACATGGAGATCAAGGATCTTGACTCGGACGTTGTATGGGAGATGCTATCGTTCATCTACAGCGGTCGATGTCCCCGAGGTCTGACCGAGCTCGGCGGTGACCTGCTGATCGCGGCCGACAAGTACAGCCTGACCGATCTCAAGCTGCATTGTGAACGGGCACTCATCAACGATCTCTCCATCGACAACGCCTGTTCGCTACTCATCCTCTCCGATGTGCATTCGGCGCCACGGCTCCGCGAAAAGGCCGTCGAATTCATTCTGGCAAACTCTCGTCAAGTGACGAAGACGCACGGATGGTCGCTGATGTTGGAGCAGCATCGTGCGCTCGTCACTGAGATTGTGCAGAACTTCCAAAAGGCACCATCGCAGGTGTCGATCGCATCATCGTCTACGTCATCGGGCAGTTCGGGCGCCCCACCGACCATCGTCCACCCGTCGTTGATCGGTGGACCGGCCGTTAATGCAAACAATGGCAATGCACCCAATGTCAATGTACAGCTGCCCAATAATATACCCAATATTCCGCATAACAACTGAGGAATTTTGGATTTGGAAAAGTGTGGACTGCGGAGGGTGTATTATTCTGTGCGACGTGTGTGCGTGAAATCGGGTGATATGATGTTGTTCGACTTTTAGTTGTCTCTGAAATGGTTTGTCCAACTTTTTTTTTACATGGAGAAAGTTTCACAAATATGGTTCTGTAGTAAATGTAAATGAACCGGTCTGGCAGTGAAAGGTGTGCTTCAAACTTTGGTTCATGATGATTTGGAAGCAAATCTATCCCTAATTAGTCAATCTACCTAGCAGCTTTTTTAATTCAGAATTACGAAATAATTTCGAAGTCACGTTTCACATTTTGCTGTGAAAATCGATTGTTGTATATTTACCCGCAACTGGGTGTTTTGTTTTCATCTCGACACACTGTGGCTCTATGCGGAATCAGTGTTTTCGTTCTGCTATTAACAGATGATTATATATATTTTGCTGATTTTTATTCAAGACATGTCCCCCCACACGTATGCACTATTGGCCATTTTCATTTGTTAGTTCATCCCCATCATCCGCCACCCCGTATCTCCTTATATAGCACAATATTATCATTAACGCACGCCGAAAGAGGTTGCTTGAAGTAAAATTTAACGTTTCCGAGAAACAATTTATCGTTTTTCATCGTAACCATTTTCGGCGTTTTTATAAGTAGTCTGTCGGGAGGAACATTTGGCAGTCAGTTTCGATTATCCGGTTTCCCTGATTTTATGAATCATTGTGAATCGAGTTATACTTGATGTTACCTGTTGGGTTAAAACAAAAATTATATACACTTAAAATTATCTATTAATGTGATTGTTAACATTCGTTCCTACTGCCTGCCAGACTGCCCGTCCATAGTGAAGCATCAAGTCATCTGCCACAGCTTTTACTCAACAATACAACAAAGCTTACTGTTATCGTTTTTGTTGATTATTGTGTGTGAGTGTTGATATATCGCTTATTTTGTAGTCTAATCAGACAACCGGTAAAGGGATCTGAAGGAAATGCTGTTTTGTTGGAAACTACAGTAAGTGAAAAATTATGATAACTGATTTCAGCATATACAGCCAAGAAAATAAGTCTGGTGTCACACCTGATTTGCTCCGCAAGCTTTAAGGCATTTTAAATTTGAGTCTACAGTTTTGGGACCTCCGGCACGTTCCCTTTTCCGCCTGTAAACAGCGTTTCCGGAAGATCCTAACAATCTCTACGTTTGAGTGAGAATGGTATTGTTTGGTTATTGCAACTTACTGACATTATACAGTTCAGTTATATTATTATTTTAAAGGAATACTCCGCAAAGTGTATACATTAACTTTCCCGCGTTGTTTTATTTGAGAAGCGTTAGTTTTTATAGTAGATCGGCAAAGAAATCTCCAACGAAAGATTTCAATGACGAAAATAACGTGTTTGTCTGTACTTACCTATTATGTTAAGCATGGCAGAAGAATTTCTATGAAGTTTCAGAAATGCGTCGGCAAAGGAACTTACGCAAAAACATGAAATTCACAGTGGCAGAAATTTTTATTATTTTTCAGATTAACATGGGTAATAGGGTCAAATTATTAATTACCGTATTATGGCAGTTCTCTCTGTGTACTTATATGGATAGGTTAATGTACATAATAAGAGTTACTCTGTTGCGCAGAAAAATTTATTATGGCAACTGTTTGTTCATATTCTTCATTCTTTAATGAATTACGGAATTCATTGAACTGTGAAACATCACAAGTCCGATTAATTTAAGTGATTTTAATTGTTCATTGTATTCGATTTGTTTTTTCGTGTTCATGGGAAATTTGTGTTTGCCAAAACCAGACTTGCCGCGAAGAATGGAAACTGAACATGAAAGAAGGAAGCGAAAATTTTTTTGTAAAAAATATTGATTTGTACAGCGATTAGATTTATTTTTATTGAATTGCGAATAATTACTGTGGTCAGCTTGCATGATATGCCTATTATAGCCTACAAGGAATGAAACACATGCCATGACAGTTCGGTGTTGAATCGTTATTTGAAGCTTTTTGGATAAAAGCCGAACAAACTTATATATTTTGATATGGTTGAATATCTGAGTTCCATCAAAAATCAAAGCTTTCAACATACTGCACATCTAGGTGAACTAACGCAAAAGCTTGTAATGACAAATACTGAAGCTTGGAGGTAATTTTTTTTGTAGAACATAATTTCAGGTAGGTTCCTTTTTCAATCTGCACGATATTTATTGTAACATGAGTAACCCAGGGTCGTGGATATCAGTTACTGACTAGCGGAATATGTTTTGAACGAAAAAATCACAAAAATTGCAACGACGAAGTGACTAAAACGATAATGATGATTTTGCTGCAATAAGCAGTCATTGCTCGATTATTAATTTAAAAAAAGTTTACAATGCAATAATTACCGATTCAACATTTCTCTGCCGATATACGATGGATATCTACTTGACAGGTGCCGGTCAACCGAACTCACGATCGTCTCATGATCTGTTTGGTACGATCACACAGCTGGTACATAAGTCTGAAATGAATGACACCGATCAGACCACGTCAATTCAAAATATGAGAAACCTCAAATTGTTAGATTTTTCTCACATTAAATATGTTGTGAGTAGGTAATTTTTGCGTTGTAAGTAAACAAGAACGAGTCGAAAATGATTTATGGTGCCATATACAGTTTATCGAGTCTTGAAATCTCCATTAGGACCGAACATTCATGACAGGATGTGAAATAGCGTGAATTTTTTTTATGATATTACCATCGATCCTACATACAGTGAGTGAGGGGATGAGTAAGTGAGCAAGTGAGTGAGTGAGTGAGTAAAATGGCTTACCTTCTCAACGAGTTGTACGACGATGATCCACGGTACGTCGGTTTCTCATCGCACAGCGCCGCCAGTTCGGCCACTGATTCATGGTACTGGCCTGCAAAATACATGATTCATCGTTCACTTACTCACTCACTCACTCACTCACTCACTTAATCACTCACTCACTTATTCACTCACTCACTCACTCGCTTATTCACTCACTCACTCACTTATTCACTCACTCACTTATTCACTCACTCACTCACTCACTCGCTTATTCACTCACTCACTTATTCACTCACTCACTCACTCACTCACCCACTTATTCACTCACTCACTCACTCACTCCTACCTACTCTGCGGCTGAAAATTTTGTAAGACCCAAAGACTATATTACTCGCATGTACATAAACAGTGCGCATCAAGTAATTTCCTAACCGCACCCATAGTTGCAGTACATAACTTTTACTTCTTCTCAAACCAAACTATCTTGGGCGTTTACACTTTCGTATCTAATGCTCCAAGAAAAGATAATATTATGCAATATATGTGATGACCGACCAAGCGAAGCAGATGCCAAAGTAGTGGTCTGTACAACAGGTGCGTGCCATCCAATATGTTTCATCCAGTACGGTCGTGCGTGCAGATCGGATGCATGCACCATGCATACCGTGGCAAACATTGCCACCAACATGGTCAGGCTGACGAATCTTACCGATGCCATTGTGTTTACCTGAAAAGAAGCCACTTGACAATGTTGAAAATGAAATTGCATTATTAACAAAAAATATAAAATTGGCGTTCCGGTCGCAACGCTTGGACTGGTTAAATTGAAATGTTTGAGAGGTTTTTCCATGGTGTAACAACATAACGACATCAATAAGCCAGAAGTCGAGTAATGAACAATTTCTTGTCAGGTGTCTCACACAAATTTACTTTACTTTCTTAAGAATACAGATGAGTTGATTTTTACAATACAATGCAATAAGTGTAAACGTGTAACGTGTAAACCTTACATACAGTATCACCGATATCTGCACCTCTACTCAAGATGATCGTACATCCACGTTTTTAATTTAAGGATTCTATTAAAAAACTTACTAGTAGTTGATGAATTTTTTAACTCACTAATTCCAAGATAGCACATCTTTTATCTTATCATGTACGTAGGTACTTGTTAATGTAGCAATCAAAATCGGCTTACAAAAGGCTACGAGACAGATTACAGATTCATCATTAGAAATCAGTGACGAGGCTTTGGGAGAAAGTTCGGAAACTGCAGCAGTTTATGTAAATAGATTAAAACCACTGGACAACATGCATAACATGTAATGGTTGGAACCTTTCAGGAAACCTTTGTATTTTATGAGACTCAAATTTACGAGCCACAGGAAGAAATTTTACTAGAATAAACTCACCGGCCGCAACAGACATCTATGTATATTTAGAGATTCTGGAAGCTCTATAAAACTGATTCATGGTATTGCATCTCTCAATTGTATGTACATGCGTCAGCAGCAAAGCCTCTTGGAATCCGTAATCCGTTTTTTTCAATTGAGTCACACGACACGACAAGACACCACTGCAAATCCAAATCCGATTATTGAAAACTGAATTCTCTTTTTTTATTGTCGTAAAATAAGGTAATACACGTGTATTTCAGTTATTATCGAAGTCATGTCTCCATGGAATATGAAGAAATTACAGTGTTATTGGTACACGAGAACCTGGTTAACTTTCCGTAATTGTAATTTGCACCTTGCCAACTTGTTTATTAAAAAACCCACGTAATGATACGGTTTCCTGTGTTTCATTCATAAACATGTAAGTACATATGTACAGTGGCTTGTTCCTGCTATCTGGCTATGTCTTTTGTATTTTATTTTTATAACCTCGTTATCACGTGTAATACGGAAGCGGAACCCCAACGTTCCTTTATTCTCCAAATGCCATGTTGAACAAAGCATTTTTGAACCATTGAATGTGCGCCGAAAAAAACTCGTGTGTGCAAAAGGTTTCCACAAAAAAATGGTTCCCAGAATAGGTATGTAGTTATGTAGAAATTACACTCGATTATGGATGCCCGAGTTAACGTATAGTCGAATTTTTTGGTAACGCCTTTTTTGGGAACTTTTTTTGTGTAAAAAGAGTCATAATCATCTTTTTAAGAACTTTTCTGTGTGTAAAACCTTTTCATCAACCCAAACTGCTGCTTTCGACCGCCAATTTCTGGGTGAGGGAAAGGTTTTACACAAAAAAAGTTCCCGAAAAAAGGCGTAACCAAAAAATTCGACTATACATATCCGCACTGGCGGACGAGTCACACCTCCAAAGGGAGGAACGTCGTCAAAGAAGAGGGAATTGACAGCCATTTTACCTGAACTTTTAATAACAATCTCTCTTTTTAAAAACCATCTGGAAGGGAGATACACCTTTTCATCCCTTTTTTGTCCGCTAGTACTTTATCGACTTTCTATGATAACTCTAAATCAGTTTAACAGCTTGTCATTTGCAGGGCAACAGGTTGTGTACCACACAGTTGGGAAATGTCTACAACTCGAGTCAGCAAATAAAATTACGGCAGGCTGAAAGTGAAGGTGGATGAATTATAAGCTGTGATTGAATGTTTTGTAAGGCTCACCAAAAAAATTTGTCTCTCTCTTGTACTGTACATACATACTGTAATAAAACTAGAGATGTGGAATAATGAAAGTATTCTAGAACATGAATTCCTATATTTAAAATGTTTGAAAGTTCGTTCGTTAAAATTTGCGCACGGATTTCCTACAGTATGTTACATACATACGGTAGATAATGAATACAACACAGACCATGACTTTGTGATTTGAATTCTTGGCGAACAAACAAGTATTTCAAAAAATCATGACAACCTTTCAATCATTATCATCATTAGCAGTCGTATCTGGGATACACACGGCAGCACACAGCACACTCAAATGACTGTGTGTCATCTTTGCCACCGAGACAAGTTTGCCACTCTAAATCGAGACAAGTTTGCCACTTTTTTGGGGGGTTTTCAGTGGCAAACTTGTCTCACCCAAAAAGTGGCAAATTTGTCTCGGTATTTCACGAGACATGTTTGCCACTCATTTCCTGAATTTTGAGTGGCAAACATGTCTCGTGAAATACCGAGACAAGTTTGCCACTTTTTGGGAGAGACACGTTTGCCACTGAAAACCCCCCAAAAAAGTGGCAAACTTGTCTCGATTTAGAGAGGCAAACTTGTCTCGGTGGCAAAGATGACCGATTCCCACTCAAATATTAATTGCAAAGAATATGCACATAAAAAAATATTGCTCAAGTGAAATACAAATTAAAAAAGAGAAAGAACTTGTATTAAACAATGATGACTGATTAATATCAAGAATATGAAACATGTAAACAAATTTATCTTATATATATATTAATTCAACGTATAACCAGGATATAAGTACGTACCCGGTAACGTACAGTATATAGTAAAACCATCCACTCAATAAGACTCGAATAGAAGAACACTGAGCCATATAATCAAATCGAAAAGGTAATCAAGATTTTAATTTATAGACAAACATAAAAAATTACGGCACATACCAGACATACTGAGATGATTATTCTTGTTTTAGTATGTATACTGTAGCTGTGCCTTCGAGTAAGAATGTACAAGTTTGGATCTGAAAGTGATGGATTGTATGGAGAGAGTGACCGTGACAGTGATGGTTTATCTTTACTGTCACATTTATAAACTTCCAAATGCCACCCACATGCACCATCGGACACTAGCGGACGAAAAGTGGTGGGAAAAGTGGAATTCCCCCCTCTTTGGTGGTTTCAAAAAGTAGAATTTGTTCCCTAAGGTGTAGGTAAAATGGCCTGAAAACTGCCAATTCCTCCTCTTTGGCAAAATTCCCCTCCCTTTGGTGAATTAGCTCGTCCGCTAGTGCCATCGGACGAGAGTTTATAGTGCAGTTCTTGTATACATGATTTATTATTTATTTTAATAAAAAAATTTACCCGTTTTAGTAAGTTGTGTGTGAGAGCTGAATCGTCTTTAACAAGAAAGCCTCTTTCTTTAGACATAAATTGAAGTCTTTTAGTCCCTGATCAAGTGCGTCATTGGCTGTCAAGCATAGCCGGGGCGAGTAATAGGCCAGAGAAGGAGGTAACTAAAAATACCGCATTGCGGTTACATAAATAGAAGGAATTGACTTTTTGATGTCTGCTTGTCATTGCGAGTTGAAAACTCGAATTGCAGTTTCAAATTGAAATTCATGATGTAATAAACTTCTCTAGTATAAAAAAACTAATTTCCATTCAAATTTCATTCGATGAATATCATGGCACGTTATAGTTAACTCATTTGTATTGAAAAGTCTGACGAGTTAACAGTTAACTCAATATTATTATATATATACCAAACTCAACAATACCATTTCGGAATTGAGATTTCAGTGCGTTATCTCTAACAAAAAACCCAAACTTTCGTAGTTCTTCGTATAAGAATCAAATGAATTCTTTTTCGCAATAATTCGAATGATGAAGAATGACTGAATGACAGAGCGTGCCACGAAATTTATGTGGTCAGGTTACTTCAGTCAGTTACTGGTTGCCTGTTTTTATCCGATTTACTTCTATAATTCTTTGAATTGATGCCTCAAGAATTGACTGTCCTTCCTTGAAAGTGTTTACAACCTTTCAATTGGGTGCGCACACTGGCGGACGAGCCAATCCTCCAAAGGGAGGGGAATAATCCCAAAAAACGGGGGAATCGGCAGAAACTAGGCCATTTTACCTACACCTTGAAGAAAAAATCCACTTTTTTAAACCACCAAAGAGGAGGGAATTCCACTTTCCCTCCCCCTCTCGTCCCCTATTGGTACGCAGATTTGTTGACAGTCGGCTACAGGAAATAACATTATCTAAATTTTATTCTTGTGAGTGCGACAAGCAACTTTGTCCACAATGAACTTATGCGAATATGTCATGGGTAACTCAAATCAAAATATTTATCACAAGACTAGTCGTACAGTATATCGTACAGTATATCGTACAGATTATCGTACAGTATATCGTACAGTATATCATACATTATATCGTACAGTATATCATACATTATATCGTACAGTATATCATACATTATATCGTACAGTATATCGTACAGTATCTATGACATATCAAAATGATAAAGTGATTACACGTGTTTTGACTTAATTTTCCTAAGTGTGAGGATTACTCGAGCGGATTGAACGGCTTATGTAATGTGTGACAAATCGATCTTTTGCCAGCAGAACTGGGTGACTGAACTCAAGCTCAACCGAACATCCGTTGAAATATTTTAAAACTGTTTTCAGTCACTTGAATAGATGGTCTTTATTGATCGCTAAGCACCATTCAAGGTATATTGAGTTTATTCTCCCATTCAAACAAAAGAACTATAGTGACAAAACCACATTACAAGTATTTCAAGTTAAGAAAATAATCATTGATTGACAAAATGTTTGATGATAAGCTCGACAGCCAGACACAACCCAGCCACGGTCATACCAGCCAGTCCGATCACATAAACACCGAGCAATGCTTCGTTACTCAGATGAATCGCTCCCGATCCAGCTGAATCATCGGGGCATTGTTGGCCTCGCCGAGTTAACCATTTGTCATATCTGCAATCACTGACTCACTCACTTACTCACTCACTCACTCATTTACTCATTCACTCGCTCACTCACTCCTCACTCACTCACTCACTCACTCACTCACTCACTCACTCACTCACTCACTCACTCACTCACTCACTCACTCACTCACTCACTCACTCACTCACTCACTCACTCACTCACTCACTTACTCACTCACTCACTCACGACCTCACTCACTCACGACCTCACTCACTCACGACCTCACTCACCTAGTCATCACGCCACCAATGACTTCGGCTAATGTATTGACTGCAACGTTGAAAACGTCTATAAATTGCTTGTTCACCCTTTGTCTATACAATGCCATAGTGGCCGGATAGTAACCAAGTTCGGGTAAACCAACAACTCGCACTGAATAAAGTTAACTATTACGTAACTAACTAACAAACTAACTAACTAACTAACTAACTAACTAGCTAGCTAACTAACTAACTGAATAACTAACTAACTAAATAACTAACTAACAAACTAACTAACTAACTAACTAACTAACTAACTAACTAGCTAACTAACTAACTGAATAACTAACTGACTAACTGACTAACTGACTAATTAACAAACTAACTAACTAACCATTACAATAATTTCTGACAATATATTTGCCAGTCAATGAGTCATGTATCCACACGTTATCAGTACTTGCGATGTACGACATTCGAGCCACCATGTCATCGCCAAAATCATCACCAACCAAATTCCCATCGTCAAGTAAAATCGCCTGCGAATTTCGGTCAGTGAGTGAGTGAGTGAGTGAGTGAGTGAGTGAGTGAGTGAGTGAGTGAGTGAGTGAGTGAGTGAGTGAGTGAGTGAGTGTGTGAGTGAGTGAGTGAGTGAGTGAGTGAGTGAGTGAGTGAGTGAGTGAGTGAGTGAGTGAGTGAGTGAGTGAGTGAGTGAGTGAGTGAGTGAGTGAGTGAGTGAGTGAGTGAGTGAGTGAGTGAGTGAGTGAGTGAGTGAGTGAGTGAGTGAGTGAGTGAGTGAGTGAGTGAGTGAGTGAGTGAGTGAGCAAGTTTGTGAGTCAAGAGTCTCGATTTTGGATCTCAGAAAGCACATACATATGTTCTCAACCTTCAATCTCTGATTCATCGAGTCGTGTTCGAAATTGGAAATCTTGACCTCCTCTATCCAGGGATCTGGATTCTGTGCCAGCAACTTGACATCGCCTCGTTCCACAGCATTCAAAAGACTGGACACGTCGTTGAAGACGTACGTTGACTCTCTGATAAGTAGTTTAGCCAGTAGGCCTGATCTAGAAATACATGAGTGAGTGAGTGAGTGAGTGAGTGAGTGAGTGAGTGAGTGAGTGAGTGAGTGAGTGAGTGAGTGAGTGAGTGAGTGAGTGAGTGAGTGAGTGAGTGAGTGAGTGAGTGAGTCAACCTATACAGAGTCATCAGCATGGCCGTGAAGAATGCGATCCATACAAGTCCACAGTTGCCAAACCTTCGTTTGCGTTTAGGTTTGTCTTCATCATCTTAAATATAATCTGATTATTAGAATATCATTGTCTTTTTGATTCAATCAAAAATGCTTAATAAATGGAATTTTTTCGAACACAAAAGTATTACAAAAATTATCATGAACAGTTTGTTATCCAAATGTAGTGGGACTATAAACCACACAAGTAGAAAATGTCAGCAGACACCACAACGCCAATTTGAGTTGCATATGAAAAAGGATTACACAAAAATATGTATTTTAGTGACAAAAACCGTAACTCCAAGTCATACCCATATGTATGTACTGTACCTTCGATTTCTGTTTCGGTGTCTATCTGGAATTCACCCAGCTCTCGTTTGGACGTCATCGATGGTGCACGTTTTCTGTGAATCAAGTTGGCATCGGATGGCATCGCACGATTCATCCAATTTCGTGCGATTGGCTGCGGCAGTGAATACGACAACATGGACGAGGTTTGGGCTGAAATTACATCAACATTATATTATATTAGCTTATGTATTTCAGAAAAGTTATTTAGGTAACATTGAAAGGACTGAATCTTTACTGAAATCTAGCAACTTTGAAGAAATATACAAGAGTTCCGAGAAAGTTGCTTTTCACTTCAAATTAGGCGCCACGACTTATGAAACTTAGCGTTTAGGTTTCAGTATTTTTCATCCTTGTGTAAAAAGTAACGAAGTTTCTAACTGTCTGCGAATACCCACAGACAAACTAGAACTTGAAAATATTGTAAATATCGTATATAAACTGAGGAAAATAGCATATGGTTCTAAGTTTAGTTTCTCTTTAAAAAAATTAACAATGTAGTTAAATATTATATCCGTAAAAAACAATATTCTGAACACATCATTTGACCCAAAAACATTAACCATGGTATTTGTTCTTCTGTGCCTGTACCGTTCGTAGTGCGGTAATATAGATCCTGGACATGACCAGAAATGCCAGGATGGCCAGCCAGCTGACGGCGTCAAAGTTTAGGACAACGTTGGTGAGACTCCGTTTCAGGTTGTACGTTTCCTGCAGCCGTTTCAAGGTTGAAAAGTTCAACCTCAATCATATATTATAATTAAAGCAAAGCTTCTTTTTAAATAAAAACTTTATGTTTTTGATGAAAGTTTCAAATCGCTCCCACTCCACACTGCATGTGAACCTAAGTGGACGTATGTAAATGGTTCATTACATGTGTGGTCGAAGGTTTGCAAAAATTATTTTGAGTAAAAAAAACTTTGAATACTCTATAGGTTATACATACATACATACAAATACATGTAGGTACTGTATGTATAGGGTACGTTATTAGAATGTTCAAAGGAGTTGAACGTGTTCCCCTATAGAACTGAGTCTTGGATTTTGTAAGCCTGTTTGGGATTCTGATCTACTGGAACAAAACAAAAATAAAACAAAAATCTAAATTTCAAAAGTTTTTTTTAATTTGAAATTTTTTGAACACTCAATTTTATAAACCTGTATCGTGCGAGCACTGGCAATGGCCACCAGACTGCCCTGGTACAGAACGGTGGACGCGATCAGTGACGAGTTGGGTGGAATCTGGCGGG
Source organism: Daptonema setosum (assembly GCA_964036265.1). Lineage (NCBI taxonomy): Eukaryota > Metazoa > Nematoda > Chromadorea > Monhysterida > Xyalidae > Daptonema > Daptonema setosum. The sequence continues at coordinate 10,829,934 of OZ038443.1, forward strand.
CATCGAAGAAGGCTGACCAACTGATCACGTCATCCAGTGCCGGCAGATAACACGATATAAAAATAACATGGATAACATTATCTCTACATCATTTTGGTCAACTTTTACCACCCACTTTACGTCTGAATGATGTAAAAAAAGTATGAAACTGCAAACTAACTCGTCATTGCACTCGACCAGTTTGACTTGCATGCGTAGAGACTGAAACATTTTTTATAATATATAATAGTTTATAATAATATATAATAAATGATAATTTATATTTATACCATTATTCCCGTGAATCATGTTCACCAACTATGAGAAACAACTATATGAACAACTTGAGGAACTTTCCGATACTGTTTCTGACAGGCGCTGTTGTGTGTGGAGTTGCTCTGCTCCATAAAGCTTTTCCACGAAAAAAAACATTTTTCTGACTCTTATGAATTTTTTTTAATCTTATCATTTGCAAAACGACAAATTTGCATGAAGTTTCCGAAGGCATAACTCAGACCAGACTCCGTTAGGCTTGACGTCGGATGGTCAAAACGCATTTTGAGGAAGTTTTTGAACATTATAACTTCAGCAAGTCGTTTTACCAAATTATAAATTATGGATTATATTTTTTTGTAATGTTCTAATGTTTTTATTCTATTCATAACCTCAAAAATGAGTGCAATAATCTCGGCGTCCAGACCAGGATACGGACATCGGGGCGTTCGTCGCAGATTCGTTTTGAGTGAACATGGCATTACATAGGGACGTTGCAGGACGTACATCAACGATACTGTACCATTGATGGACATGTCCGATTGACGACACTCACGTCCGATGCTAATGACCGACGTCCCTGCAATCGTTATTGTTGATGAACAGATACTGCCACCGAATGTAAGAACGTTTATTTTAAGCTCCAACTTTTCAACTTTAGATTTTAACTACATGTTTGAACTGCTTTTAAACGCCATAAAGTTTCGCAATAAAATCAGTGGTGTAATGAAAAATTTACTGAAGAAAAACTTTCCTACATCTTTCTTCAATAAAAAATTATAATGTTGTGTTGACCACGGTGTTTTCCTGTCTATAACCGAGTATTTTTGAAATAGATTGTTTTTATATGACC
>OZ038443.1:10831238-10847773 GCA_964036265.1 Daptonema setosum
GCAGCCTGATGGTAATAGCAGAAACTGTCCCCTTCCGCATCACACCCTTCGTATGGTGACCAACGGCCAAAGTCAGCGACAGCCTGTTCGACGCGACAGGGACAGGCAATCTGAATATACTCACTAACTCACTAACTCACTGACTCACTAACTCATTCACTCACTCACTCACTCACTCACTCACTCACTCACTCACTCACTCACTCACTCACTCACTCACTCACTCACTCACTCACTCACTCACTCACTCACTCACTCACTCACTCACTCACTCACTCACTTATTCACTCATTTACTCACGTTGATCTCTTGCTCCATGACGAAGTTCTGCCGTCGCCCGTCATATTCGAACCAGTCGATGCACATCTGCAGCGCGTATCGGGTCTCACCGTATTCGTATTGCCACTTCTGCAGATAGTACCATCCGAATGGTATCATCGGCGACCATACCATGCTGAAACCAGTCAGTCAGTCAGTCAATCAGTCAGTCATGTCAGTCAGTCGATCAGTCAGTCGATCAGTCAGTCAATCAGTCAGTCAGTCAGTCAGTCAGTCAATCAGTCAGTCACGTCAGTCAGTCAGTCAGTCAGTCAGTCAGTCAGTCAGTCAGTCAGTCAGTCAGTCAGTCAGTCAGTCAGTCAGTCAGTCAGTCAGTCAGTCAGTCAGTCGGTCAGTCAGTCAGTCAGCCAGTCAGTGTCAGTCAGTCAGTCAGTCAGTCAGTCAGTCAGTCAACCACCAACATGTCTCCCATTTCATCCTGCTGTACGTCATTGCTCACGATCACCTGAACACTTCCTCCCAGGTACTGATGCCAGGTAAAGTCTCTAAGGAAGGGATCTTGATCTCGCAGTTCCTGATCCTTCGGCCAAAGCGTGGATGGCTTGAACTCGTATTCGCCGTTGTTGGTGATGCCTTGAGCGATGCGTCCAATCTGCGATCAAGGTGACGAACAATTATTTATTTGGTTTGATGTATGTGAGTGAGTGAGTGAGTGAGTGAGTTAGTGAGTGAGTGAGTGAGTGAGTGAGTGAGTGAGTGAGTGAGTGAGTGAGTGAGTGAGTGAGTGAGTGAGTGAGTGAGTGAGTGAGTGAGTGAGTGAGTGAGTGAGTGAGTGAGTGAGTGAGTGAGTGAGTGAGTGAGTGAGTGAGTGAGTGAGTGAGTGAGTGAGTGTCACTGCAACCAACCATTCTGAAATCATGAGCCAACGTTTCCTCATAATAGCCCCACAAATTGATATCAACTCTGGTGTTGGGTTTACTGGTGATATTGACATTCGGCCACCTCATGAGTAAGTTCTCGGCGGTCGGATTGCGCCACGCATTGTCCGTGTTGATGGGATCGTCGATCAATCGAGCCTGATGACGACTACGGTCGATTGTGACTGCAAATAAATAAATAACTAAAACTAAATGAAGAATTATATAGATGAATATAAAAATATGCCTCGTATTTGGTTAGCGATCACGATTAAGTCTGAATAAGTGTTTTCACAATCAGGGGTCTGGCTTCAGATGTGAGTAGGCTAGGACTCAGTTTTTTGACTATGCCAGAATTTGATTCTCAACTGGTTTCTCACAACCTATTTGGAGGCCTGCAACACATGCAATAATCAACACTAGTACATTGTATGTACATACATATATGACCAAGTAGGCCATGGCAATTTTTTTACCATTTAGTCCTTTATAGTATGTACATTTCACAGTTTTTTTATTTCAGTATTTTACCATCTACCCCATGTGCTTTATGCCAACAAACTGCTACTTTATGCCAACGAACTGATATAGAGCGACCCGTAGAACGGATAGCTCTTTCCGCCGTCAATGGATATCTTGGCATCATTAGGGCCTTGGATGTACAGCGAGTAGACTGGGATCAGGCAACGGGCGATCGCCATGTTGATCTGCAAATATCTGGCTTAATCATGAAATCCTTAAAATAATTGTATAAAAATTTTTTTTGAAAAACATTTTGAAGTTTTTAGTGGTCGGTTGTAAAAAAGTTATTACAAAACCTCATGTTTGTTATTGCAGCAATGTTTGATAAGCCGTTTCTTTTATAAAATGAATTGAAATAATACAAATAATATTTTTAATGGAACAAATTAATTACAGTAAAAAACGGAGTGAAAATTGAGCTGAATTTTATCGGACTGGTCCTGTGCTCATGGGTCCGACCTAAATTTGTTAAAAATAACTAAAATTTGAACGTAACAATTTACTATTCTAAGACCACACATAAAACAAAGGCGCCAGCAAATCTCGTCAGTTATATTCAGGACTTTTTTCCAAATGAAAATTCCCATGTAAACCAATATTTTTTATGTTCGATAAATGTTTGCCTCTTTCGTGACTGAAAAATGTTTAAGACGCCCTTTCAGGTCTTCCAGTGAACATTTTTCCTAAAGATCTGTTGATCAGTACCGTGCAGAGCAAACAATTTGGAAGTTACTAAAAAGCGGAATGCGGTGGGTGGGTGAGTCACTGGAATACTACCGCTGCGCGGGGCTAACGCCCAGCCTCACGATAGGTAATCGGGGGTTAACGAACAGTAAAGCGTCATATGGAATCGTGTCCACCCATCGAAACTCGTATAGATTCCGCTAGTTTTCCGCATTTTAGAAACCTCGAACTATTTGGCTGGGTTACGCGCCGACCGAAAACAAAATCACCTTACCCTGACACAATCGATGGTTAGTACGTCGATCTGCAGCTTAATCCTGGATGTCGGCCGATAGCAGGGACCAGAGACATTGACCGGCATGCCGCCGATCATCGAGTAATAGGGTGGGGTGAATTCGATTTTAGCTGAAATTTTGACAAAAAATTCCCTCTTGGGTGAAAAAGTAATCTCACCCTGAAACAGTCGATGGGGTTGTCAATGATGAGCTTGATAACGGCCGTCGGGGGGAAACACGGCCCGGAGATGTTGACGGCTATACCTCCTAGCATGGAGACGTACTGCGGTACGATCTGTATGCGTGCTGAAATGCAGACTAGGAGTTGGATGGGATGGGATGGGGTGCGGTAGAGAAGCCCGGATAGAAATGGAGGATTTTACTGGTTATAGATGCCCTATGATAGAATGATAGAATGAAATATTGGACAGAACGAGATACATACATCGGGAAGTGATAGGTTGATTAGATTACGGAAAATTGATAACTTTAGACTCACATATCAAGGAGCACCAGCGGACGAGAAGGGGAGGGAAAAGTGAGATTCTTCCCTTTTTGGCAGTTTCCAGAAGTGAAGTTTGTTACTCAATGTGTAGGTAAAACTACCTATTTTCTGCCAATGTCCCCCCCCCCCCTGGAGATCTGGCTCGTCCGCGAGTGTATGAGAAAACTGTAGTGATAGAGATGTGACGTGACGACCGAAGAAAGTTAATGCACCGAAGAAAGCATTACAATTAATCAAGCAGAAAACAATTAACTGGACCCTTGGAGCTTTGTGACATTCTTTTCTTATATTTGACGGTTATCTTTTATTTTTGTTCCAAGTAAGTTTTAAAAAGATTTTATAAAGAACTCGATGGAAATGGTCTTGCGTTAAAAATCGATTTCTAATCAAACTGTAAAAGTGCTAACATAAATATCTGTTCATTCATTTATTGGATTATGACGATTATGACTGAAATAGGAGCTTTAACACTTTTGGCAACCTTGAATATCAGGTAGCTGTTTAATTTCAAAATAAATCCTCTCAGTTTTATTTTACATAAAAAACTACTGGAATCACCCAATAAATGAATTTTACAGCAAAGATTCATGAAAAGAACAGACGAGTGAAAGGTTTAATAAGCAAATTTTGCCCGAAAAAAAGTGAAGTACAGTGATAAGCAGATATGAACGGTCCTCTTATATTCGATTTTGTTGCTCATGGTTGGGTATACTGTTTTGGGCGCACTGAAATGAAAAGTGGAAAATAAAAGTTGTTGATTGCCACGATTTGATCGAATGAATCTGTAAGGTATAAATGTCAAGATATGTCAGATTTATAGGTCAGGAATAAATGAATTGGTCGAATGAGATTTAATTCACACTATGAAACTGACGTTATTTCATATCAGTCCTATAAAATTTTCACAGTATAGTAATTTTTTTTAAACACGTGTTTCAGTATCATTGTCTCTTAATTCCATTAGCATATACATCCACCGTACTCAATGGCTTCATTCTAAATAAAATAGGGAAAAGGTAATGATCTTAACTCAAGGTGTGTCTTAACTACAGCGTTTACGATGTTTCAATATAATTCATTCGAAAAATTCGTGGAATAGTGATTTCAGAAATCTGTTTGTCTCTAACCGACAGTTTCATTGGTACATCCACCGTACTTAATGGCTTCATCCACGCGAGCCTGCCAGCGACCAGCCGTCGGTGTCGACCCGAACTGCACCAGTTTGTAGCTGTTACCTTCGGCCGAATACGGTAGTTCCACGAATCCAGTACCATTGCCACCATTGAATCCAACCTTCATATATGATTGGTTTCAGTTTATTTTGTAATAAGAAAAATAATTCTTGTACAACAAACAATGCGAGACATTTTCAAGTTCCTACGGCGAAAATCGATTAGGTGATTGGTGACGTCGATGATTTTGGAAACTGGGTGTCACATGTGTAAGCATGCGAAAATAACCAGAAGTGGTGAAAGAGTGTAGAATCCCGTCAAAGATGAGTTTTTCAGTTCTGTCTTGTATTCACCTCAAAGACCTGTTTCATGTTATGCACCATACTCTCTCATATCGCTCGTGCTTACTCAGAAATTATACAGGATCTTTTCTAGATTTGCTTCCGGTTTCAGGCATAAAATGTCTTCAACAAAGGGAACCAGGATACTTAAAAAATTTCAATTTCTTATTATCACATAGGTTTCAGCCTGAAAAGTGTACTAACAATGGCGGATTGTTTGCCACCATAGTGTACTAATAGTGTACTAATAGTGTACTAATAGTGCCACAATAGTGTACTAACAATAGTGTGCCGCAATAGTGTAATAATAGTGTACTAATAGTGCCACAATAGTGTACTAACAATAGTGTGCCACAATAGTGTACTAACAATAGTGTGCCACAATAGTGTACTAACAATGGCGGATTGTTTGCCACCACGACCAGTGAGGGCACCGGCAGATGTAGAGGATGTCCAGTTGATGTTGGCGTAGTTGAGCATCACGTACGAGCGCACTTCATCCGTGGCTATCACCATCTGGTATGTGTTTTGCTGCAATGAAAAAATATAATTATTTGACAATTTGGAAGAATAAATTATTGCATAAAAATGATATAAAGTTACATAATTACTTTCATAGACCATCTGGTATATACGGGCTTTGCTGCCATCAATTTTTTATATACTACAGAACATTATCATTACATTTGAATGCATCAATAGAGCATATCATTTAAACATTTCAGTTCAACGAACCCAACTCCTGACTTGACTGTACATGTTTAGTTGGGTCACCCTGGGCGCACCACCGTAAGCCATTCGTTCCCAGGTGACCACCATGGCGTAGTCAGCGGTGAACCCTCGTGCACCAACTTGACCCTCCGCTATATCGCTGAAAACAAAATACACTTCTTTTGGACGTGAATCGTTGGGGTATTTACTTAGTTTATTCTACTTTGTCTACTACAGATACTTGCTTATAACCGGTGTTTGTGTACAACTTAATTAATAAACGCAATCGTCAGAATGGCTGTTTTATAAGAATATTGATAGCGCTACCAACGATGAGAACGGACTGTTACATTTTTGGCACAACTTTCATTACTGTATTAAAAATTAATGCTGGTTTGACGGCTTTGAATTGCGCTAATGAAATGGCAAACATTTTGCCAGTGGGAAATGTGATTTTCAATCATGACATGTATCGCGGATCCCGTTAATGACGGCAACTTTTTCTCAAGTGACTAACAAACTGATGGTGTCCAAGAACTCAGGGTCTTCAAGACGTCCCTCCTGTGTTCTCAACAATTGACCCCTGTATGTACGTCCAGTGAATATGCCATCAATACCGAACTGTTGTTGCGGTGTCTGAGGACGTAGTGGACCACTACTACCATCGCCGATCAAGTTGGGTGGCCTGAAACATATTATATACGTTTATAATTCATTTATCAATTCATTACAGTTGTTTTAATAATCATTGGTCCTTTTTTCTTACATTTTAAGTGTTATTTTATGTTATGTTATAAGAGCATGAAAATTGGGTTTGAAAAATCAACATGTAACAACAAATTCAAGTAAAGTTTCCCATCAGCTGTTACGATGTACTGTATGTTATGTTATGTTATGTTATGTTATGTCATAGTATGTTGTAGTATGTTACAGTGCATATTATGTTATGTTATGTTATGTTATGCTCACCTTGATATTATCCTGTACCAAATGTGACTTATCCTGTGTTCTCCTACAGCCATCAACGTCTGATCAGTCATGAACGCAGCCAATAAACTCGGATCCGGTGTTTCGGGCCAGTTGGGACTGGGGAACGTATACGGTGGCTGGATGTAGTTCGGGAAGCTGAATGCGATAAAACCCTCGGGGAAAATCTGAAAGTTATATGACGATTAATTTTTAGGTGGTAACTTCCTACTGTAAATAATTGATCTTGATATTGATACCGTAACCATCTATTTTTCATATTCATATTGAGTAGTTCATCCCGTTCCTGAAAACATGTGATTCGTTGGACTGTGGGTTGCTGCGATGTTATTTTGAAGAGTGAAATTACTTGCCAACGTGCCGAATCTGAAGAGGTATAAAAACTGTGAAATAACCAACAAAAGTGTAGTTGAATCGGTATCCGTAGTATGGAAAGAAGAAGTCGAGATCGACTTGACGATCCATCCACGGTCGATACGATATATCCATGTCGTGGAAACGTTCGCCGAATCCATAGAGATGCCACCATTCTGCAAATATGGTGGTCAACAACAACAACAACAACAACAACAACAACAACAACAACAACAACAACAACAACAACAACAACAACAACAACAACAACAACAACAACAACAACAACAACAACAACAACAACAACAACAACAACAACAACAACAACAACAACAACAACAACATCAACAACAACAACAGCAACAACAACAACAACAACCAACGTTCGTCGGATCGTCGATCGTAGGCGGTCCAATCGAAGTTGGGATCAGTGAACTGAAGTACACTATTAATGCCAGGCGGCCGCTGACCAGGACCTCGGTTATCGAACCCGTTAAATCCGGTTCCTTGATTGCCATTAAATCCATTATTGAAGTTGTTCTGCTGAAATAAAATTTTTTACTTTGGTTACTGAGCCAGCCTCAAAAACATGGTTTATATTGAATTCGGTACCTGAATGATGAATTTTGTGTCAGTTTGTGTCCGTTCTATGATTGCCGCAGTGAGGAAAACTAGCAAGCAAAAAATTCCTCTACTGTTTAACATGGTCCCCGTGAAGAATTTTGTTTGGAATTTTTATTGTATTAGTTCATGAAAGCATGTGACTTGAGTTTAGTTTTTGAAAATTTCACTTGTAATTTATAAATCCTCAATACATCTCACCCCAAATCAATAAGATTGAAAATCATGACTTTCTGTTATAATAAATTTCCCACCGCTTCATATTTCATGTTACACAAGCTGCGTTTTCTCGTGTTTAGTAACCATTGCTCTTTTTCATACTGTACTCAGTGGAAGTTTCGCTTGTCCACAGATCAACATGCACACACATACACTGACGCATTACGGTAAAACTACAGGGTGTCTCAAAATGAGTCATTTTCTATAGGCTTATTCATGTATTATACATACATTTTAATTTATTTATTATACCAAAAAAATTTCGACGAAAGCTGAGATATCTGAGGGAACGTAAAACTTGTGAACGGTGTGGACTCGTTTTATGGTGTGGCCAGAATTACAGACAACCCTGTACTTGAAATTGATAAATTACTACTTGATAGACCCAGCCGCTCTCGCAATATAACTTACATAACTTACATAGCTTCATTACTGTTCTTGTTTTTGTTGTTCTGATTAATTACACGTCAGCAAACGCAACAATTTAGCTGTTCTGTGCTCTGGTGTTTTTAGAACTGATTGGTGATTTATTGCAGTGAATTTTGAAAAATCAATTTTGGTGGAATGTTAGTCTCAATAATTTACTGATTCTCATGGATTGATTGATTTTCAGATGAAAATGTTGACATTAACAATTGAGTTAAGTGAGTGCTTGATAAACAGATCAAACTACTAGATTGTACGTGTATTGAAAGCGTTTTTTTCTAAAAAAAAATTCAAGCATGAAGGTACATAAATGATATTATGCATCGTGTATTGAATGTGTTGAAATTAGATTTTTATGCTACATATCATGAAACAATGCATCCGAGTAAGAAATAAAAAAACACAACTTCAATTAATCAAAGCTATACTTCTGTAAAAAAATATTTTTCAATGAACTTTAATAGTTAACTTTTTATCTATTAACCTGAAAAGCATTACTCTGCGGGAACTGTTGCTGTCCACCGAATGTTTGCTGAAACTGCTGTTGTGGATTTGTGTTCACAAACGGGTTAAACCCATTTTGTTGTCCAAGAGTACCGCCAATGAATACAGTCAATCGAAAAAAGATTTGCCCAAACGGCGAATTTGCCCAGAACGTCCGTCGTGTGATCATAGTGAAATTTCACAAGGCTACAGTAAGGCAAATTTCGAGTTCCCTTGGGAAAAGCTCTGCTCCGTTGTCCAAGCGGGGAATTATTCTTTGACCGCAAACTTGGTGTTGGTAAGTATGATTCAATGAGACGGGAAATTTAGGGCAATATCGTTTTGAGTTTTGAGTAATTCAATTAAATAATCGTTAAATAACGCCACTTTGTGTGTTGGTCGGGTGAACGCGCAACGAACATCATTGATCTGTGTTCGAGGCAATTATATGTATGTATGTTGTAGCTGGATAAAAAATAGACATGTTGAATAAATATATACATGAAGGAAGTAAAATATATATGGAAAATATAGTACAAAGTGTGTTCATTTATGTACATTTGTTACATCTTGAGCAAAAACAATAACAACAACAACAACAACAACAACAACAACAACAACAACAACAACACCAACAAATTTCTGCACGGTTGAACAATTATGTTTGTTTTTTTTCCTTTTGGCTGCCAAATTTGTCAAATGCAGTGTTAACAAATTCAATTGAATAATTTTTTTACACTGTGTTGAATACATAATACGGTGTTCGGATTTTATATTGGCGGGTAGTGTTTGTATCAGCATATGTAGTTGTGAATAACAAATTTTTTCCCAAAAGTATACAGCCGGTGGGTTTTTATAGATGTATCCTTCGTTGACCCTCGGTCACTTTATGAACTTAATTTACTAGGCATCTACTTTTTTAATGTTTGATTTCCAGAATGTAGAATTCGACCTTTTAATATGCATCTTAACACGCTTATTTAGCCACAAACTGGACTGTGACTGCAATGGGCGAAGTGTTAGATAATTAGGGAGGGTAGATGGTAGAACATTTTTCATTCGTTTGAAAACCGGTCCCCCATAAAAAGCGAACAAGTTGAAACGAATAACACGTTCACTCATACATGCTTTGTAAAAGTATGAAACGTTTCATTTTAGCACAATTGAACCTGTTTGCCTGGGCTTTATAGACAAACAAATAAAGTACGATCAAACAACGAATACGGTAAAACTTGTCGAAATAATCTATTATAAGAACATGAGTAGTTTGAAAAATTCAGCAAAGTGGGCTATTAGACATAAAATCGTAGTTTATCACTTAGTAACAAGGGATATTTCAGAATTAGTCAAGTAAAGTTATATATTTTTGTTCGAACAGTGAGCATTAACATGCATACATAGACACACACAATGTATTGAATATTACACGAGGCAATAACACCAGCCAATCAGCGCTTAGCAGTACATTACTTGCTGTATAATCGTATACAATAATCATAGTGGCGGATAGCTCTGGTACATTTTTTGCTGATCCGACTTCTTTTATCTACTCTTGCGGATGAGAATATAGTTTAGAGTGAACAAATCTCCTAAAAGAGGGGAAAATTCTGCAGACTTTAGGTCATTTCACCAACACCAAAAGTAACACACTTCACTTCACGACTGGTAGTTCCCTGGCGAACGAGCTAACCCTCCAAAGTTGGGAAAATTTCATCAAAGAGAGGGGAATTGGCAATTGTCAGGCCATTTAACATACACCTTGGGGAACAAGTTGTATTTCTTTAACATTCCAAAGAGGGGGAAATTCCACTTTTCCCACCCTTTTTCGTCCACAAGTGACCCCAAAAGTAACTCACTTCACTATACGAAATCGTCGGCTGGTAGTTGAAACAAGATCAAACGATTTGATTCATGTGAACCACTTGGGATAACTCAATAGATCGCCGACAGATGATAACCGAAAACAACCTAATTAACAGGTAATCCGTTTGTTCGTATAGATGTAACGTCCAGCCGAACCAATGGCGGACGATCCATTCCTCAAGGGAGGGGAATTTCCTCAAAAGAGCGGGAGGATTGGCAGCTTTAGGCCATTATACGAAAACTTTAAGCAACGAAACTTACTTTTTGTAAAAGTTATAGAGGGGGAAATTTCTAGTTCAAACCTCTCCTCGTCCGCTAGTCAGCCGAACCGAGTGTGTTGGTGGATGCGATGATTGATCGATTACTACATACCGCCATAAACACGTTCTGATGACAGGTTAAGCGGTAATCCGCGGCCCATCAAAACCGTATACTTGGTTAACCGTTACTGGTGTGAACGACCGACTGACCAACGACTACTTTGACTGACTGACAGACTGACTGACAGACTGACTGACGGACTGACTAACTGATTGACTGACTCACTGACTAACTGACTGAATGACTAAATGACTGACTTACTGACTGACTGAATGACTGACTTACTGACTGACTGACTGACTGAATGACTGACTGACTGACTGACTGACTGACTGACTGACTGACTGACTGACTGACTGACTGACTGACTGACTGACTGACTGACTGACTGACTGACTAACTGACTGACTGACTGAAGGACTAAATGACTGACTTACTGACTGACTGAATGACTGAATGACTGACTTACTGACTGACTGACTGACTGACTGAATGACTGACTGACTGACTGACTGACTGACTGACTAACTGACTGACTGACTGACTGACTGAAGGACTGACTGGACTGACTGAGAAAACTCATCGGCAGAAGTGAAAAAAAACTCGCTGGAAATTTTGTGTTACTAGAGGACAGTATTGTACCGACTTACGAAATAAAAATTAACAGACGTCACGTCCCGATTCAAAGTCAACCATTTTAAGACATAATCTCCTGTAAGTTATTCAAAACCTTACACAAACTGCGGTCAGTATAACCTGAAGTTCCTGCTAAGTAATAATGACAGCCGATTACGCGGTGTAATGGTAATGAATTGACAGGTTACCTTGTGTACACATTAATCAAGGGTCAATCATCAATTCAAAGTCGTCTTGAGAAAGTCTCATGATTTTTTTAACTTTCGGAAATCCTAAAATTAGGTTTTTTTTCTCAAACAGTTTCAGAAACTCTTCCGGAAACGTTTTCCTCTGAGTGTACCGAAAGTTTAACAAATTTTTTTGAGACTTTCTCAAGACGACTTTGAACGCGCCCAAGTCTTTTCAAGCTTGCCGGTGCAACTGACTCATTTTAGTTACGCGCATCAGAACAACGTTAACGGAAATGAAATATAAAATTGGAAAGTTGGGTTTTAATTATAATTATAATCAGAAATGGAGACATTTGAAATTGTTGGAATCGCATTTCGTAACACGAATTTTAACTGTAAAAAATTCTGGAACTCCCATTTTCTTTGTCGTATATTTTTTGTTGAAAAAGGCAGTTTACTGTCTTCAGAAATAAAAGTTAATCAATGAAACAAACGTTGTAGAAAGCTATCCATTCGAGATTCGTTGTAGTCCTCAGCCACTTCACTCACTCACTCACTCACTCACTCACTCACTCACTCACTCACTCACTCACTCACTCACTCACTCACTCACTCACTCACTCACTCACTCACTCACTCACTCACTCACTCACTCACTCACTCACTCACTCACTCACTCACTCACTCACTCACTCACTCACTAACTCACTCACTCACTCACTCACTCACTCACTCACTCACTCACTCACTCACTCACCCACTCACTGTTCGGTGCATTCACTCAATGTCCGACGACTTGTACATTCAAGCACCAGTTAATGGTGATTGATTGCGCTTGGTAATCGGCCAGTTCAGCCCGTCAGTCAGTCAGTCAGTCAGTCAGTCAGTCAGTCAGTAAGCAAGTAAGTAATCAAAACAGTTTAACGCCCCAAAGGCGGCATCTAATTAACTTAGCGCTATATGCAAGTGGACGTTTGGATTGACCAGATCAGTGGGATTTCCTCGAGAAATTAAACGTGTTTTACTAGTATTTCAAGATACAATTTCAACCTCCGAATGGAAAATGGACTTTCTAAATTCACCAAAGATGGAAGGAACTTTTAAATAAAGGTCGGTTCTCACCCGCTTTTTAGCACTATCGATTACTTTGATGGTGAACATAACGACCCTAACGATGATCACCCTCATCATGATCACTGATGCACCCTAACTGCAGGTGGGCCGTATTACTGGTAGAGTTGTTGGCCAGACAAGGTCATCTTACTGACAGTCAATCAGTCTGTCACAGTCAGTCGATCTGTCAATCACTAATAGACTGACAAGCAAGAGTTCTAAGAAAGTCTCTATGTATGTAGTGAACTGCTGGTCCTTGTTAGTCACGCAAGGTTATCTTAGTGACCGTCAGTCAGTCAGTCACAGTCAATCGATCAGTCAAGCAGAGCCAGTATACTATCAGTCAAACAGTCACAGTCAAGTGATCTGTCAATTACCAGCCACGCAGTCAGTCAGTCAGTCTTTCAGTCAGTCTCTCAGTCTGTCTGTCAATCAGTCAGTTAGTCAGTCAGTTAGTGATTCAATAAAAATTTCAAGCAGAACTATTGTACATTGAGATGTTAAACCATCTCGGTAAGCCATCCCTTTAGTATGACCAGTTATCTCAATCACTAGCGGACGAGAAGGGGAGGGAAAAGTGGAATTCCCCCCTCTTTGGCGTGTTCAACAAGCAGAATTTGTTCCCTAAGGTGTAGGTAAAATAACCGGAAAACTGGCAATTCCCCCCTCTTTGACGAAGTTCCCATTCCTTTGGGAATTTAGCTCGTCCGACAATGATCTCAATGAATTATTTGAAAACATTCTGAATACATAAAACATTATACACCACTGATAGATTTAGGTTAAAATAAACTGAAGAAGCTGCTGACTGACGTTCAGGCAAAAAAAACAACTGGATGGCACATGGGTTTTCACCTTTTCGATTCAATGGTGAAATGAAAAATAATTTCACTCCTATTGTTCAAGCTGGTTGACATAAACATAAAATTGTACGCACGTTTTATTGGCCAAGAAAGAGATTATCGTTAACCAAGAACGCTTCTGAAATTAACCATGATGCAGTGAAATTTACCGCCCTATACTGACACACATGTATCTGTACTAAAAACATACAGAAAAGAAATGGTTGGAAAATTATTGAAATATGTACAAACATATTACTTACATACATGCACTGAGGTGTGTGTGTTACTGAAGATGCATGCACGAAATGACCATAAAAATCTTGATTTTCTCGCATACCGTAATAACCTCGTAAATAGCCATTTTATCGCCTGTCGCTGAGGTCAATTACAACGATGCGAAGGAATCTTTGATGATTCCACAAACAGGATAAAACTGGCTGAAGGATTTACGTAAAAATAACTATCATGAACTGTGGCCTACTGATGAATGACTGACAGACTGACTGACGGACTGACTGACTGACCGACTGACTGACTGACTGACTGATTGACCAAATTAGCGTCACTCGCAATCAACGTTCATAAATAAAGTTGCTCCGATATTTGGTGTCAAAGTATCCAATTGAATGTCCGCTGTCACAGCGGGTAGGCATTGGTCTAATTCCATGCAGGACAGTTATGTTAAACAACAACACCATCAACAACAACAACAACAACAACAACAACAACAACAACAACAACAACAACAACAACAACAACAACAAAAACAACAACAACAACAACAACAACAACAACAACAACAACAACAACAACAACAACAACAACAACAACAACAACAACAACAACAACAACAACAACAACAACAACAACAACAACAACAACAACAACAACAGCAGTAATATGTATCATACCTTCAGATCAAAGGAAATCTTATTTATATGATGTTTTAACATGACCGATATCCTACGTGATTTATGTTTTTGGATCACTCTTGTTATATTACAGGTGCAAACATCAATATTGGCAAATCTAAGTCTGCACAATCCACTGGTGGACGACCTCCAAGGATTGGGATTTTTTCAAAAAGGGAAATAGCAGTTTTGAGGCCTTTTACCCGCCTTTTAAAGGGAAAATTCTACTTTTTGAAAAAGCTGAGGAGATGGGACTTCGACTTTTTCCTCATCTTCTCGTCCGCTAGTGGCGTAATCAAATCTGATATCCATTTCTCGCACTCACGAAATCCAGTGCCCGCCAGATACGTCAATATGATTATGGATTCCAGTCAAATTCCAGTTACCTTTTCCGGCAAAATTCGTTTTCATCTACTAAGAAAAATACTTGTTTAGGAACACCTTGTACTGAAATGATTTTTTCAAGATATTAACTATTCTAGTCCAGTCCACCTCCGTTGTGTGTAAGTAAATTATGTTTTATTAGGTCCGTTCGAAGTCGGTATCATTTGCGGAGAGCAAAATACGTGAGGGTTGATAATAATACATCAGAATTGGGTAGGACAAAATACAAATATGGAATCAGTTTCCTCTGCTTTTTTATTCAATGGTTGTGATATTATAGTTTGTAAGAAGTTTCAAAAGTGTTTTAAACCATTCTTCGAATGAAAGGAGTAATTAAAATCTCCACTTGAACTACTGAGCTCACGAAAAGAAGTGAACTTTAGAACAGATCTTTTCCAGTTGTGTTTGATTATAAAATGGTTTACCGTATATATTCCAGTTTGGGCTATCACTGATCAGTTATAATTATTTTAAGCCGGTGTTGCACTTCAGCGCACGGCGCACTCCTGCGTGCGGTACCGGTACGCCTAAAATCGCCGAAACAGGGCACTAGGGCACAGGTCACAGAGCAGTAGGGCACAGGGCTGGTGTTCTGCGTGTTGAACGATGTATTGATGGAACTTGTTTATTACTGAAGGTCAGTCAGTCAATCAGTCAGTAAGTCAGTCAGTCAACCAATCAGTGAGTTAGTCAGTCAGTCGGTTGGCAATATTTCTCGAAGTTATCGACTTTTTTAGCCCACACCACTTCCGTCGTGTGTGTGTAAAATGAGTTTAATTTGGTCATTTCGAAATCGGTATCATTTGCAGAGAGCACAATACAGTGAGGGTTGACGAACAATAGAATATAGAATACATCTGAATCGGGTAGGATAAATAGCAAATACAAACAACAGATTATAACAAAGGAAATTTACTTATTTTCTAAACCGTATAGTTATGTTTTATATGTTAAATGCGTTAGGTTCAATTAAGTTATTCCTACCTCTAATATATAAATATATAATAAACAATAATAAAGCTAATACATACATTGTAAAGCGATGATTTTTTAAGTAAACATTCTATGTAACATTGTGCAGACCAAATACTCACGTTGAAATACAATACACGATAATAAAAGCAAATCCGATATATTGTATGACGATTGTATGCTTGAAACTAAAAAGTTTTTAAGATAGTTTTTTTTATAAAATGTTAGAGTTCTGGTTTGTACACATAATCGTAAGAAATATACAAAAATTATGAAAAGTAATAGAGAAATTTCTTCAATAGAAAAACGTTTTGAAATCTCAAATCAGACACGGTAATCACAGATTGGACCACAGACCACAGATCAAGACCACAATCGTAAATAATTAAGTAGCAATAAATAGGTGAACATGAATAAACATAAAAAATATTGTCATCGCAAGCACTCAAAGTGAGTTGAGCATATCAATCAATCTACATAAAGACTTTAAAATAAATTAAAATAAAATACTAGATGCTAACGTTACAAAAAACATTCTGGAGAAAAAACTCATTCTATGAAAACAGTTTGTTAAATTAATCATGCCATTCTTTAAATTTGCACTTTGACGTCTAAGCTGATTACGTCTCATGAATTACAGTGAACATTAGAAATAAACATTTTTAATAAAATTGACTATAATTTTTGTTTAATTTGGGCTCATCACAGTTTAGTTATAATTGTTATGATTAACCACGGTATTATTTGACACACACAAAACCTGGCTTATTAGTCTCAAAGTTGAAGCTGGCCGCCCAGAGTTGGCACTTGTTGAAAAGCATTTT
>OZ038443.1:10847973-10855473 GCA_964036265.1 Daptonema setosum
ACCCGTGCTCATCCGCTACATGGACCTTGGCATTCGGGACCGCAAGCGGATGCGGGCATTCAATAAAACACACCAATTCATTCGACCGGAGCGAATTCCACGAGTAAATATAGCACTCTCAATTGATTATGCCACTGAATTTGAATACGCGCGCGCCACATTATGTTTTACTATTTTTGTAATATTTCGGACCAATCGTGTTGATTTTAGCAAACATTCAATATTTGGTCCATACTGATCTCATTACATGCATGTATATACATGATGCATGGCAAACCCTTCCTTTATAGGTTCATGAAGTGACAGACTTTCAAATTTAGTCTCCTACTAACCAATTGTGGCTCCTATCCGTGCTGCAGTCTATCGATAATCCAGATGAAACATATTCTCTGCATTAAAATAACATTTATTTTTACCAGTTCAAAAATAAATTAACATTAATAACAATCCGCTAAATGGAATGTAAATTCCGAATGTTTGTCCGGCCGACTTGCAGTCAACGAACGAGTGCTCTTCATTTACTAACCATCTGGTACACCGTGGATGAAACTCAATTTTCGTCACACTTCCCCACACACCCCTCCGGACGTGACAAGTTCGTCTGGATATGATGACAGAGCGCAGCTTGTTTGTCATCGGATGCAACTACGTTCTGTTTTGCATAGCTCAATCATGGTTTCTTGTCAACTTTTTTCGTTTTTTTGAAAACCTTTTCACACCCATGAATCAGGCACACGATTGCAACATTCTCTACGTATGAAGTGTGCGAGCCGCTGAAACTTCTCAATCGAGCGCCGAGAGGGCATGTTGATTGGAAAATGTTTCTACGAAATTTTGAGGGTAAAACCACTGAACAAGGTTTGTGTCTAAGTTTTCCTATATTGAATAAATTAAAGTATTCGGTAATTTTGGTTGAATCGAGCGAATGTAACGGTTTACTGTAGACTCCTCTTACTCCTTCCATGAACTATGTAGCCACCTGAGAGGGAGTATCTCCAATACACACAAAACGAACAGCATAAAACGCTTTACGAACTTGCTCATCTGAAATACGTAAGGGCACGAATAGACAATTGAATAATTTTGTTATCTTGGCCACTTGTGAAAACCGTATGTTGGCATACGGTCCTTTCAACGAAAATGTCAAACGTGTTCGGCCAAAACAGTAGAAAACTACAAACCCTGTGGAAAACTGTTTTTATCGTTTTATCGATATTACTTTATATAATCGAAGGCAACAAACCGCCTTGATACCATATCAGAATGGTGTATTCGTAATGACCAGAATGAAGATAAAACAAGTCTTAACAGAGCAACCGGTCAGGGTCTGAGTTTACCATCAGGTTTCGAACCCAATACCACTGGATTGCGAGACCGGTAAGCTACTACTACTACCGACCGGCAAACTCTTAGGTATAACCCAAACTCTCAGGTATAACTCAAACTCTTAGGTATAACCCAAACTCTTAGGTATAACTCAAACTCTTAAGTATAACCCAAAGTCTTAGGTATAACCCAAACTCTTAGGTATAACCCAAACTGTTAGGTATAGTATAACCCAAACTGTTAGGTATAACCCAAACTCTTAGGCATAACCCAAGCTCTTAGGTATAACCCAAACTCTTAGGTATAACCCAAACTCTTAAGTATAACCCAAACTCTTAGGTATAACCCAAACTCTTAAGTATAACCCAAACTCTTAGGTATAACCCAATCTCTTAGGTATAACCCAATCTCTTAGGTATAACCCAAACTCTTAGGTAGAACCCAAACTCTTAGATATAACCCAAACTCTTAGGTATAACCCAAACTCTTAGGTATAACCCAAACTCTTAGATATAACCCAAACTCTTAGGTATAACCCAAACTCTTAAGTATAACCCAAACTCTTAGGTATAACCCAAACTCTTAAGTATAACCCAAACTCTTAGGTATAACCCAAACTCTTGTAACGCATCATCATTAATGGAGAGCATTCAAATTCAGTTTCCTAATCGATTAATTGAAATACTTATCATGAATGTTCGGGCGTTTTATCACGATATCTTGCCCGTGGTCTCATGGTATATCCGGTGTTCTGATAACTAATCCGAATTACACTTTCTACTCGCCTATTTCCGCTGTTGTCTTACGCAATAGGCAAATGTTGTCAGAATCGGTTTGGTATTTGGTTATCAGCCAGTCGTCACTTAGTCAGTCAGTCAATCAGTCAGTCAGTCAGTCAGTCAGTCAGTCAGTCAGTCAGTCAGTCAGTCAGTCAGTCAGTCAGTCAGTCAGTCAGTCAGTCAGTCAGTCAGTCAGTCAGTCAGTCAGTCAGTCAGTCAGTCAGTCAGTCAGTCAGTCAGTCAGTCAGTCAGTCAGTCAGTCAGTCAGTCAGTCAGTCAGTCAGTCAGTCAGTCAGTCAGTCAGTCAGTCAGTCAGTCAGACAGTCAGTCAGTCAGCCAGTCAGTCAGTCAGTCAGTCAGTCAGTCAGTCAGTCAGTCAGTCAGTCAGGCAGTCAGTCAGTCAGTCAGTTAGTCGGTCAGTTAGTCAGTCAGTCAGTCAGTCAGTCAGTCAGTCAGTCAGTCAGTCAGTCAGTCAGTCAGTCAGTCAGTCAGTCAGTCAGTTAGTTAGTCAGTCAGTCAGTCAGTCAGTTAGTCACTCAGTTAGTTAGTCAGTCAGTCAGTCAGTCAGTCAGTCAGTTAGTCAGTCAGTTAACCAGTCAGTCGGTTAGTCAGTCAGTCAGTTAGTATCAACTCAGTCTCAACTGCCCCATTACCGTCTAGCCAGTTTATATATATGTAGCTACTGAAACCGGTCGTTTCCAAGTCTTTCCTTTCCGCATTAACTGGTCAAATGCGGCCATATTATGTTCACCAGCTATGTACATTTGTCATGGTTATTGGTGGCACATTTCTTATATTTCATGTTATGCCATTTGAGTTTTATGTGTATTTTTTCTATCATATGTTATGCATGTTGTGTTACATATGTTATGTTATGTTACTCAATTATGTAAGTCTCACCTGATCTGTGATTTGAGATACATACCAGCAGTTTGACCACTTTCTTACACTTCACATTACAGTTGGTGTTCATGCCATCGTTTAAGTCGATTGTATCTAGAAAAATCCGTAGAAAACATGCCCGTAATCTAAACAAACCCGTGTTTCTTAGAACTTCAGCTGGTTTAACTTATTACATCGAATATTTTCATACAAAATTCTCCTATAAAACAACTAAATATGCTATAAACACTATCTGCTGAATACAGCCAACGAGCATTAGACTCGCCAATCGACCACCTACAGTCACTGGCGGACAAGCTAATCCTCCAAAGGGAGGGGAATTCCTTCGAAGAAATAGCAGTTTCCAGGCCATTTTACCTATTCCTTAGAGGACAAATTCAACTATCTAAAAATGCCAAAGAGTGGGGAATTCCACTTTTCCCACCCCATCTCGTCCGCTAGTGCCCACAGTCGGCCATATGTTTTAACGTCAATCCAAAACATGCCCTTTCTTAACTTTTAGCCATGACTTGGATGTGAGTGAATAGATCCAGGACTTGAATGATCTCTCGTCCAACTGCTCAGTCGTGCCCAAGTTAATGAATACAACTTTGACATGCTTCATGACGTTTGGTCATGAACATTCACTACCTTAATGATAAGCTTTCATTCGGTTTACACGCAACTATTCAAATATACAGTCGGTGCAGCGGGTTATGTCTTGTAAAACTGTCGCCATTCACATCCTAAAACTGCTTTTTCTCTGATTATAACGGGAATGTGATGATAAAAATTGGTGGAGATATATAATAGGATCTGGCGCACCTTTTCAGTCAGCAAGATTATTAAAAAGTCGTCCCTACTCACGAAACATCACCTTTACTACAAATTCATGGTACGTGTACGTTCTCGTAATTTTTTTTTGTCTGTGAAATATTTTTTTGTAACTAGCTGTCGAACTGAAAAGGTGCGCCAGATCCTATTCCATATCCCCACCAATTTTTATCATCATATTCCCGTTTATAATCACAGAAAAACTCAATTTTAGGATGTGAACGGCAACAGTTTTACAAGACATAACCCGCTGCACCGACTGTACTTTTACTGTTTGTGTTGACTATCGAAGTTTTTACTATTTGATCTGAAAAATTGCGAAAGGTATGGTTAAGTGTTTCTAAAAGGTGGCTTTCCATAGATCGCAAGAAGTTTTGCCCAGTTTTCCGCTAAATCTTACAAATAAGATAAAATAAAGACATAATGTACATAAATGTGATATAAAAAAATTTGGAGTATAATGAAAAAAGGGTACGGTATGTAGAATTGGGGCAGCAACCCTGAGCAAGGGAACGTTTTGACCATGAACACTAGCGGACGAGGAGGGGAGGGAAGTGGAATTCACCCTCTTTAACTATTTTAAAAAGTGAACTTTGTTCTTCAAGGTGTTGATAAAATGGCCCAAAAACTGACGATTTCCCCCTCTTTGACGAAATTCCCCTCCCTTGGAAGGTTTGACTCGTCCGCCAGTGTGCCACAGTGCTTTAGTTTCACACAATTTGTCGTCATTCATTATGACTATGGGAACGGAACTAGAATGGAAAACGGTGGTTGTCAACGAAACAGGCTAAAATCATGTCAGCCGGCCCATTAGAAAAAAAAAATGTACAGCTGGCAGCGTGGGATAATGTTTTCCTGAGTACGGTTTTTGTGTGGTACTTTTGAGAATAACTCGAAGTCGAACTGAAGTACCTGGAAAGAAACATTATTGAAAATCTGACCTTCCGGATTAAATGAGATGGTTTTCACATACCACCGTCGATACCCTAAATCCCAAGTTTTTATCTTCCCGTTTCACAGGGCTTATTCGTTTACGGACTTGAGCATTACTCTCACAGTTTTGTACTCCTTCACGTTTTTAGTCATTAATAATACAGGGTGTCCCATTTAAAAATGAACACTTTGAATTGCCCTAGCAACCGCAATTGTCATTCGATTTTTAATTTTTTTGCGCCAAGTTGTAGACAACTTTTGACCATTTTGTTTATTTTTTTAGTCAAGTAAATCTGAGTTACGAATCGGTAGTTATGCCGGATTTCCTAACGCCCCTGTTTTTCGTCATTTCCACGTGGCAGGTGGTCGTTTTAATGATCAGCATAACCACTGCAAAAGCAAGCTCAACCATTTTTTGGCTGTCAAGACGAATAATGTAACTGACTTCATTATTATAAAGTGGAATACGTGAAAACCAAATTGTTTTGAACGTCACTTAACCAACTGCAGCCTAGAAGCCCTCTCGGCACACAACAGAGCAGTTCAACACCGCAGCCGCAGGCATGCGCTCGCGCTTGCAACCTGATCAGCTTAATATACCACTGTTAAACTGAAACATGTTTTATTATCTGAAACAATGATTAAAGTTACAGAAATTACCTTGGAACTAATAGAATTCTTCTTGAAACGTCAAATAACGGTTGCGGTGTTGAACTGCGGTGTTGTGTGCTGCCGCACAGCCGAGGGTACTGGTATGCTGCAGTTCGTATTGTTATGTTCACCAATTCGATTTCATCGTTTCCCATATTATAATAATAGTTTTAGTTACATTATTTGTCCCGACAGACAACAAAAATGATTGAACTTGAGTTTGCAGTGGTCATGCTGCACATTGAAACGACCACCGACTACGTGAAAATGACGAAAAACAGGGATGTTCGGAAAATCATCATAAAAATCGATTCATGAACCAGATTTACTTGAGTAAAAAAATAAACAAAATGGTCAAGAATTGTCTACAACTTGAAGCAAAAATTTTGAAAATCGATTGAAAATTGCAGATTTTAGAGTAATTCAAAGTGTTCATTTTTAAATGGGACACCCTGTACATACACAAATTTATATGGATTAAATTTCCGCTTCTAACATTCGATTACTATACCGTAGAGAAATCCCCTGCCACGCAACAGTCGTCCTTAGGGTGCCTTCATAGTCAGTTGCGAAAACAGTTGCTGAATTTTTTTCAATTGCTGAATTTTCCCCTGGAATCTTCCATCTTCAAAAATATATCGGAACGTGACGAAAAGTTCCAAAAAAATGGAAACTTTCTGCAACTGTTTTGCAACTGACTATGAAGGCACCCTTAATGCGGTTTTGGCTGAAATTGTGTTCGTCGGCGCCGTTCGTGCAAATGGCTTCGAAAAAGGGTTCAATGGATGAAACTCTACTGTTCCATGAATATTATGATGAAAATTTACAGTAAAACATGCTTTTTACATTGTTGTGATACAAAAATGACGTGACAACCAATAGTTTATTTTATGTAGGTAAGGTAAGGTATATCTACCCTACCGTAAACTAAAGTTTCAACTTGCAATGTAGGATATTTACATTGGGAAATACCCTTGTAAAATGATGTGAGGTCATGTCATTCATCTACGTGATGCAGATCTGCATGTGCACATGTTAAAAAGTATACTTATTATTATGTTTAAGTTTATAACAAACTATCAAGTAAAATATCTTAACAAAAACAGATTACCATAATTTTTCTTAGGTTTTATCTCGGCATAACTTGACCATTGTACACCCATTGTTCTAACAGGATCACTTGGAAATGTGATACCATTCTGGCAACAAAACAAGTCATTAGACAAAGTTCGGTGAACCATTATTTTCGTATTATATTCATCCATACATATTGAGTCAAGCACAAAATATTTTGATATCAGTACATTTTAGTATAGTCTCATTGATTATAATTTTGGATTCTACTTTGCCTCCGGCCGTATCTTGGATCCACGTCACTGTAATGGAGCGTAATACGGTTCTTATGGTCTATAATTAAGTTTTACGACAGTCATCTCGTACGACGTACAGTATTATGGTACTCTAGTTCCTCTTATTTTATTATTACTTCATGAAACATGCACTTTATATATACAAGAAACCCATAACGTTTTTCTGTTTTTCATTATTTTCAAGGTCACTGTATTGGCTTCAACTTGTAATCATTTTTTTATCAATCCTCATCACAGACTCGTCAATTCTGGATCGATTACGAGAACTGAATTTTAAGTACTGTGGAGTATTTTCATTGGTCTATTTTTTCAACAACGAACCATGATTTCTGTCAATGATTTTTTTTATTATTTAAAATGAAAAAAATTATAGTTTTTTACAAAATTTTATACTATTAAAGTTGAAGTTTCGTTAATGTTAACAAGTAATATATAAATACAGTCACATGATTCGCGTGTGCAACCGGAATTAAGCGTTGGGCATGAATAAAGTGATGGAATGCGCTTCTGCCCGACAAGGCCAAGGTCAGTGAATTATAGGCTCCACTTTGCCGTGTGCCATCAAAGGTCAGCAATAAATGGCATTTTGTGGCATCACTAGCGGACGAAGGAAGATAGAAAGAGTGGAATTCCTTCCTCTTTGGCAGTTCCAAAACTAGAGTTAATGCCTTCAGGTATACAGAGGTAAAATGGCATCAGAACTGCGAATCCCCATTTTGAAAAAA
>OZ038443.1:10860473-10882973 GCA_964036265.1 Daptonema setosum
ATGTCCTTTTAAAGTGTACATATCTATCAGTTGACTGGCCCCGGCTGTTTATATATAGACAATGAAGATAGATCCTACGTATGTACAGTCGAATTTTCTGGTTACGCCTTTTTTCGAGAATTTTTTGTGTGTAAAACCTTTCCCTCACCCAGAAATTGGCGGTCGGAAGCAGCAATTTGGGGTTGATAAAAAGGTTTTACACACAAAAGTTCCTAAAAAGAGTCGTAATCATCTTCTTTAGGAACTTTTTTTGTGTAATACCTTTTTATCAACCCTAAATTGCTGCTTCCAACCCCAAATTGCTGGGTGAGGGAAAGGTTTTACACACAAAAAAATTCCCGAAAAAAGGCGTAACCAAAAAATTCGACTATAGTAGAATTCACTTGCTCAGATATATCCTAGAATCTCCCTAGTCGTTAGAATTTATATTTATACAATTTTTCACGTTGATTATGTATTGATAAAACTATCTATTCGCCAAAAACGAACAAAAAGACCTGAATTTTGTATGCCGTTTTAAAGTTTGTCAATTGACTGGCCTCTTTACATGCCAATGATGTTCAATATTATGGGCCATGATGTCACACATCCAATTTAGTTGCTCCGAAATGGAATAAGAAATCTCGAAAAACTGTTAATGTATTAATGCAACTTAGCATTTGGAACGAACAAAAAACTCTGAAATTGTCAAGCTGATTGATGCCATTAAAGTGGACCATCTTTACGACCCAAGGCACGTTTATATGGTCCATGCCCTGAGCATATTCTCTATGGAGATGCGTTTCATTTGGCAAAAATCAGATAAAATATTGCCAAATACTTTGAACGTTTATGAAATGATGTGAAACATGTTCTTATCTTGCACGTTATATGAAGAATTTGGCATGAAAGAAAAATGTAAAGTTGCCACGGATCGTGACCGAATTTCATGCAGATCATGATATATCACCATGCTCATTCTAGTCGAATAATGTTGAAAGTCTTCTGAATTTTCAAGTATACTTTTTTTAAGTACTTGGTGCCATTATTGAATAGAATACTGTTCATGATGAAAACTGTAAAAAGTCACTCAATTTTCAGGACTATCAGACATTGAAGGTTTTTAGTTTGATTGAAACCTGTCTTGGTCCGTCTGGCTTGTCTGCTCATTCAGCCGTGTGACCAACACCATCTGCGACATGTTCAATAACATGTCCGACATATCGGCGGGTTCCACTTAATCTGAAATGTCTTCGCTCAACCGCCCATGTTCAATTACGTACATGTTGGAGCCTATATTTTGGACCAATCCGGCCGTGATTATTGGCAACAATAACAAGATCGCCTTATGATCTCACCTCATATGAAGAAGTCACTCAAGTATATAAATGAAAGTGTTAAAAAATTCAGTCTCTGACTAATCAATTGAGCCATCGGGTTGGGTCGCGTACCACATCTTTTTGTAATGTATTGTACTGTACATATTTGGAGCCTATAGAGGATTATTCCGTCTACGTTTTACGATGTAACGCAAATATGTAGCTATCATGCTATATATACTGTATGCCATTTCTGGATTTGAATACAAACCAAATTTTTGATGATTTGGTGTGTGTTTAACCAAGAAATGTAATGGAGTATCACATTGATCTCATTGCATGTGTCTTACTATGTATAAAGTACAAAGATTGGCTGACCTTTTAAGTTTACAGTAGTCTCAAATTAAATGAGAATACAATCGGTTTCATCATCAACCCAGTATCTAATCCCACCACAATCTGTCATGCCATGACTCCACAGTAGCACATTTACGGCACATTTAAGGCACATTTAAGGCACATTTAAGCCCCGTTAGACCAACGAAGCGAGTGTCCTAAATACTTAATCATTTCGGGAGCGTTTTGCCAGAGTTCACTCAATTACGATGCGACGGTACCCAGAATATGCCATACACTTACGGGCGCAGCAAAACGGCGGTCCGGGAAATTGGTTATTTCGAGATGGCACCACCTACATACATGTACATACATATGTACTTGCATACATTACGTGTCCATTTGTACACTATGTATGTAGGATAATTATGTACTGTATTTGTTGATTTCTGATGTATTACCTTCGAGCAGATCACTCAGCGCTCATGTATCTACAATTCAGTTTTGGTTAAAACACGTTTTCAAATAGATAAGGACAATCAAACAAACTGGTACTTCAAAGTTCCGCGTCTGTGTCTTCCAGTTCACTAGAAAGAGATCCTTAACTTGCCGCATATTAGGGCTACAAAAGGAACCTGGTCTTGGATATCGGTCAATACTATTGTCAATTGTGAAGGTTTCTCTCACTCACAGGACACCACTTTCGTTTAGAATTTTACCTGCACGCGCTTTCTTGCAAAAACCGTTTAACCAAACACCCTCGTCCATTGTCTGAAACGTGCAAATTCATTCCATACAAAAAGCAGTAAGTTATAAGCTTACTCATAAATATTAGATCAGATTCGTCTACAATAAAGCTCGTTTGAACATTGCACATCTGTATATCAATTCTTTTGCGTAAATCTACGGTTGGACAAAACTAATTAGTTGACTACCGACTCGATGAAAATGTCCTGGTGCCGAACTCAGACGCTCCCGATTGATAACCTAACACACGAACCACTGCACTATCTCTTCAGCGGTACTGCGGTATAGACGACCCGTGCAAATCGCCTTACGAACAGGACGCGTTTAATTGCCGGTGCCTCGAACAGTACTACTGTGTGGCCAGATCAAAATATAGAGAAGCCTACTGTTTCGTATCAGGTTAGTGGGCAAGAAAAATTTTATGTTTCCAAAAATTGATTTAACTATTTTTTGTCATATCAAAATAACTGCTGATAATCGTACACGTTTATTCACAATCATAGAGCCGTTTATGTTTTTTAAGAAAAAGTATAAGAAACCGCTTATGTTTCCTATCTGGGTTAAGGGCCTAACATACTCCACCATAACACCATAATATAACACGTTATGTTACGGAGGCGGAGCCTGTTATGGTAGGTCAACATACTTCCCCATCGTAACATAACGTAACGAAACATTTTCCCGACCAAATTGTGTTATGGTGTGTTATTCCAAAAAATTGGTATAACATTCCATAACATTCTTGAATGAAAAATAATTTTCCGACTTTAAAAAAATATTTTCACTCAAACATCAGTTCTAAATAGTTCCGGTAAGTATAAACCGATTATTTTCAGTATTTCAGAACGATAAATAGCATTACACCTTCACCTTTAGTGGTAAGCCGAGTATAAAAACGAGACTTCCTGTTTCAAAATTTTTTGCCAAATAAAACTTGAGTCTCAATTGGTTGCCTGAGCAGGAAATACAGCTTTCTTGTCCTGACTTGAAAAAACTGTCAGACATTGGGCGCATGCAGCACAGCACGCTCCATAGGGGCAGTGAAACATTAGGTTATCCACCGCATGTGACTTGTTTGCTGATTCTGCAGAGCTGTAAAAGATTCTAAAAAACTAAACTATTTACAATCGTTTCAGGTTAGAATAACGAATGTTTTGAAGTAAAAAAATCCAAGTCAAACTAGGAAATGAAGGCTAAATAATTTAAAAACATCATTCGTTCAAGAGCCAGTTATGTTATGTTACGGCGGATGTCATGACATACTCCACATGTCGTACCATAACATAGCACGCCCCATCATAACCAGTTATGTTACGATGTTATGTTATGTTACGTGTTATGGTGAAGTATGTTAGGCCCTTTAATAATTTCTCATTTAACGCGTTTGTATCCTGCGGAACTGAAACCAGTTTCGAAAAAATGGAGAAAGTTAACCAATCAATATATCCTATCATATACCTAAAACTGTTGTTTCACATTGGGAAACAATTTATTTTTATACCAGTGATTTTTCAAGTCAGGTGTATCCTACAAGTTCACTGCCAAAGGTGAAATGAACTGGACGAAACATAATTAACACGTTAATTAGCATTGTGAATCTTATGCGTAAACTACTTTGTTTTGTGAACGCTAGAACTTCATTTTAGAAACATTATTCTACAACTAAAAGCTGCTAGCAACGAAATTATTTGCAGTTGGCCTCGGTTACGTGTGGGTGCAACCATCGTATTCCGTGTCGTCAGATGCCACAGACGAAGACGTAGAAGAGGCCAGAATCCAATACGACGAATTTTTCAACAAACATCGACAAGAACAACAACAAAAACAGCAACAACAACAACATCCACTACAACAACAACAACAACAACAACATTCACTAGAACATGTTCCACAGTGCGAAACGTGCGGTCGGCAGCCAACGCAGTCAGGCACAGAAAAAGGTAGGAACAAGGATTCGTATAGCATTCTCAATTGATTACGCCACTGAATTTGAATGCGCGCCTTTTTCATTTTTTTCAATTCAGTGCGTGATTATTTTCAAACATAAAATAGGTACGTACATGGATTGCCTAAAAAATATGGTAATTTTTTTACAAAGTTTTTAAAATGTTTCTGTAACACCTTCTCTTACATTTGATGCAGCTATGTAACGATTCACAAGTTGGAGTAGTTACTGTAACACTACAACTTTTCACTTGAATTCCAGGCAGTTCTTTACCTTACTTTAATCAATTATTCTTTACGAGTTTGGGCTCAAAACTGTTATCTAAGTCATCAGAATCATTAAATAAATCTAAATGAGTACCCTACTGATGATTTGGGACATGTATGATCGGTCCTGGGTAGATACCAGAAATTTGTAAAAAAATGAATAAAAAAATGGGCCGATTTTTCAGGCAATCCATGGGTACGTACACTCATTTCAGTCAACCGATATGTGGTTGCATAGAAAAGTCTTACTAAGCTGAAAGAAGTTCAAGCTTTCAAATTTATTCTCTTTAACAACTGAGAATGCTTTTGATGTAATATTTTTGAAACAATCACATTCGTTTAATCTTTCGGAGTTTACGTCAAGTTTCAGTAAATATGTGTCAACAAAGAAATCAATGATATTTAACAATGTTTTTTTTCTTCTGATAAACTTGCTTTCGAATGTTAAGAAAAACATTTCGTTATGTATTACGAAGAATTTCGTACATGTTTCAGTCTCGACGTCAGCAGACTCAATTACTACTGAGTTTGTTGGCCTTACTTCTGGATGAGGAAGAGGATGCAAGTAGTCAACAACAGCAACAACTTCAGCAACAACAACAACAACAACAACAACAACAACATCAACAGTTGTTGTTGAGGGATAAGTTAAGTGATGCCATGACACAGCAACAACATCAGCAGCAGCCACAAAAGGATGAAAAGAAAGATAGTGAGCAGCATGAACAACAACAACAACAACAACAACAACAACAACAACAATCACTCCTGAAGCATTGTTATGTCAAACAACAACAAGCGCAAAAGTCTCAGCCGAAACAATACGTCAAACCCCTCCAACAACAACAACCACAACAACAACAACAACAACAACAACAACAACATCAACCACTAAGTTTCACCAATTCCTCCCCCTCACTCACCCGTCTATACAACAGTCCCAACCCGGTCTATCGTAGTAAGACGTCTCTCAACTCGGACCGACCCACCCAAAGCTGTCTTCAATTAAACGAACGGGCCACAGGTTCAGTCACCGATATGAGCAACACAATTAAAGCCCACCCTGTACCATCAACGGTGATCCGGAAGTCAAGTGACCGAACGAGAAGAGCGCAGCATTCGACCATGGTCATGTACGAGGTCGAGGATGAAGATGCGGATGGCAGTGACAGGGTGTTTGTTTAATAAGCGAAATTTGATTGTGTTTACCTACACAAATGTTATTATAAGAACGCCGAAAACCGAATTCTTGTCTAGAAATTCAACATAAAACTGTTAAAATAGTTAATGTTCTACTAACAAAATTCTAGTGTAAGAAATTTGGTTGCCAGCGCTTGGTTATGGCCATGAAGAGGTAGCGGATAAGCAGGTAGAGGTTAAAAGCAGGTAGATGATAAGCAGGTAGAGGATAAGCAGGTAGAGGATAAGCAGGTAGAGGATAAGCAGGTAGAGGGTATAGTGGCGGTTGAATATCCTCGGAGTGGATATTATAGAATTTCACCCGAGCACCGCTGCCTGACAACTATATAAACGCTCATATGCTGTCCAGTTAGCATTCAAATTGAACAGCTGGCCAATCAGCATAGAGAGCGAGCCAATCAGCATTGAGAACGCTGTGCGCTGTTCGCTATCCTGGTTGGCCGGCTGTGTAGTTTCATGCTAGCTGCACGGTGCTTAGGTAAACTTCTACATTTTTACTCCGAGGATATTCAACCGCCAGTATAAGCATGCTGCAAAAACATAAGTAAACAAATTCCGGATGCAAAAAAATGGTTAGAATTGTTGGTGAAAAGAGTTTTTCATGCGTCGATTGAGTGGAACGCATTGAACTTGAGTTTCATTGTCAACTACAAATGCGATAGTATATGTACTTGATTTATCAAACACTTGTTTCTTCTTTATATAAAATAAAACAAATTTATCAAGTCATGCCAGACATTCTCAAATTGAGACCACAATATGAGCCGAATGATTATTTAGTTCTCGCTAGAAAAGAGGCGAATTTATATGAAATACTCCATACCATAACGTTTATTCCACTTACGCGAGTCGCCGAACAAAACCCATTTTCATCTCAAAATATAATTATTTTTACCGTATAATAATTGAACGCAATAGTCAATCCGTCACAAGATATTTACATATTCGTATATTTTTTAATCAAATATCATGTATGCTGTACATTGGGTGCATCAAAATATCATATATATATATATTTTCATGTATATTTATTAATTTATATGCGAAATTACTACGGAAATCGAAATAAAATTTGGAATTGAAATGAAGAGTTTGTGGAGTTGGGTGGGCAGAGAAAAACAAATGCATACTTGGCTGAATCGAAAATGATTCAGAGATGAATTCGAAGATTGGAATTATAACCACAATACTGATTCAACGTGAACAACCTGAAGGAAAGAAACAGTATTTTCGTATCGAAATCCCGTCAAACGTAACCGGATAATTGAATAAAAGTACAGATGACATTTAATAATACCGTAATAATAATGTTGTCTTTAATACTGAATGTCAGCAAACCATCTGGTCTCAAACAAAGACTAACGACATATTTGGCATCCAAAGAGACAGAGATTCCAGCTTCTTCTAGTGATGAGACATGATTTGAAGCTAATAGAAGCATCCGATAGCCAACCATTTCAAACTGAATCAAACTCGAACTCGAACTTGGTTAACAAGATTAGGCATTGTTCCATGATTACCGAAAAAGCTGGAATATCTGTTTCCCACTAAAGTTATAAATGGTATTCAGATGATCACAGTACATCTCTCGGGTACTCCTCATCGTCATCATCCTTAATATAGCTCATACTATTCTTAGCCACCGCCTGCATACTGCCGTGCATCGATGTATCATTCGTACGTTGGTCAATGAAGTAGATTCTGTCAATGTCCCTGGGTCTGTATGGTTTCGTATACATGGACCAATTAATACCATCCAACGGCATCCGATCAATGTCCTGCTGTGAGATACCGTACTCCCGCCGAAGGAACCTCTGATACGCCATCATATCGCCGATCGTCTTCATATGACTCTGCAGCGAGTGCATCTTCTGGCCGAATCGATGTATCTTGACGATATAGACGGAACCGACCAGATCGACGCACATGGTCGTGATGGCCAGACCCAATACGATATACGGCAGAGTCAGCCAGAAGTACAGTTCGTTTTTGGGCACGAAATCGCCAAACCCCACGGTCGACATGGTGACAAACGAAAAGTAGAAGGCGTCCATGAACGTCCACTCGGATTCCCAGAGTGGCAGGATGTAGCCGCCGAGTGCCATGTAGCTGACGATTATTACCGTAACCCAGAGGACGGGCACTGGCTCGCCCATCTCGTCGGGCAGGCCGAAGTCCGCGAACAGTTCGTCCTCCTGAGTGGTCGTGCCGTTGGAGGACGTGCTGTGTGAGGAGGTGGACGAGCTCGTCGAGTACATGGAGCACGTGCGGTGCAGGTGACTGAGTGAGTGGGTGATTGAGTGAGTGAGTGAGTGAGTGAGTGAGTGAGTGAGTGAGTGAGTGAGTGAGTGAGTGAGTGAGTGAGTGAGTGAGTGAGTGAGTGAGTGAGTGAGTGAGTGAGTGAGTGAGTGAGTGAGTGAGTGAGTGATGAGTGAGTGAGTGAGTGAGTGAGTGAGTGAGTGAGTGAGTGAGTGAGTGAGTGAGTGAGTGAGTGAGTGAGTGAGTGAGTGAGTGCGTGCGTGAGTGAGTGAGTGAGTGAGTGAGTGAGTGAGTGAGAGAGAGTGAGTTTGTGAGTGACCTCTGCAAGCAGTCGGTGATAAGTTTGTTATCTGCTCAGCGGTCATTCAGTAGAACCATTCAGTCATAGCGTAAGTGCTATATTTAGCAGTGAGTGAGTGAGTGAGTGAGTGAGTGAGTGAGTGAGTGAGTGAGTGAGTGAGTGAGTGAGTGAGTGAGTGAGTGAGTGAGTGAGTGAGTGAGTGAGTGAGTGAGTGAGTGAGTGAGTGAGTGAGTGAGTGAGTGAGCGATTTACTAACTGGCATAGTTTCTGTTTATAGGCCCGATATCTGCCATAAACCAGAAGAATGCCATCGCCGATGAATTTACCCAGATCAGCAATTGTGACAAGCATAAGTGGCACACCGAACAGACCGAACACAACGCACATGATACGGCCATGACGTGTTACGGGCGTCAGGTTGCCGTAACCTGTAACATTATTGAATGTTACCTGTAACATTATTGAATGTAACCTGTAACATTATTGAATATAACCTGTAACATTATTGAATGTAACCTGTAACATTCTTGAATACTAATTATAATATTTTTAGTATAACATGAAACATTATCGTATGTAACATGTTAAGTCTTTTGAGTTTTGATTATTTTTCAACAATTATAACAGTAAATTTAATGATTGACAATCAGATCAACTAATACAGATTATATACTTATAAACTATTCAAATTAACGCTTCTCATGATATTTTATTTGCAAAACAGCTGCAGCAAGTTATACTAATGTTTCAAATGCGCGTAGAACACAGAGGGGCAACCAGAATTAATTTATGTGAACAATTTTGAGCTCTTTCAACGCTTATTTGAACACTTATTGATGCCATCAAGGCACACTAATACCATATCAGAATGGAGTTTTCGTAGTGACCAAAGAGGGTAAATAAATAAGGAGGGCAATGGCAGAAACCCCTGAGAAATGCGCCTCGTAAACTGGTGGTCCTAAGTTCGAAACTTGACTCGAGAAACGCACAAACCGATGGTAGCAACAGTTGATGCAGCGAAGAATATGGCTGCAGGAAAAGACCAGTTGACATTCGTTGAATTGGCACTTGGAGGGTGTTGCTCAGATGTATTACTGTACCAGTTGAAGAGTTTCAAGCTGATGTTGTCGAGCTGTTTGTCGACCATGTCCACCCAGAGATCGTAGGGCATGTCGTGCTGAATATCGTGATGAGTAGTGAGTGAAAAGATATGTTTCAAGGAACTCAGCAGTGTGAAGTGCGATAATAATTGAAGGGCTTGAAACTAATTGTAGACATTTCAGGTAATAATTGCACTGTTTCTCTCACACACTCACTCACTCACTCACTCACTCACTCACTCACTCACTCACTCACTCACTCACTCACTCACTCACTCACTCACTCACTCACTCACTCATTCACTCACTCACTCACTCACTCACTCACTCACTCACTCACTCACTCACTCACTCACTCACTCACTCACTCACTCACTCACTCACTCACTCACTCACTCACTCACTCACTCACTCACTCACTCACTCACTCACTCACTCACTCACTCACTCACTCACTCACTCACTCACTCACTCACTCACTCACTCACTCACCTGCGTTCGATTCTCATTGTACTCGCTCACGGCCCACAAACTTTCCAGGAACATTCTACGAGCCTCAAGGATTTCAGCCAGATTCTTCTTCCTTAACGCTTCTTCGTGAGGTCGTTCAACGTAGTAGAATGCCAAGGCACCGAGTAGAATGTAGATGGCACACAGGACGGCCAGACCCACGTGCGGTATCACCATCTTGGCATACTGAAACATCATGAACACCGATTTACGGTCCGATTTATCCTCCGTATCAAATTGTTATTCGCAGTCTTGGATAATCTGTAGAAATCACGACCGGAGTTTGATTCAATTCAGTAAAAAAATGAAGCGGGCTTGAGTGATGCCCATCTAAGTACCAACATATCGCCATGTCTGTTCATCATCATCGCCGTCATCACCCGACATTCGTTTTACCTTCTGTGCCAGACTCGGCAGTGGTATCACCATCAGGTCAGCACCCACACCCACGTCCGGTTTGGTCGATCGAACACCTGTGTGAGTCAAACTGTGAGAGACTCCCTGTGTGAGTCAGACTGTGTGAATCAAACTGAATGAGTCGAGCTGTGTGAGTCAAACTGTGTGAGTCAAACTGTGTGAGTAAAACTGTGAGAGTCAACCTGTGTGAGTCTGACTGTGTGAGTCAAACTTAATGAGTCAAACTATGTGAGTCAAACTGTGTGAGTCAAACTGTGTGAGTCAAACTATGTGAGTCGAACTGTGAGAGTCAACCTGTGTGAGTCAGACTGTGTGAGTCAAACTGAATGAGCCGAGCTGTGTGAGTCAAACTGTGTGAGTCCAACTGTGTGAGTCAAACTGTGTGAGTCAAACTGTGTGAGCCAAATTGTGTGAGTCAAACTGTGTTAGTCAAACTATGTGAGTCGAACTGTGTGAGTCAAACAGTGTGAGTTAAACTGTGTGAGTCAAACTGAATGAGTCGAACTATGTGAGGTAAGCTGTACGATCTTTTTTCAGATGAGAACAGTTTTGGCGAGAGTAACTTTTGTGCGCGATTTCAGTTTTTGACTTCAGGTGCATGACATTTCAAGTAAATTAAAAGAGTTTTTCAATCTTATGTCCAATTTGATCAGTTGTTCAGTTGAATGGGCGCCAACTAATTTTCTGTTGCGAGAAGGTATACGAAGCTTAGTCAGTGTTTCTTGTTATCAAAAATTTCGTGAACCTGTTATAATACCACATCACATATGTACACGATGAATAAGGCACAACGTTCAAGTTTCATTTGAAAATATACCTTTCCTCGAAAATTTGAATCGGGCTCGCCAAAATCAGTTTGAATTCAAAATGTGCGCCAAAAACTTCGTTTAGATTACTTTAGATGGATAACCTTTTTTAGATAACTAACCATCGGTAACATGATTCGAACTGGACATTTTGTTGCAGTCGTTCATTTCGATCTTCTCCGTCACGTAGCTGTTGGCTCGGGCTCGACTGTTGTTGACGCTGTTGAGCATCGAGATGGTCATGGCTGTTGTTGTTATTGTTGTTGTTATTGTTGTTGTTGTTGTTGGTGTTTTTGTTGTTTTTGTTGTTTTGTTGTTGTTGTTGTTGTTGTTGTTGTTGTTGTTGTTGTTGTTGTTGTTGTTGTTGTTGTTGTTGTTGTTGTTGTTGTTGTTGTTGTTGTTGTTATTGTTGTTGTTGTTGTTGTTGTTGTTGTTGTTGTTGTTGTTGTTGTTGTTGTTAATGGATCCTCCGGCAAATTTGAGCACTTCCACCAGATCT
The DNA here is from genome assembly GCA_964036265.1 of Daptonema setosum. Lineage (NCBI taxonomy): Eukaryota > Metazoa > Nematoda > Chromadorea > Monhysterida > Xyalidae > Daptonema > Daptonema setosum. Next base: position 10,872,158 of record OZ038443.1, read on the forward strand.
TCAATAAAACGCCAAAGTCATGAAGATCTGTATGTGACAGGTCATTACATGATTGGATCAATAATTCTTTTGTAAGCGAGTCAGGCGATCATTCGAAGACAATGATTATGTTTCTCAGGTAGTTGGTATTACATCTGAAAGTAAATTGAAGGGTTGAATATATTTCAAATCAAATGCCATATATATTCTACTTAAAAAATTGATGAAATAATTAATTATAAACTAACGCAACAACGTCTCAGCAATCATCTAGACCGTTTTCAAAACAAATAAAGTGCGCACGAGAACTTTTTCAATCTAATCTCTATATCTCCTATCGAAAACTCCCGTCAATGAGGGTTGGTTTAAAACTGCTTGTGTGACATGAATTTTAATGTTAAGTAGACTTACATAAACGGCTCATTTGGTTTTGCGTGAACTAAATAAGCTGTCTGGTGGTACTCACTCAATCCGGAACCATAATGTATGGTCGTGTACTCATCGCACTCATGTGCTTTTACGTGTTGCATTCGCAAACGGACATATCAGTGCATGCGGCGTGGGGAGGAATTAAGTGTCCGAATAGAAAACAAAACTTTATATGAACTTTTCACGGACTTTACTACACCATTTTTCCGCATTTACGTAAAACATGGGAATTGTCCTTGATATTGTGTCTCCACAAACAGACCGCCACTACCACTGTTGACTCGCGCTCTAACGGACGGGAAGGGGAGGGAAACGTGAAATTCCCCCACTTTGCGGAGTTTAAAAGGTACAATTCGTTCACTGAGTGGTGGGTAAAATATTCTCAAAACTGCTGATTCCCTCTTTTTGACAAAATTATTCTCCCTTTGGAGGTTTGGCTCGTCCGCCAGTGTGCTCGCTAGTGCCATGTATCCCAGCTACATCGGCCGCAGCAGCACACAATTTACCGCCACCGTCCAGCTCGGGTCGCTTAGTTCAATTACGCGCTCATTGGCCGGGTCACTCTGTGGCTTGTTTTGTTATTGGCACTGCTTATATATGCGCTGTTGTGCGCGCGCACGACGGCACAACCAACCGAAAATACCTCAACCACCACAGCGGTGAACTACGCCGGCGTCGCTCACGTCGAAACAACAAACGTGACTGTGCACCTGTTGTAGCATAGTGACGTCTTCGCCGGCGTCACTCACGTCGAAACAACAACGAAACGCCTGTTGTAGCATAGGTGCGTCTACGCGCATTCAAGACTGCGACCTGCGGACTGCACTAGAAAAAAAAATGAAAAACTGAATTCCCTCCTCTGCGGCAGTTCCAAAAATATATAATTTGTTTCTCAAGATGTAGGTAAAATGGCTTCAAAACTGCGAATCCCCCTAGTTTATAAATTTCCTCTTTATTTGGAGGATCGGCTCATCGGCCAGTCCGAACCGGACTGCGCTGAGTTTTGTTTGGACTGTGGACGATGCGACTGCGCGGGCACGTAATCAACCGATGTTGGGTTGGGAAAAGGAGACCAGGTTTACGTACCGCTTGTTAGGGTGGCGCCTGGTTTGCGTTATATGGGGCCTCGTACTTACGATAAAACTTGTGGGCCAACTGCGTACTCGAAAGTTGTATAAGAGAATTGACCACAGTTGACGGGAATAAAAGGTGAATGGAGAGTGAGTTTGGATGGAATTTCAATCACTTTGGCTTGGTAGGAAGGTATGTAATTAAGATAAAATACAGCCATCATTGAACACAAAACAAATGTATGTATGAAAACTTAACGGAAACTCTTTGATACTGAATTAGATTAGACAATATTCCACTTGAATCTACTTATCAGCACTGTCACTGTATTTGCGCCAGCTATGTACGTTAGTAGTGAACACGCATTGCAACACCAATGCTCCGTCACAAAATATGAGCCCGAAATATCATCCCAACGGTATCTTGGTGGTTTTGAACAGGACATGCGAAATGCAAACGGACTAATCCGTTGGTTGACACACACACTCCAACTCACTCACTACATAAACACACACATTGCCGAATGCTAAAGCTTGCTCAGCGTATCTTGTTACTAATTATTTTTCCTGAAACCTTTTACTGTTCAACCAATGAGTTGGGCTTGTTGAATATCTGTAAGTTCCACCACTTTGGGGGTTTTAAATTTTTTATCATCTCTTAGAATTAATTATGATGCCCATGGCAAAGACTTACATATATCAAGGCTTAACTACTTGTTTGTAAAACAAAAGAAAACAGAGCATTAGCTGATAACTAAACATAACTGAATGTTTTTGAAGAATCTGGCACACTACACAATCGTTTACATTAAGATGTTTGTTCGAAACCACACTTATCCGATTACCATAATCTTACTTACATATTTGGTTCGCAAAACCGAACGAGATAGAAGAGGATTAGCGGACGACCGTCGACTTAGTGGTTTGAAGAAAAGTGTTTTGTAGAGATGGCTGCAATAACTAAAGTCTTCTCAATTAATTAAGGGACTAAATTTGAAACCACTCCATTTTTGTGGATCTTAGTAAGACTTTTCCATGCACACAACACAAACTATATGCAATCAGATTCGCGGACACTTATATACGCTGTACAAGATGTGAAAAATCACTTAGAAAAAACATAATTAACTGAAATTGAGTCTCCTAATCATTTGAGAACGCTAGATGGATTGTTTCGAGCGTTTTCGAATGTTTTTTTGGATAACAGTACGTCCGCCAGGGTTGTTGACATACGCGTTTGCCTAACCATCGGATTTGTTTGTGAAGCATCATCGAATGCAAGCAATTTCAAGTGAAATTCGCATTAAGCAAATACATACAATATGTAACAATGCGCTAACATGAAAAAGGTGATTGCTTATGGCAACAAATGACTGATTATCAAATTAATATTTTAATACGGAGTTCATACAACTGACTTTTGAAAAAAAACAATATCAAGTCTGTATGTAATTTGCATCGTTTATTGCTGAAAAATGTAGCATGTTGAAAAATTCATGGGCTCTGTATGTATGTAAGTACTCAAATATGCCATATAACCAAAAAAAGTTCCTGGTGCTTCGCGATCATGCGACCATGCGACTATAATATAAAAATAGTAAATAAATAACTTCTTATAAAATATGAATAAATTCACGAATTCACATTGACTACATTCACGGTAAACACGGTCACGTTATCCCGAATCAAGTCAGCCCAACTTACTATCCCAAACTGTGAATCACTGGTGGATGAGCCAAAACTCCAACGGGGAAGGGAACTTTGCCGAAGAGAGGGGTATTGGCAATTTTTAGGTTATTTCACCTACACCTTGGGTACAGATGTCACTTTTTGAAAACTAAAAGAGGGGAAAGTCCACTTTCCTCTCCACCTTCTCGTCCGCTAGTGGTGTGAATGAAGTCCCAAGGCATGGATCATAAGTCGTGGCATCTTTGCACCCTTAACATGCACTGGTGCCACATCAAATATGTATGAAATATCGCACACACATGTCATAAACACCTGGCATCTGTGCTTCCTGGCGTCCAGACATCGTCGGGTCAGGCAAATCGTCGAATATGAACGGAATATCATTTCAATGAAGGTTGTAAACGGCTATTTCACCCCGTGTCTGATGGGGAATTTACAAATTTCCCAAAGAAAGGGGTAATTGAATGGTTGTTCACTTTTTTTGTTCGCTAGTGGACCTGGATGGCCCCTGGACACGCATGCCTCAACGTACCATTCAAATGGCCAATAGTAACGTTGAAAACAATCCGCAAATTCCCCCCGTCTTAGGTAGAATTGGCCCCAACCAACTGGTTTCATATGGGAGTAGGGTTAGCTGGAAACAATCATTTTCATCTTATTGATTTGGTTACTCGTCCAAGGATGATATATTCTATAAATAAATATAATAATGCACATACGGTAAATATAAATATAAATAATACATTTGAGGAAACACTGTAGAGGAATCGGGTGGACGAGAAGGAATGGGGGGAGAGGGGGGAGATGGGGGATTGCGTCGATCCAACGAATTGGGTGATAATTTTCGAAATGAAATGCATTGAACTGACCTGTTCGTGTTTTTTTTCGTTCGTGGGTCATTTTAAGACGGGGAACGAAAAAAATGAACCAAGTATGTTCATGGCCATGCCCATGAGTCGTCTGTAAGTGACAGACTAAATATCATTTACTTAGTCAAGGTATTATTAGAAATTTTCTAAACGCTAAGAATTTCTCCAAACAACCCTATTTGAGTTATGGATTCTCAGCCTTACAACTTTTGAATTCTGACTTCGTTCTCACTTGCTAACTGATTACAATATCGATGAAAAACCAACTGGAAAGATGGTTTCTGCGGTTTCTATAGTCACTCACACTGTTTATGAACATTAACTGACTTATCAGCATTCACAAACCGTCTTTGTCGCCCTGATCACAAATACCAATACTGAGAATCCGTTATTCACGAAAGGTGTACAGCCAAAACACAAAATTTTTCTTTCTAATAACCAATTGTCAGACCTATAACAAAAATTGACTTTATGGACTTAATTCAAGTAGGCGCAACGCAACATATTGTATGTGGTCCAAAGGTCATATGAAAATAAAATCAAAAATATATACGCACCTCAAGAACTAGTTTCAACATCTTTCTTGGAAGTGAAAATATTTGTGCTTTTTTGAACAATTCGCATGATCTTCAATATGTAAAACTTACATACATGTTTATCGAATACTAATATATATTTATGTATAAATAAATACATGCATACATACAGTATCCGGTTATGTTTACTGGCATGCACCGATTGGCTGAACGATTAATCGAAGCCGGCAGTTCTTTTGTGTCGAAATGCTTCCTGGGTGTAGAGTGTATTGTCAGAACAACAACCGACACAATATATGAAACATCAGATTTTACTCAAGATACGTAGGATTAAGTACTGTAACTAAAGATTAAGATCTGCGGCTATCATAAAATAGATGCGAACGACAGCGGAATAGGGACTCAGCTGAATGTTGTTGAACTCATGCACTCAGCTGAATGTTGTTGAACTCATGAACTCAGCTCAATGTTGTTGAACTGATGAACTCAGCTGAATGTTGTTGTACTTATGAACTCAGCTGAATGTTGTTGAACTTATGAACTCAGCTGAATGTTGTTGAACTTATGAACTCAGCTGAATGTTGTTGAACACATGCACTCAGCTGAATGTTGTTGAACTCATGAACTCAGCTGAATGTAATTAACTCATGCACTGAGCTGAATGTTGTTGAACTCATGAACTCAGCAGAATGTTGTTGAACTGATGAACTTAGCTGGTATAATATAGGCAATCATCACTATTATGCGGTGCAATGTGGCTCGCTCATAAAGTAGATCACGTGGGCAAACACACCATTCGAGTTTTTAGTTTTTTTTAACCTAAAAGTAACCTCAATATTTCGTTTATAAAAAATGAAATATTTTTGACTAGGCCTTTACGTTTCAAAATCAGCAATATCTTTGATTTTCACTGACGTCACTAAAGCACTGAAAGCAGTGCTACTTATTTACTAAAAGACCCTTTAAAATGTCTTCACCGAACTAAAATAAGAACCACATCAATATTAAACGTGTAAGTGATACTTACTTATCTGTGTCTCGGGAACAATGCAAAAACATACATAAGTCAGTCGCTTTCGGATCTTACGACAGGAGAAAAATATGTAGTACTATGGTTTCTTTTCTTTCTGGAAGTTCAGAAAGAATATCAGACGTTGAAGCTGTAAGTAAACAAGCAACAGGTTATGTAGTTCTATTTTTATTGGGAGCTTAAAACGCCTTGCCTGAGAAAACCTACAGGTTGTATGGGAAGTGTGGCCCCTCTTATCAAAATCGAGTTATGTGGTGTTTTGGAACCTACCAGGGTAGTGTATCAATACCCTATGACCGTTTGGTTCAAAGTTGCTCAAAACCGGAAATATCTGGATTTTTCGATTTTGCCTGTAGGGCATGCGTCACCATGCGATCAGCTCACTTTGAACAGCGGCCGTCATCGATAGAGACCTCCAATCACTAAATGAAGAACATAGTAAGAAAGTAGACTTGATTCTGCGTGTTTTAAGCCCTATTTGACCGCATTTGATAAAATGTTCAATTTAGAAACCGACCCCGAAAAATTTTGAAACTTAACTTTTTTTAAAAAAATTGTCAAGTTGTTGACATAAATGTCAAAATAAAAAAAGTTGCAAGATTTATCCAGACAAACCGAGTATGAGGGATGATGCCCACATAGTAGACCTTCAAAAAGGTCATGTGCTACCCCCCCACATAGCCCCATTTTTTCGAACTACGGGTCATTTTTTGCCAAAAATCGCTAAATTTCCGAATTTTCCGCTATTTTCCGTATGTGGTTGATTGTTTATCGGCGAATTGTGCATGATAATACCTTCCCCTGATAGGCAAAGTAATGATAGGATACTTCCATTTGCTTTATTCAGTCTGTGAAATACGATAAATAGGGCTGAAAGGCTGAAAATTACCAAAAACGACGAAAAACCCCGAATTTCTATGTTTGCTCAAAATAGAAAGGTTTTTACGTTGTAAGTAGGCAAGAATGAGTCGAGAAGGGTATATAGTGGAATACACAGTGTCTTTGGTTCCATTTTATTAATTATATAATTAGCTTCAACGTTAAAATTCTAGTCTTATAGGGGCTTTGAAAAGTCGTATTCAGCGATTTTTGAATAAAATTCGTCAAATTCGCGGGTTTCCATCAATTTTTCGGTCGTGGTTCATGGTTTTTCAGTAGTTAGTCCATGACAATACAATCCCCTGATAGGAAAGGTAATGAGGGAACACTTTTATTTGATTTAACTGGTTTACAAAACTATATAAATAGGCCTAGACGGCTGAAAATGACGATGACAAAGTATAATTTTGATGTTTGCTGAAAATACCATAACTTCACCATTGTATGGAGGAAGAATGAGTCAAAAAGGCATATCGTGGAATATACAGTGATCTTGGTTTATTTCAACAAATCCTTGTAAGTAAGTTGTAACAAAGTTATCGGGCTTACAGGAATGTCTCCATTTTTATCCTACACATATACATACATACATTCATACATACATACATACATACATACATACATACATACATACATACATACATACATACATACATACATACATACATACATACATACCGGGTGTCCCATTTAAAAGTCCGGATTTTTATTTTGAATAACAACCGTAATTTTTCGTCGATTTCAAAAAAAATTGCGCCAAGTTATAGACAATTTTTGGCTATTTTGTTTATTTTTTTATTTTCTGAAAACAACTTAACGAATCAGTTTTTACGACAAAATTCACGACACCCCCTTATTTCATGTTTTTGCACTGTGGTCGGTGACTTCTTAAACGATAGCGTGAGCGTTACAAAAGCAACTTTGATAATTTAAGAAATCATTTCAATTGAATAATATAATAAAAACATGTTATAAGACGGATAACAATCAAATTAGTAACAATCATCTAACCAACATGCTACTAAAACTCCGCATCCACAAGCATGCGCTAGCGCAGGGAGCTTGGGTTTCCTTTTGTGAAAGTTTGCACATCAGGTTTGTCCATACTCAACACCGACATGATGTGGAGGTTTCCATAGCAGAATATTGTAATTCACCGTGTTTTACCTCTATTTAGCAAATTTTTTTCAATCTGGGTAAGTTAATCTCTCACAGGAAGGAGAAACCACGCTCCCTGCATGCTTGCCGATGCGGAGTTTGAGTGCTTTGTGGTTACTGTCACAGTAAGCAGCTTGTTAGTTTTGATGAGTGCTAACAATTTATCAGTATTCCGTATTATAACAAGTTTAAAACGTTATTGAACTGAAATGATGATTTAAATTATGAATCTTTATTAATAAAGGTCACGCTATCGCCTAAAAACCGCCGACTTGAGTACAAAAACGTGAAAAACGGGTATGTTGGGAATTTTTTCATAAAAGTTGATTTGCAAACTCGATTTGAAAAAATTAAAAATTTAAACAAAATAGCCAGAAATTGTCTACAACCTGGCGCAAAAATTTTCCAAATCGATGAAAAATAGCGATTGTTATTCAAAACAAAAATCCGGACTTTTAAATGGGACACCCTGTACATACATACATACATACATACATACATACATACGGATGTATGCGGATTGTGCGTCAACTGCCACCACTGCCTACTGCAGTCACAACTTTCGAGTCAACTGCCGCCATTTTTCTGAAACTTTCCGGCTGCAGTTGATTCGCTCGAAAGTAGCGTCAGTTGTCTTAAGAAAAAAATAATGATTCATGTTATTAATAAAGAAGGATTCATGCGATCAATGATAAGTCGGATGCAGTTGACCTGCATTAGGATGATGAACATACCTTTCAAACGAATCCCACTTCTGCGCTCCGCGCGGTGCTACATATCTTACGATAGATTATCAGCGGTTAACGAACAGTAATACATACTTCGAAGGCAATAGTAAAACTTTGGATAACTTGTCTGCGGCGTTTACATTGATTGCATGAAAAATCTTTTATTGACTAAATTAAAGATTCTTATGGCAACTGACGCTAATTTCTGCGAAACAACTGCAGACAGAAATTTCTCAAATTAGTGACTGCAAATGACGTACGACAACTGACGCCACTTTCCGGCGAGTCAACTGCACCGAAAAAGTCCAGAAAAAGTGAAAAAAAGTTGACTTGATAATTATGGCGGCAGTTGATCGATCCCCATGTATGCGTAGGTATGTTTATTAATTATGTGATTTGATGATACTTTTAGCGATATGATTTGATGATACTTTTAGCGGTATGAATAGAGGGCAAAGTGAATAACTGAATACTGTTGGCAGACGTTTTGGTGTACTTTTACTTTCAGTTCTTTTCCTTCAGAAGTTCACCTAGTCATCAAACTCTCTTGTTTATTTACCAACTTCGTCAGATTGAGTTCGGTAAGGTACCTCCAACAGATGTCTGATTGGGAGCAGACAGTTGAAACGAACTGATTGCAAGTGGTTCCCAAAATCGGACGTTTTCAGCATCACTGCTTTGTTCTAGAATCATGATGTGGAAGCCCGAAAACGGATTGCGTGAAGCGAAAAGTTTCCCGCTTTACTTCTTTGTATTGCAGACGTACCTTTGAATTGCAGTGCTTTGCCCCGAAACTTAAAGTTTCTTAGCATTCCTGCTCTATTCCAGAAACCAGATGGCGCGTAGCGTAAAAAATTAACGTTTTCTAGTACCACTGATATGTATTGGATACGTATCTTGGACGCCCGAGATCTTAAAATCCAAGTAGGGTCAAAAATTGGAGTTCTCAACATTACAGCCTGTAAATAGATGGCGCAAGGCGCCACAAATTCGACGTTTCCACACCTCTAATTTTCAACTTAGACGTACCATGGACGCACGAGAACGGATTGTGCGAAGCGCAAATTTTTTTATGTTTTCAGTACTTCTGCTTTGTACAGTAGACATTCCTGTAAGCCCGATAACTTTGTAGCAACTTACTTACATGGATTTGTTGAAATAAACCAAGAACACTGCATATTCCACGATATGCCTTTTTGACTCATTCTTCCTCAATACAATGGTGAAGTTATGGTATTTTCAGCCGTTTAGGCCTGTTTGTAAAATTTTCTAAACCGATTAAATCAAATAAAAGTAGTCCCTCATTACCTTTCCTATCAGGGGATTGTATTGTCATGGACTAACTACTGAAAAAACCATGAACCACGACCGGAAAATTGATGGAAACCCGCTAAATTGAAGAATTTTATTCAAAAATCGCTGAAAACGACTGTTCAAAGCCCCTATATTACTAGTATTTTGACGTTGAAGCTAGTTCTATGATTGATAAAATGGAACCAAAGACACTGTTTTTTCCACTATATACCCTTCTCGACTCATTCTTGCCTACCTACAACGTAAAAACCTCCCTATTTTGAGCAAACATAGAAATTCGGGGTTTTTCGTCGTTTTTGGTAATTTTCAGCCTTTCAGCCCTATTTATCATATTTTATAGACTGAATAAAGCAAATGGAAGTATCCTATCATTACTTTGCCTATCAGGGGAAGGTATTATCATACACAATTCGCCGATAAACAATCAACCATATACGGAAAATAGCAGAAAATTCGGAAATTTAGCGATTTTTGGCAAAAAATGACCCGTAGCTCGAAAAAATGGGGCCATGTGGGGGGGGTAGCACATGACCTTTTTGAAGGTCTACTATGTGGCCATCATCCCTCATACTCGGTTTGTCTGGATAAATCTTGCAACTTTTTTTATTTTGACATTTATGTCTCCAACTTGACAATTTTTTCAAAAAAAGTAAATTTTCAAAATGTTTCGGGGTCGGTTTCTAAATTGAATATTCCATCAAATGCGGTCAAATAGGGCTTAAAACACGCAGAATTAAGTCTAATTTCTTACTATGTTTTTCATTTAGTGATTGGAGGTCTCTATCGATGACGGCCGCCGTTCAAAGTGAGCTGATCGTATGGTGACGATGCCCTACAGCCAAAATCGAAAAATCCGGATATTTCCGGTTTTGAGCAACTTTGAACCAAACGGTCATAGGGTATTGATACACTACCCTGGTAGGTTCCAAAACACCACATAACTCGATTTTGATAAGAGGGGCCAAAATCTGTAGGTTTTCTCAGGCAAGGCGTTTTAAGTTATACAGTATACTCTTCCGCTAGAGGCAATTTATTGTTGTCGAAATAAGTATTCTAAAAGAGCTGCCAATACTGGCCGGCTGATGCATGGGCCACTTATTTTTTAGCTGATATATTTTAATGCGAACATCCATCC
>OZ038443.1:10887973-11012973 GCA_964036265.1 Daptonema setosum
TTTAGAGCGTGTCCGAATTAGAGAAAATCACCCGTCGGTGCCGATTTTCCAGCATCATTAGTTCTGCGGCTCTTAACGTAACGTATGTAGGAAAACGTTGAAATTTTTCAATTTGTGAATGTGCCGGAATTCATCAAAGACTCGTTTTATTGCAACGTTTTTTCTATACTTAATATTACGTGAAGACCAGCGAAAATTACGATAAACAGTCGAGCAGACGGGGACTTTTATGATTTGCTCTGCGATTTACTCTTATCAATAACGGCTTACATAAATAAGATAGATCACTGCGAATAAGTGAATCATGATTTCAACCCACTGTGCATTGAAGTTGAGTGGCGTGGCGAGTAAAAATATATCTGGAATCTGTTGTTTTTAAGCCTTAAAAAGTGAACGAACAGTTTCTCCAGTGGTTGCAATAGCGATATTTATACTTCTAATCGGATACAACTACACTATCGGAAAGCGTTATGAAACCATGTATGCAGAACCCACGGCTCCAATCAGCTCACTCACTCACTCACTCACTCACTCACTCACTAACTCACTCACTCACTCACTCACTTATTCACTCCATTTCCCTTTTCTGCAAAATTCAGGACAAATTGACAGCCCTAATTTCCGAAACGCATTTCTGTTCAAACCGGCAAGTCTAAACCCTTATACGTATTTATATATTGTACATGTATGTACGTGAAAACTTTATTATAAGTTACCGCGATTACCTAAATAACAATACTTGGACTTAATTTGAATCTAATTCGTTCGAAGTCTAGCGTTTAAGATGCTTGCTAGGCGCTATCATGCCAACGCTTCAAGGGAATGTGGATGAATTTCCATATAAACTTGACTAAATGCGAAAATTTCACCAAAAGAAATGAGTTTTTATTGTTTTACTCCCCTTCTCGGGTGTTCTTATACTTCCTGACGCCTGGCCGTCAGAAAACGTGCTAAAGGCGAGAAAGAAACCTTGTAATATCAAAAAGGGAACGACTTTTCAGGTGGTCCAGAACGTTCCTTTCATTCTTTCACTATTCAAATGGACCGGAAATCATATCGAATCAGCTGGTTTACTGGTTTTGTTACCACGTAATCAGACTTACTGTTGTTGTTGTTGTTGTTGTTGTTGTTGTTGTTGTTGTTGTTGTTGTTGTTGTTGTTGTTGTTGTTGTTGTTGTTGTTGTTGTTGTTGTTGTTGTTGTTGTTGTTGTTGTTGTTGTTGTTGTTGTTGTTGTTGTTGTTGTTGTTGTTGTTGTTGTTGTTGTTGTTGTTGTTGTTGTTGTTGTTGTTGTTGTTGTTGTTGTTGTTGTTGTTGTTGTTGTTGTTGTTGTTGTTGTTGTTGTTGTTGTTGTTGTTGTTGTTGTTGTTGTTGTTGTTGTTGTTGTTGTTGTTGTTGTTGTTGTTGTTGTTGTTGTTGTTGTTGTTGTTGTTGTTGTTGTTGTTGTTGTTGTTGTTGTTGTTGTTGTTGTTGTTGTTGTTGTTGTTGTTGTTGTTGTTGTTGTTGTTGTTGTTGTTGTTGTTGTTGTTGTTGTTGTTGTTGTTGTTGTTGTTGTTGTTGTTGTTGTTGTTGTTGTTGTTGTTGTTGTTGTTGTTGTTGTTGTTGTTGTTGTTGTTGTTGTTGTTGTTGTTGTTGTTGTTGTTGTTGTTGTTGTTGTTGTTGTTGTTGTTGTTGTTGTTGTTGTTGTTGTTGTTGTTGTTGTTGTTGTTGTTGTTGTTGTTGTTGTTGTTGTTGTTGTTGTTGTTGTTGTTGTTGTTGTTGTTGTTGTTGTTGTTGTTGTTGTTGTTGTTGTTGTTGTTGTTGTTGTTGTTGTTGTTGTTGTTGTTGTTGTTGTTGTTGTTGTTGTTGTTGTTGTTGTTGTTGTTGTTGTTGTTGTTGTTGTTGTTGTTGTTGTATTTCCGAACTCATCAATACAAACTTCACATCATCATAACGTAAAATAGGAAAAAATCGGGATTCGGTCATCACAATAGGGGCGTGCATTTTCGCCTCAGTACCCTAGTAACAGCCACCACTACAAACATTCCATGCATAATGCCAAGCACACCACAAACCAGAGAAGGGAAGGGCATATCATCAACGGAATAACCTCCACTTTAATCGTAAAGAAGCAGTTTTTCGCAATACTTCAATGGCCTCAAAACTGAGGATTCTGATGCATTTTAAAGTAAACTCCTTGCCTTCTAGCCCATTTAAGCATCCAGTAGCACTGGCGGACGAACTAATCCTCTAAAGGGAGGAGACTCTCTGCCCATTTGGAAACAAATTACATAATTTGAAAACACCAAAGAGGGGTTTTTTCCACTTTTCCCACCCCATCTCGTCCGCTGGCGTCCACCAGTGTGGTATATTAACTTGACTGTCACAATTGGCTATGTATACCTACAATCTACATACTCGGTGTTTATCATAGTACATACGGTGCAATCCATTACGCTGAGAATTATTACAGTCATTCATATCAATGAATCATTGTGGTATTTATTGTTATGGTGGTGAGGTCATGTTTGATATTCTATTCTACATGCATTCTATGTGTTCAAGTCATTTCTGTTAAAAATCATGCTGTCTTTAAAAAATATATAATTTAGCGATGGATTAGGATTGAGTTTTGTTGTTTTTCATTCGTATGTTAAATTGCGGCCAATAATCAGAGGAATACCATCCACGCATCAGCAAGAAATACAGTAGTTTTGCATGAAGAGAGATTTGCTTAGATTTACAGGTCAATATGCCCTAACCAATACAAAAGTTCGCGAAAACTCTTACCTGTTGCAAAGCCCTTACAGATGTACTATGAACACAGCTGAAGCTTATTTCCGCCCCAATTATCGCAACCACAAGTTGTAGCCATTGAAGTCGATCGAACATGGACAACTTACCGGTACGTTTATTCACTGTGGTCAAAGTAGTTTCAATTCTTGGATTCCTAAAAACGAAATCCTATTTTTTTCATGCACTTGATTTCATTATAAAAAAAGAAGAAAGAAGAATTAAGAAATCATAGTGTTCCTGATGAACCATAAAAAGTTGTGTGGCCACGAATTGGGGCTGTGAACCCCGTCCACGGCGCCAACCCAAACCAAATTATGTAGCATCACGTCATACATACTTCTAGATGGCGCATACTGAACTCAACAAGTGTCATCATTGTGCCAAGGCATTCGTTGAATCATTCGGGTAAACCTTTCGCAATCATGACAATTAAACAAGTCTTACCCGTTTATTCATTCAAACCGTGCATTCCGTTCACTCGGCAGTTCGATGACAACAGATTACTATTTTCTGTTTGATTGAAATGTGCACCCATAGAAGTGCTTTTTCACAGAAAAGTAATAAAACGCGAAGGAAAAAATAAAACAGCCCCCAAAAATTTACATAATGAACGGCGTCTAACCCAACACTAAGTCGACCGGCACCAGGGCCCAATTGACGGGAGTCATGACGACAATCACGCGCACACCAACACAGTAATGGTACAGCTCGTGGTGCCAGCAATTTTTGTTTAATTTTTCAAAAATTTCCTGATGGAAAATGAAATCTCGAACATTTAATTCAATAATGTTAAAATCACGATCTGTTCTCGCCAAGCATAAGAACTTCAAAACGTATTGTTCGTGTTCAATCATGGTCCCTCAGCCATCCAGTGCATCCCAAACACGGCAAGCAATGGTACCAGCCACCACGCACTGGCGGACGAGCCAAACCTCCAAAGGGACGGGAATATTTCCCCATGAGGGGGGAGTTGGCAGAAATCAGACCATTTTACCTACACCTTGAGGAAGAAACTTTACTTTTTGAAACTGCCAAAGTGAGGGGAATTTCTGTTTTCCCTACCTCCTCGTTCGTTGGTGCCACTACGTACCTCCAACAATGGTATATGTTCTATGCCAGTACCCTGCACTCTACTACAGTGCCATACACCTGTAGCCATGCCATAGTGGCGGCTGAAAAAAATATGTCAGTTGTTAAACCCCCTCCCCAATCGCGAATGGTTGATTTGGAAAACCCCATACCCACCTACAACCTAAAAACTCGATGAGGAATAATTGAGATTCCGAAACTCCTTGACTAACTTAATGATCAGCACCTTTGTTCCGTAGTATGACAAATCATGGAATGACTGACTGGTACACCAATGTACAACGCACCCTTGTGCCTCTTGGATGGTACATAATTGGGGTACTCTCACATAAAGTACCGAGTTATACACGTTATCGCGTACACAAGTTTTATCGTACATTTATAACATAGCAACATAGTTATTAGATCAAAAGCAGAAACTTACCAAACAGCGATGTTTCGAGTGGTTGTTGTTATTCGTTGCCGCTGTTTCAGAAATTCGTGATTCAGAAAAACCCGTGGCTAGAAGAATAACAATCCATCAGCTGACAAGTGACAACTAACCAAAAAATCGTACAATTTCCCAAAAATATCGTTGTAATACATATCCACCCCATTGTTCTTCGTCCACGCCAACTGTACTACCATCTGACCAAACTACGTGAACCATTTCAGCGACCACCAAAACCACCTGTAAATATACAGCATCGTCAAAATACCCGGAAAATACTGAAATAGCAGTCGGAAATACGGTCAACCAACGACTAATTGTGTTATGAATGCGTAATTAGGCACACTTTGGGCTATTGTGTGACCCAATTTCGACGCCACGCCACGAAGAACGACACCCGAACTGTGGAAGTGTGTCAAAGTCAGGTGCCATAAGCCATTACATCGGGTGTCACTGGCCAAACCCACAAAAACACCACCAACATGCCGCGGTGAGTCCATATGGGAAATCGGAGCTTTTTTGTTGGGATTTCGTTTTTGGGATTCATACTGCTTGTTATATTTTTTGCAGAGTGAAAATCGAAGAATTAGAGGGAATCAATTTGATCAATAATTGAAAAGGTAATTGTCATATACCGTATTCGGTTCAGCGCGAAATGACCTACGTAAGACGATTGTTTTGTACTCACTAATTTCAACTATTTCTGGAATTTTCGCAAACGTGAGAAGTTTTACATTTTCGACTATAAAACTGATATAGGGATATGCAGCAATGATGAAATAATCTGCAATGTAAAACAAGATATTCGTGGGATTATTTTTGCGATAAAACAGTATGCATCCAACGCTGGGTTGACGATGACGAAATAACGAGTCGAACAGTACAGTACCTAACCAATGATATGACCGTACCACCGAATGGACATGATTCAATACCATATGTCGAGTCATGACAGATTGTAATCATCTGAATTAATTCACTGCTTCTACCTCTTATTTCGACTCAGCTGGTCTATAAAATAAACAACATTGAGCAACATTAGAGGACATTTCATGTATACAGTCTGTGGAGTTTTTTGTGTGACGAATTTTTTCAAGGAACTAGATCTAATAACAAGTTTAACATTCGTATAAGTAGAACATATATATTTCTATTTTCTTCCGTTTTGCCAACCGAGTCAATGAAATAAGCAAACATACTGTTGTTGAAACATTTGCTGCTGACCGAGTAATTCTCCTACAATCCCATTAATTATTTTTGATCACAAATTTTTTATTAAGGAAGTTGTTATTTATTAAAAGTTGGCCGTTCGGCTTTGAAGTCAGCGGCTATTCCAAAGATCCATATTGTAAGTACCATGGTGATTTATCAGTATACATTTTGATTAATTAATGAGATTATTTATCACTGGCTTTCTATCGACCGAAGAGAACTTCTTACTTGGATACTTTTGGCAGATGGATATTTTTTATTCTTAGAGGCTACAACGATTCGTACCCTGTGGATGAACATTCATGCTCCACAGATTGTGTATGCCTTTCCAATTCCATATCATCCCTACAATATAGACCAGTCAGATTGATTTTGAAAGCATGCTCAGAGTCGTCAAGAGAAGGAAAGATTTGGAAGTATTATTTTTAACATTCGGAATACCCAAAAATATGTTTCCGGAGTTGTTTGAAAAAATTCGACTTGACACAAAAAATTTGTTTTGCGTGTTCCGAAAGTTTCACAACAAAATGGCTTTCTCTAAACGACTCTGCTGAACGCACCCTTATTCCTTGTAGGACCTGGTCTACTATACCAGAGTTATACAAGAGCATTAATGAATAACCAACAAACCTTAACACAACACTCCACCAGAATTAGACTGAAGATGAGTCATCTTCCACTTTCTTTATCCTCAATTGAAAACTTTTTATTCCCGCTCTTCATAATATTGACTTTTAATGTATTTATCAGTTCTAGATAGTATCTTCTTTTTTTAATTCTATTTATAATCTAATAATAAATTAGAGCATCGGGATAGCCTGACTGATGTGAACCATGACCGGTCCATGTCCATGTTCAGTGACATTAACCTTGGATTTGGGATGGATTACCTTCACATTGGACAGTTCATGGTAACAAATCATGTATGACTATGAGACAGGTGGTTCCAATCGTGGTGCCAGTACTGGAACCAACCGTCCCTTCAGAAAACTCGTTCTATCTTGACATTAGGGTATAGCGGAAAATCAAACTCTGGTTTCTCATTTACACCATCGACTAAATTCGCGCTCCTATAGTGGAATTCGAAGAGAAAAGTAGTGTACATTCATTTATTAACCAGAAGTTCAAACCTTACTCGACAAAAAATTTATGGTTTTTGTTTTCCTCTAAACATAATGAATTTTAATGCTCCTAGTATTTTTTCTCCACTTCTCCCACCAGTTTTTTCATCAAACTTCAGTCGGATGATTTTGCACGGCGTATCAAGTCAAGTAAACAAATACTTGTATGTACCCTGGTCTTCATACCCTAGAAACTGCGGGGCTAAAAAATTTTCGAAAAAGTACGCGTTAATTATTTTACCGATTGTATAAACATGATGAACATCAATTTCAATGAGTCTGACTTGTACATGATTTATCGGTAACCAAGGGTTGTTGACAAAGTTTTTGACCTGGATTATCCGATGCCATCGTGTCGTGATGTGACGGATGACCATCTGTTTACGAACCGTCAGTTATTTTCAGTCTAGGGTTTCTATTTACATAAATCGTGAATAAATAATTTTTTACATTGTTATAGTCTGCTCATGGTATCTTGTTACTAAAATGTATTTCAACAACCTTTTGTCCCACGAATCAAGCGCACTTTTCCATGTGGTCCAAGCATCATGTAGAACAAGGACATTTTCAACAAAACTTGAAAGTGCAATAAAACAGTTCCACATAAAAAAATTCACTGACGGTAAGTTCTGATTGGGCCTATGTAGTATGGCTTAACTGACGGCCTGTTGGATTGGATATCATCCATCATACATGCCATACATACATAGTGACATACCTAGTAACCGTAGTTCATTAATCATGTGAAACAAGCCAGTGTGACCAAAAATTAGGCAAACTATTTTAATACATCATTTAGTTTTATAGTTTTTTTAAGTTAATGATTGTAGTTGTTTAAGCGATCCACTTATTTAACTGCACACATTTTCTAAAAAAGAGTATATTGTTGAAAAGCAGATGCTGAAAATCTACATTAGATTATTTTATTATTTACTTACTTCGCGCAGGAACAAACAGGTTTAGTATTAAGTTTTGCCGTTCATTACTAAACCTCATCTGCCTGGATCAGCCCGGCACAAAATGAGTCAAGAATGAAATAATCGACTACGTGCAAGAAAAAAAATACTCCAATAAATGAAATAGACAAATTATGGGTTAGTAGGTCCATCGATTGACGTCATCAAATGACGAATGTTTTTGCTCCTATCTTCCTCAATGTTATAAATGTGTTCCCATGTAATTCATTTAGTTCATTGTTTTTAGTTGCCGAACGAGGGTGGAAGGTGAAGGAAGAATTTTAAATTATCACGAACAAATCAAAACAGAATTCACCATCCATTGCAAACTTCTAGTTCACAATCATAATAGGGTTGGACATACCTACACATGCATGGGTTTGTTTGTAGGTAAAGTATTGCGAAGAAGGATCAAAGTTTAGAAACAAATTTTGTTGCCTGTCTAGTCTAGTGCGTAGGTCGCCAGCCTCTGAAACTGGGGGCATAAGTTCAAAAACCTGACTGAACCTGATACAGATATTGATGAATTGGATTGAATGTGCCCTGTTGGCTTCAGTAATGAAGAAAATCCCGTATAAAACGTTGCCAAGAATTTATAGGGTATTGTGATTGTACTCATATTGTTTATACGTATCCAGCTGGCTGCTAATGATATCCAGTGGTAACGGTCCTCTTTGTACCATTATGGTACGGTCACCTCACTTTCATCATGCTGACAAATCATATTTGGTTTGTGCTCTGGTCTAATTAGGTTCATGACGTGTTGACTCGGAAAATGCTTTTGTAGTCATGGTTTTTTCGAATTTAAAAGTTTTTTGTTTATTTATTGGAATAGTTAGTTTTAATTAAACTATAAAAACAGCATCCAAAATAAAAAAGTGTACACGTCTGGCCACTAATTATGTCCAGTGGTAATGGTAGCCTTTGAGCCATTATGTATGGTATGGTCACATCACTTTCATCACGCTGGCATACCATATTTGATTTGTGCTGATGCCCTTCATGATGAGTTGACTCATAAACTGGTTTACTACATAGTGATGGTTTTTCGGATCACAACGTTTTTTATTTCATTAGATAATTTTTATTGAAACTAATTTTGCCATAATTTTTTTTAATAACTTGTGTTATTCGGTCTCGCATTGTTCTCATGTCTTGTTTAGAAAGTGCTCTTTGAAGTCATGGTTTTTCGAATCAAAACGTTTTTATATCTATTTTTATTCAGACTATTTTTGTTCTAAAAAAACAAAAAACTAGCTATTGTTCATCAGTCTCGCATTGTTTTCATGCCTTGTTTACTCGGAAAGTGCTTCTCGTAGCCATGGTTTTTGAATTACATGGCTTTTTACTCCGATACAATTGTAAAAAATAGCTATTTTTGTGAAAGGCAAAAACACCGCTTTGATACGGAGCGTGTACTTTTTATTGAGTTTCAGATGACGTTTTGATTTACAATTCTTGATGGTTGTCCGATAATGTACGTTTTCAATCTAAAAATTTTTCAAATCTGATTGTATTGTAATCATTATTCATTACACCACCACCATTGCCATTGTTTTTGCGATTCCAACGTGGCATGGTCACATCATTTCATGCATGACCATTGTTCGAAAT
This sequence comes from Daptonema setosum, assembly GCA_964036265.1. Lineage (NCBI taxonomy): Eukaryota > Metazoa > Nematoda > Chromadorea > Monhysterida > Xyalidae > Daptonema > Daptonema setosum. Next base: position 10,897,169 of record OZ038443.1, read on the forward strand.
CAAACAATATGAAATTGTGCTAAAAATAGCTACGCCGTAATTGTTTATTTTTTCACATTTTCTGAAAGAATTTTTTAAATAACAAAAAACTGACGTTATCAGTTAGGCTCATATAAAACAGTGTTAAATAGTGGATGGCATGTTCCAGTATATAATTGAAGTACCTAAAAAGTTAAAAACAGTTTCTAACTATATATTTCGAGTTAGTATTGTTGGTCATGTATGGTTTCTATGCACAATAGCACTGTTGCCAACTAACTCGTTTCATGACTCGCTAATCAATGTGGTAAACATTTTGGCATTGGCATCCAATCCAAAAGTATGTTTACCGCTCAGCCGACCGGGCATTCGACTAAAAAATAGTCATTGTTGGTTCGTTTAGAATTATTGCTATATAAATTTGTTTTGATCTGAACAGAAATGTTTCAAGTCCCAGTGAATTCTAAATATAATAAAATGTCAATTGAGTTTTGATGCTAAACTTTATCCGATGGATTTTATACCTGGACTACGTGGAAAATGTTTTACATCACCAAAGTTCTTGTTATTCAACTTAAAATAAAAAGCTAGCTATAGAATAGAAATAAGAAATAGAATAAAAATATAAGCTATAGAATAAAAAGCTAGCTATTAAAATATAAATGTACATATAATTAGGCTAACAACAATACTATTTATCATTTAAGTTTTGATTGATGTTGAATAATTGGATGGTGTCACGCACTAGCGGACGAGAACGAGAGGGAAAAGCGTAATTGTCTCATTTTTTCATGTTTCATAAAGTGAATTGGTACCTTTAGGCTTAGGTAAAATGGTATCAAAACTAACGATTCCCCTCTCTGAAGAAGTTCCCTCCCTTTGGAGGAATAGCTTGTCCGCCAGGTGCGCCTAGAGTTCACTAACGAAACTGACCTAAACGAAACTGTCGAAACGAAACTTCTTACCGAAATACGTTGTTTCGTTTCGGAGTATTCGAAACGAATTTTTTTAATTTTCGTTTCGTTAGCTATCGAATCGAAAAGTTTCGGTTGGGTTTTCGTTTCGGTTCGCACTAACGAAATTTGAACGTTTCGTTAAGCGTTTCGTTAAGGTCTCCAATGATTTTATTTAATAATATCGACAAATAAAATTTCAAAATAAATTCAAATTCAAATAAAAAAAGGTATGAGTAAACTTGGTAGAAAAAATCTCACTCACTTACTCACATACTTGCTCAATCATTGAATCACTCACTCACTCACTCATTGAAATATTCACTCACTCACTCACTCACTCCTTCACTCACTCCATCACTCACTCACTCACTCCTTCACTTATTCAGATAATCACAGACTCACAGTTCCCGATAACTGAGGAATAATTGAGACTTTTTCTACCAGGTTTACTCATACCCTAATTTATTTGAATTTTGAATTTGAATTTATTTTGAAATTTTATTTGTTGATATTATTAAATTAAATCATTGGAGACCTTAACGAAACCCTTAACGAAACTTTTTTCGTTTCGGTAGCTAACGAAACGAAACACAGAAATTTCGATTCGAATCAATCGAAACGAAACAAAAAAAGTTTTGTTTCGATGGGATCGAAACGAAAGTCAAAAGTTTCGATTCGTTTCGTTTCGTTCGTTAGTGATCACTAGGTGCGCCACGTGGTTATTTCAGATGAAGTGTTTTCCACGGCCTCGTCACAATATGTTTACCTTTTTTGCAAAAAACGTTGCTGACGTTTTAACACAGATGAATGATGATAGATTGTATTAAGCTTCGATTAGCGCTGATTTTACTTTACGCACGTATTTCATACTGACGTGTGCTACTTGGGTGCGGTAAGAGAAAAAAGTAGAAAATCACACTCCGGGTTCATGCGAATCTGCATCTCACGGTTTAAGCTTTTGATATAACTTTGATTAAAATAAACTTTCTAAAACCCGACAGTAAAATAATTTAAAAATTTATTTGTTCGGTTCGTAATTGTCAACAATTTACTGTATAACATTTGACAGCGGCCCAACCATGTCCGTTTCAGCTAATTGATTTTTGTCCTAGTAATTGTTCCCCGAACCAGGGTATCATGAAAAACGTATTTTTAGAAGTAATTGATAGTTTATGAGCAACGGGATGGACGATTGGTTTTCAACGGGATGGACTCAAATTGTTTCATTTGGTTTTTATAGCCAAAAACATTCTCAACTAAAGTTTACTCGTATAAAAATGTAAATTTCCGCGACCGTTTTTTCATATTGTCAAATCCCACGATCAGACAAGCCCACGTCAAATCCAGATAATGCGCATCAGATATAGTATTTTATGACCACATTACGATATTCGGCATGATATCGCTAAATTTAGTAACCATACATTGAGTGCTGAGATGAATCGTACTGGCTTTGAAAACAAGTAATAATAAATTTCATATGAGATTTCCATTCAATTGTGGAAAATCTTTTCAACACACTCAAAGTGCACAATTGCAACATGACTGCAGATGTGAAAATCTTTAAGAAAAAGTTACAGTATACAATGACTAAGTGTATTTATAAACTGAGATGAACCTTGTCAATGTTTCAGCGAAGGCGAGGGATCGGACGACTCGGACGCGACACTCGTCACCGAATACGACATCACCGCATTCCAGAAAGCCTCATCCAAATCCAAATCTTCTTCACGAAAATCCAAGTCTAAATCACGCAGTAAATCGGAGAATGCCGAATCGAATGGCGACGAAAATCTACTCGGCGCCGAAATGAACCTGGAAAACGACGATAATTTCGACGAGAACTATGATTATGCCGAGGGTAAACCGCCGAAGCCGCCGGGTAGGAGTGGCAGGCGGACGGGTGAGTGAGTGCGTGAGTGAGTGAGTCAGTGAGTGAGTGAGTGAGTGAGTGAGTGAGTGAGTGAGTGAGTGAGTGAGTGAGTGAGTGAGTGAGTGAGTGAGTGAGTGAGTGAGTGACTGAGTGAGTGAGTGAGTGAGTGAGTGAGTGAGTGAGTGAGTGAGTGAGTGAGTGAGTGAGTGGGTGAGTGAGTGAGTGAGTGAGTGAGTGAGTGAGTGAGTGAGTGAGTGAGTGAGTGAGTGAGTGAGTAAGTGAGTGAGTGAGTGAGTGAGTGAGTGAGTGAGTGAGTGAGTGAGTGAGCGAGTGAGTGTGTGAGTGAGTGGTGGTGAGCCCAATATTCTTCCTTTTCCAGGGGTCATCACGCCTCCAAATCCAAGACCATTCCGCCACTGGATCCGTTGGCCCGCGAAGCGTCTGAAATCACCATCAGAGTGAAACCACCTACACCACCAAGATGGGATAAGAAGTCGCACATTCCCGTTAAACGAGTGAGTGAGTGATTGAGTGAGTGAGTGAGTGAAAGAGTGAATGAGTGATGAGTGAATGAGTGGGTGAGTGAAAGAGTGAGTGAGTGAGTGAAAGAGTGCGTGAGTGAGTGAATGAGTGAGTGAGTGAGAAAGTGAGTGAGGGAAACAGTGAGTTGGTGAGCCATCAGTCAATAAACATGCATGTTTCCTTCATAAAAACACCTAATTCTGATATCACTCCCAAACATTTGGCAGGAATCCCAATCCAGCGAGTCAGAAGGATCGGACGAAGAAAATCACCATCGCCGTGACAGGGATCGTGATCGTGATCGGGATAGGGGATCTAGGAAACCACTGGATGAAGACTTGGATCCCGGCATTCAGGATCAAGGCGATGGGGAGTCTCTACCAGATAGTGACAGTGTGGATGAAAATGGTCGGTTGGAAGCGTCTATGAAAAACAATCTTAGTTTTACATGTGTTTTAGCGACTGGGAAGACAATTATTTAACCAGTTTTTATGTACACAAAAATCGTTCAAATGAAGCAGAAATCTTTAGAAATCAAATGACAGTCATTGTTTTTACCAGATAAAAAATCTGTAACTTTGCAATAAAGCAGAATACTGTTTTCTACCAATTATCTTATTAATTGTTTCCCCAATCTTTCAGCCTCTGTTGACTCCGAGGTCCGGGCCGCCAAGCAACTCCAGAACGACTACCGTCTGCCACCGGTAACGAGTCCGCCGGCCACCAACGGCTCGTCGCATCGTCGTGGCGGTTCCGACTCGTATCGGGATCGGGACGCGCGGGACTCGCGGGACAGTCGGGATGGTCGCGACTCGCGGGACAAGTCCTCATCAAATTACAGACGTTCCAACAGTAATTTAGAGAGCGGACGGGACAGAGATCGTGAGCGGGACAGACGCGATCGGGACTACCGCGACAGTCGGGACCGGGACAGAGAACGCTCATCACCACCCGATCCCGAAAAACGATCCAATAAGAAGATATCGAACTGGGACGGACCCAAGTTACCCAGTGTGTACAGGAAACGTGTGGCGCAGACCATTTATTGAACAAAATATTATGATATGTATTTATGTATTCGTTCTTACAAATTTGCAAAATTCATGCCCTAACCAACGAGTCGTATCAGAAATTATGTATTTTATACATACATATTTTACTTGACATAATCCCATTTGCCAGGAAAAAACATGATTAGAACGTTTATCTGTTGCAGTCGGGATTTCTCTAAACCACATGCTCCGTTATTATCAAGTTATTGGACATGGTGACTGCGAGCGGATGGGATTCATTCTTACTTTATATTAATTAAAATATGATATTATGCACCTGAATCAACGTTATGCAATTGAATTGGTATTTACTTAACAAATGCAAATCTTGTGCCCTATGAAGATCTATCCATAAAACATTACTGACTTAAAAGTTTTATTTACATGTGCCTATTATATTTCTGTGCGTACATCTGACAAGTATTATACATCTTTATGTGCCAGTGAGTCTAATACATTGAGTTGATTTATATTCGATTGAAGTGAAAGATTTTTTTCTTGGTAACTGTTTATTTTATTTTACCAGGATTATTTTATCAATGACGAATTCTATCAATGCTTATCAACCCGCAAACTTTGTTCCGCAAAAACTGTCTCAATCTGGAATGTTTATCTTGAAGCAGAGACACTCCGAACATTCTTTGTGTGTCGATTTCTATCTGATTCTGAACAATTACTATAAAATATGGCTATAGAAATTAATAAGTTTACATGCTATACCTTAGCTGTGCAACCTGATTAACGACAATTGATTGTATTTTACTTGGGTTCGATTAAAATATACGGAATAATGAAACAATGTAAAACACAGATGTGGTCCATTAATAATGTTAGCGCCTCTTTCGAAAACGTATGTGTAATTGAGCGAGCGAGGACTAAAAATTTTTTATGAAAAAAGTAATAATTGGGAAATTTACACATTCACAATAGCCAAGCCATTAGTAAATAAATCACAAATCCTACATTTACGATAGCCATTAGTAAGTAAATCACATTTTTATATCACATAATAATATAAGCCAACTGTAAACTCCAAGATATGCTTTTTTACGGCGCACAAAAACACAGAATTATAATACATATTGAATAATCTGGCAAGAAAATATTCACAAATCATATTTAGCGCCAGATGTAATCATATAGTCACCAAGATAGATTATATATTAAGATATAGAAGATGAAAGCAGCGTAGATGATATATCAAGATATCTAAGATAAAAGCAGCGTAGATTATATATTAAGATATCTAAGATAAAAGCAGAGTAAATGTTTTGAGAATTTTTTTTATAGTTTTGTTATTCCTATTTACACTGCTTATATCTGCTTTAGTAAAGCACAAGGGAATCAGAATTGAAACTTGTTATGAGAGATTTTTCAACTGTTTTGTGATCTCTGATTCCCATGGGCCTAACAAAACAATAAATAACATTATTAAACCACTAATTAGTAACAATGCCACCCTCACCATTATCACATCATAAACCCATCTCAAAATTTCGTTCGCAAAAAACACAGTGAGTAGATAAAGAAATCAAAAAGTTCAATCGAGTGAGTGAAACTATAGAAATCACAGCACGATAAATTCCAATTAAACTGTTGCGTTTTGTCCGAATACAGAGACAAAACGTTGTTCTTGACTGCATCAAGAAATACGATAAAAGCGTTTATTTGCCGATCACTTCTTCAAGGCCCACTTCGAGTCAATACCACCAAATGGATCCAGTGCGGTCACGACGGCCGGTGCAGGCTGAAATTTATAAACTTTTTAAGGTAATTTTGTTCTTAACTCGATAATACCAGGTCGTCGTCTAACAAACCTGTCGCTACAAATTGAAACGCAATAATTTAATGAAAATTCACTCGTTTCCCAATGATAACTCTCGTTTATCTCCATACTTCTTTTGGTAAGAGGTTCCTGAAACTCAAAAATTGTAAACTTCCGGGAAGTTCAAATATTGTGAACCTTTGGCACATGTGGCTGCGGCTGAATGGTATTCATGGCGGGTGACTTGATCGGATGGCTACCGGGTACAGTGGCTGTTCCACCGCCCGATGCTGCCACGGCTGGTGTCGGTGCCACTATGGCCGTCTGAGACCACTGCTTCTCTACATGACCATTCGATGTGTTGGCGGCTGAACGATACGGGGTTGGATTCGTGAATTGACGAAAATAAGTACATCTTGTTCCATCACTCGGTTGATAATATTTCCAAAATCAGTATAGTTATTTTATTCCTGCTCTAATGATCCTTAACTATGAAATATACACCTGAAGTATTTAGCACAGAAAAATACGCTGGTTAACCAAGCTACCTTTTTCGATAACTTTTGCAGCAGAAATGCTGAGGGCCTGATTAAAAAACTTTCTGATAAGATTAAATAGCCCTAGCCAAGACACTAACTGACAACATTGTCCGTTGTTGTGTGATGAATAGGGCGTTGTGGTTGTTGTTGTTGTTGTTGATGATGTTGTTGTGGTTGATGTTGTTGTTGCTGTTGTTGTTGTTGTTGATGATGTTGTTGCTGTTGTTGCTGTTGTTGTTGTTGTTGATGATGTTGTTGCTGTTGTTGCTGTGGCTGGACATGGGTAGTCTTAGCCGGCTGTGGCTGTGCACGATTGCCTTAACGCAGAAATGTTACGAAAATGTCACTAACGCCTAACAGTTTCCAAGCTTGGAAACTAAATAAAACACAAAACCAACCAGATTGTTGTGGCAGTGTCGGTTGAACGGGCGACGCCGGCTTGACGATGGCTGAGGTCTACAAATCATCAATCAGTAACTACAATCTTGAATCAATAATCGGATAATTATAACAAAAGCATTCAATCAATCATAGAAATGAAATTAATATATGGGAACAAAAGGAACCGAAACATACAAAAAGCAACCTTAATATGAGCATCCTTTGAATCTGCTTTCATCTCAGTCTTCACCTTTGCCTGCATCGGTTGTAGAGGCATCGGAAGCTGTTCCGGTTCCAACGGACCATCAAGCAGTGACGACGTGTTGAACAGTGGATGCGGTTGTTGTTGCGGTTGTTGTTGTTGTGGCTGTTGTTGTTGTGGCTGTTGTTGTTGTGGCTGTTGTTGTTGTGGCTGTTGTTGTTGTTGTTGTGGCTGTTGTTGTTGTGGCTGTTGTTGCTGTTGTTGTTGTTGTTGAGGCTGCTGTTGTTGTTGTTGTTGTTGTTGTTGTTGTTGTTGTTGTTGTTGTTGTTGTTGTTGTTGTTGTTGTGGCTGTTGTTGAGAACTGTTATTGTTGTTGAACATCTGCGGGTGTTGTTGTTGATAATATGTAGCTGTTATGGGATGCAGGCCAACATGCCAGGGCGATGGCGCCGTCATCGATGTGGACGTGGCTGTTGATGATGTGAATGACAGACTGGATGGTGACTGACTGACAGAGTGACTGGCGGGAGTGACTGTCTGACTGACAGATGACTGACTGCCATACACCACGGGTGACTGATGCATACTCGTCATGGTAGTCACTGGCGTCTGATTGTTGCTGGTGATTGGCTGATATTGTGAACTGGTGTATGGTAGTTGTGTTTGTGGTTGTTGTTGTTGAGGCGGTTGTGTTGACTGCTGTGGGTGTTGACTTGACACTACCGGGGAAGTAGCCATAGAATTGGTGTATGACATCGCTGGTTGCTGCTGTGGTAGCGAGTTATATTGTTGTTGTTGCGGTTGCTGTGCCTGATAATGTTGTTGTTGTGGTGATTGTTGCTGCTGCGGCGGCTGCTGTTGTGGTTGCGGTTGTGGCTGATAATGTTGTTGTTGTTGTTGTTGTTGTTGTGGTTGTTGTGATTGTTGTTGTTGAGGTTGCGATTGATAACTTTGTTGTTGTTGAGATGTAGCCGGTGTGTACACTGCTTCAGAAACCGACGCTGGTTGCTGTTGATGAGAGACAAAAGATGAAGATGAAAAAGGTTGTTGCTGACTGTATGAAGTCGGTGGGACATACTGCTGTTGTTGAGTGACTGAAGAAGCGGTTGATACGTATTGTTGCTGTTGTTGTTGCTGCTGCTGAGGCTGATATTGTTGTTGTTGTTGAGGTTGGGGTTGGGGTTGATACTGTTGTTGTTGTTGAGGTTGGGGTTGATACTGTTGTTGTTGTTGAGGTTGGGGTTGGGGTTGATACTGTTGTTGAGTGACCGGAGCAGTTGACGGCTGCGGTGACGCCTGTGGTTGATGCTGGGGCATGTAATGCTGTTGTTGCTGCGTGTACTGGGGCTGTTGATGTTGTTGTTGTTGTTGAGCAGCATGCATGTTGGATTGTGAAGTTGCCACATTCGATGCCGAACTGTAAACCGCCGGTTGCGAATTGGTCGGATACGCGCCACCAACTGAAGAGTAAGCCAGATGTGCTTGTTGTTGCTGCTGCGGTGTTTGCTGCTGTTGTTGCGGTAGATGCTGTTGTTGTTGCGGCAGGTGTTGCTGTTGTTGTGGCAGATGTTGTTGTTGTTGCTGTTGCGGTGCAGTGGGACTGGGCAAAGGTTGAACTGCAGGTGCCATGGATGCTGGCACATACGGTAGTGGCTGGTGCATTGATATGGGTGACGGTTGAGATGCTGAAAATATTTACCAGTTTTTGTTGTTTTCACTATAAAAAGTGTAAGGTATTTTCACTTAATTTTGTCCACATAAAATAAAAAAAAAATTCGTACTGCAAAGGCAAAACACTTTCCACTATATTAACCTGCAGGCATGTACTGTGGTTGATATTGTTGTTGTTGCTGTGGTTGTGAATGCGGCTGCTGCAGTTGCGAATACTGTTGTTGTTGTTGTTGTTGTTGTTGTTGTTGTTGTTGTTGTTGTTGTTGTTGTTGATGTTGCGGGGATGCATAAGGAGCGGATGCGACACTGCCGTATATATCAGCCGAAACACTCAGGTCACCTGCAGCAACAATAGTAATCATGTAGGAATACTACAGAAATCAATGCCAGAGCACAGGAATGAAAACCGAATGCATCAAACTTTGTTCACAAAAGTTCGATGGTGGCCGGCAGTGGGATGAGCTAGTCGTAGAACGAAATTTCCCGTGTTGGTTAAGATTCAATACATTACACAAATTATCTAGTGGAAAAGATCACTCCGTTGATAGCAAATATCACCGATTTCAAATAATAAAACCTTTCGAAGGTGATAAATTCAAATTCAAATATTTCAGTCAAAACTTCATTCAGTAAAATTAACTATCGATTCCAACCTTCACCCTGTAACGAAACGGGTGCCGTGGGATTGAGTCCGGCTTGTTTGGCCCTGTAATACTCCATGTAGTCAGCCAGACGAGCACCCTGACGACGAGGAGGTCGGGTGGTTGAAGACCGTGGAGGGGCTGCTGCTGACGACATGGTCGACGTTGGTGAGGGTAGTGACGTTGTGTGATAGCTGAAATGGTGTATTATGATAATAAACAATGATTGAAATACTGAACTTAATGTTTCAACGTTTTTTACAACTTGGAGATGGAAATATATGAATCCGATAAACAATGATTTAGATCAATGCGGACACAGTTTAGGCGTCGTTATGAGAAAATAAACCAACCCCATATCATTATCACCGTCCGATCCCATCGACGATTCATGGGGATTTTGATGAGATCGTGGTGACGGCAACTGCCCGTGACGATCGTTGATGTTGGCCCGCTCGGACTGCACGTTATTGATCAGGGCATTCACGCTGTCCTCCTCCTCGTCGATACGCTCGGCGATACTGCGCAGTTTCTGAAACATTTTATGCCATATATTTATATATCGTTTGATATTTTTATCATATTTCACGCTCGTGAACTGCAATTTCATCGTTGTCAATATGGCAATGAACCAGAATATATATGAACTTGAAACTTGAACGTATTGGACATGAATAATTGACAATTATTTTAAGTAATTTATTAATATTTATTATTTGAAACAGTCTAACCTGTAGATATTTAGCATAGAACTGACGACCCTGTTCAGCTTTGCGCGCCACATCCACGTATACATCATAGGCCGTTAGCAGACTCATGATCTGTGTGGCACGGCTGAAAATTAAGCATGAGTACTGTTTTACTCACTACTCTACAATATTTTTCTCTTCCTCAATAATAAGATTGGCGAAAACATCCTAGCCTTTTCTTGGTCAGGAAAAAATCACGCGCAATTTTTTAATTCAAACTGTACTGGCACGCGTTCAAATTTTTCAAAAAACCCATACTGAACTTCAACAAAAAGTAACTGCGCAAAATTTATCAGAAAACTTACTGAATGTTCTGCATTCTGGGGTTCATGAAAAATAATTTGTGGTGAAACGAAGCCATGAGCAGGCTATGATCAACACCCAACCTCTTCAGCACGTCAACGGATGCCTTTCGTGCCTCGGCATAGTTGGCGTTGGCGGCCACCAGTGCTTTCATGATGTTGGACTGAGCGGCCAGGTTCTGCTCAATGAGCTTGGTGTGGGCCGTGAATTTTTCAAGCTCCTCGACAAACACATCCTGCGTATAGCATGAATAATAAACACGACAATGACCGCAAAAACAACAACAAGAACACAGGCAACGCCAAATTAATACCACCATGAAGTGATGTGGTTTACTAAACTACCCTATTCTAATCTAAACCATTATTACACCACTGACTTACTCCTAGTACGTCTCCTAGGCTAGCTTTGGATACGAGATTTATTAACCTAAGCTAACCTGCTCTAGTCTAAACAGCCATCATAAAAAATATTTTCATGAAACCTTTCTCCATTTTCGCCGATCTTGTTTCAAGATCATTCGGTTATAACAATCATTTATAACACATAAAACGAACATATACATATATAGCACATTGTAATAGTAAAATTATAACTTATTGTTATCTTGCTAACTTATTAAGAGAAAATTTTCGAAAAAGAAGTTAAAATATCCTAAGGCGTTTCGTCCATAAGCATCCGACGCCTTTTCTAACGGAGCCTGGACTCATCAGGGATGAGCTCCGTGCTATCTAACTTATGAAAAACCAAAATTAAAAAATTAAAAAATTAAACGTTAGAAATATTATCATAATTAGAATCAAACCCGACGAAGATGCAATTTAGAATATAATTATCAAACAGCATTGGCAAAATAAAGAGGGTCGATATAAAGTCAAATACATATACGTACAAATTGTGAAGCAGACAGATTGTAGGGACACCGTTTCAATCAATAATGAGCACAGAGAAACAGAAAGCAATAAATAAGATTTTTTGGTTAATTATAAAGTACATATGGATTGGTTTGTGAAGTAAGACAATTGACGTTTGATAGGCCGTGTGAACTGATTGCGAATGTATTTTTTCGTATGTAAGCCAAATTTAATGAGCAGATTTGAGTGGGAAATAAGAAACTTTTTTAGGCCCCCATTAACATTATTAATTGAATGAGACACAACGATTAGTTGCCGGAAATAGTTGATTACACAATCAATAAGGTCTTCAAGTTTAACATGAATTCTAGCAAAACGAACTAAGTTACCGATAATAACACCAATGATAATATTCCTCGGCACGCAACTGTCACCATGAAAAGAACGAATGACTTTAAAAGGGAAAATATCGGTTTTGTTATACAACGTAGTTTTATTGTGGTCGAAAACGATACTAAAATCTAAATAATTGATACAATCAATAGTTCCCTTATCAGATGTAATTTTTAAACAAGAAGGATAAGCCGTATCGATTAGATGCTGAATGTTAATATTAACAGCCAAAATATCATCTATATATCTGAAGATTGAGGCAGATTTAGGAATGGTTTTAGTTTTGAAGTATTTTAGCTCTAGTGAACTCAGAACCAAATCGGCAATCAGTGGACTGGCATTGCCACCCATAGGTATACCGGCTTTTTGGTAAAAAGCAAAATTGCAAAAATTAATATAAGATTCTGTTACCACAGCACGAATTAAATTGTTAGTCATTTCATGAGTGAAAGACGTCCATTGGTTATTATTGATTGGTATATTTGAATAGTAAGCAGATTTTCCATATATAGATTTTTTTATCCTAGTGACAATGAATTTTTTCTTACTGTGTGTGAAAAGTATCTTGGTAATGTCTGAAAGTTCTTGTAAAATAACATCATGAGGCAGCATTGTATATAGAGTACTGAAATCATATGTAGTACCGTAATCATAAGACGAAACAGTATGTAGTTGTGTGAGTACAGAATTACTACTATTAACCGAAATGTAAAGTTTATACCCACTACGTTGTTCAGCCACTTTGCAATAGTTTTTTAGATGGTTTCGTAGATTATGTAAGATGTTGTGTAAAATTATTGCTAACGGAGTTGTTGTGGCATTAGCTGCCCCTGCTATAAATCGAAACTTTACTGGATTTTTATGGAATTTAGGAATACCGTAAAGTATTGGAAGTTTTGGATCAGTATTACTATATTCAACACTAAACTTATGCAACAAACTTCTATGTTTGCTTACGACCGTTTCAATTGTTTGATTATTATGTATGTAAAAACCAGTAGTAGGTAGGGCATTAAAATCAGCAACGCCAAGTTCGTTACAGATCATAAGCAAGTAGAATTTCTTACAAATGAAGGCGAAATTATTAGGAGCTTTATCAATAGGAACACAGATTAATTGATTTAGTAAATCACTGTCATATGAGTTTGTATATCTAGCGTAAGTAACCGGTATGCGTTTTCTGATATGATTCTCGATCTGTTGTGTGTAATAGTTGCATCTATTTTCTTTTAAAGTCTGATCTCTAACAGTGCAAGTTTTTAGAGCGAATTCTTTGACAGAGACTAAAATTTTTTCAAGTTCATAATTGGAGATACAGTTTTTGTTTTTTCTATAATTAGTTCCTCTTGACACCATATCGGAAAGAATTTTGTTATCGCTGATAATACTGAAGTCACCAGTAATGACATGATTATGATGTACATCAATAAACCGATCATGGAAATTAGCACAGTTACAACTTGAATTAATTATTTTTGTGCACTCTTCGGATGTCAGTTTTTTCAAAAAATTATTGTAGTTGCAAATACGACTACCAAGTGGTTTGTTAAACTTATACAGGATTCTGGCTGATTTTACAGTAGATGTCGGATTTTCTTGAAGGATTGCAAGATTTTTTTGCTTATTCATAAACGCATTTAAATATATACGATCCATCAATCGCGTGTTATAACAGACATTTAGTGTGATACAGGGTTTTTTAGTGATACTAGCATTTTTTATTAAATTAGCTTGTCTTCTTGTACCGTTGTAAAAACCATTAATTAACAGATTATACTCATGGTCTTGTTTGTTGGATGTGAGTATAGATATAGCATAACGTAAAGATTTGTTAGAACTACCTTTTAAAGCCAGATAAATGTCATGAAATTTTTTGTCGGCGTATAAACATTTTATCCGTTGCAGCAAAGTGATATCGCAAACATTGCTACGATGACGTTTTTTACCTCTGCGCTTTTTTGCTTTAACGACCGGTGATTTGAAATAGGGATTAAAATCTGATTGATTAGTATCGAGTGTACTAATCATTCCATGGCCTTTTATGCAATCGTTTAAACCAAATGGGTAACCGGTATTAATTTTTTGAATCCAATATAATTCTCGTTCACGCAAAACAATGTTTTCTTTGTTATCGATGCATTCTAGTATGCCAATAGTCATGTCATCGTGTGTATGGTTATCTTGATTGAAATGGTTTACAAGATAAGTATTTTTTGTGTTTAGCCGTACGTCACGTTTATGCTGGAGAAATCTTTTTCGAACCTCTTGTGTTGTTTCACCAACGTAAACTAGATTACATTTCCTGCATTTGATTTGATAAATAACATTTTTTGTTTTACACGTAACATTGCAGTTTTGAGCTATGTACCAGTTGTTCGTGAATGCAGAGTAGGTTACATTAACAGCAATGTGGTGTGAACATGTGATACAAATTTTGTTGTTGCACACACGCCATGTACGTGTAATCTCGGTATTCGTTATGTGAGGATAACCGTCGTACTTTATTTCGGTGTCAAAAATTCTGCCGTTAGAAGGAGAAGGGGTGAATAGTGTATAGATCATTGACAAGGAGGAGCGAACAATAACCACTCCGGGATCGTAACAAAGAGAATAGAGAAAGGAAAAGCAGAACAAGTTTTTTTAGCAACAAAATTGTTTTTGAGTACACGGTAAAAAAAACAGGTTATTGATAACAAGGTTATCGATTGAGGTTTGATGACAAGGTCATCGGTCAGAAATTGATGACAAAGTCATCGGTCAATACTTGATGACAAAAGTCATCGGTCTAACAGCAGGTGAGACAACAGGTTAGAAAAAAGGCACAATTATGACGGTTAAACAAGACTATTAAACACAGTACCAAGATTACACAGTTATATGATTTTATAAAAGCCAGTTGTTGGTTGCATGAATTAACTATATGAATTTTTTTGTCGTTGATAACAATTATAATAATGCGGACACGCACTCAGCAGAGGCATTGCTAAGCGAGGAACGCAGATTAGGGTGCGTACACTAGCTCAGCAAACAGACTAAGCTAGGAACGCGGATAAGGGTGCGAACACTGACTAAGCAAAAGCGACGCTCAGACAGGAACGCGATTAAGGGTGCTAACACTAATTCGACCAAAGGTCAAAATAGGAAAGCGGTCAGGGGTGTAGTCACTAGCAGAGCTAGTACTACAAACAAGAGAATAAAACACGTTGAAAACATAAATTATAATATACATATACTTAATAGGAATCAATAATAAAATTGAATACAAGTAGTTTATAACCGAAACTTAACCTACAACGATGTCTCACCTTGGTGTCGAAGTTTTTCATCGACAACAGCTTTTTGGTGAGATCGTCGTTGTGGAGCTGCTCTCGGAGCTGATTCAGCAGCATGACACGCTGGTTGGTCATCTCCGTCACTTTGTCCACGAGTCGGCGCATCTCTAGACCCTCCGTTGAGTCTTCTGCAAAATATTATTACATTATTTATTCATTGTTTTATTTTAATTTTTTATCAAAATATAATTACATTATTTATTCATTGTTTTATTTATATTTTTTACATCGTATCGCAGTTCAATCAGAATCAATCATACAACCGGTCTTGACGA
The DNA here is from genome assembly GCA_964036265.1 of Daptonema setosum. Classification (NCBI taxonomy): domain Eukaryota; kingdom Metazoa; phylum Nematoda; class Chromadorea; order Monhysterida; family Xyalidae; genus Daptonema; species Daptonema setosum. The sequence goes on from OZ038443.1 coordinate 10,912,656, forward strand.
CTTTATTCGATTTTATTGAATATGATTCTGCGAATATTATTATAGCTGGTTTATTGTTACCGCGTGTGACCCTGCCTTGACCTTGCGCGCATGCGAAACATTAGGTCCAATTTTATAGTTGCCTTTTTCCTCTTAAATTTCGAAATTTAACCCATTTAGTTTTCAGAATTAGTTTCACCAATGCATTTTGAAGTTTCTAAACAGGAAAATACAATAGTTCATCGCCGCAAAGTTGTTGTAACACTGCTGCAAAAGTTCTCACTAATGTTTCACATGCGCACATGGACAAAGCAAGGCCACACACGGTAACAATAAACTAGCTATACACATTCTTTCGTCTTTTATACATGCAAATCAAGATCACGTATTGATAATTGTATTAGTTTTTTTCCAAATGTTTCTTTGAGTTCATATGCGCTTTTCGATTCGTGTTTAACTCATCTTCCGATACTACAAAAAAGGAGCCATTGTTTGACGTGAGTTATTGGCTATCGTTTTCATAAGAACGAACCTCTCATACGAACGTTCAATGCAATACCAGTTTCACAATTCTACTCGTCTGGAGTTTGGCATTTAGTTCTTTTTGTAAATACATGTTTTCAGGTCTTCCAAAATCCCACTAAACTTTCCCAAATCCTGATTTAACCAGATTGAACCCACTACCATTTACAAGAAAAACACTATAGTGGCAATACCGCTGAGTCATCAAATTCAGTTGACATAAGTCAAGTGCTTGTATGATGTGGAATAAATACCAGTGACAAATGACTAAGTCACTGAGCAAATATTCCTAATCATATATGTATAACAGCAGTGAATGGTGATAATTTGCTTCATCTAAAATTTGCAAATGAACTGAATACTAACACTACTTAACCAATATAATTGTTGATTCATCTTCTTGAATATGTTGTTATTGCTCCTGTCTATGCCATCGATTTCATATTGGATTACCTTCTTACTCGATGCTTTCAGCGTATTTATGTATTTTAGGTTTCATGTAACAAATGTACTCAAGTTGGTTGTCGTATTTCTCTAATCCAAGCACTCTATCAAATTATCTAAAATATTCACCTGCTGCTTGTCTCCTATAATCTTTCAAGTTACATTTTCGTAAACAACACACAAAAGTTGTAATAACAAAGGTTGCAACACAATAATGTCGCTTCGTGCTAATTACATGCATGGTATATTTCTTTGACATCACACACATAATAACACAGAAAAACACCTTCTGTTTACCTTCTTTCCTCTGAACTACGTTTTTGACAATATTGAAATCCAGTTCAAACCTGTCCAAAGCCGTCACAAGCTCGCAATACCCCTCCACTCACACTCACTCTTGAGACGCCGCTTAGTAGCATACCAAAAACTCTGCATCACTGCAGCATTCGGTGTTTCTGTTTCTGTTTCGTCTAGCTTAACTAGAAACCAAGCCTAATGTGAGCGCAACAGCATCAGCCTTAGCAGCAGTACATGTAGCTAGCCAGAAAGATTTTTTCACAAACAATTTCCCCTAAAAAGTATGTTTTGTCTCTGAGCTCCGTTAACCCAAAAAACAACATTCATTGAAATAAGGGCGGAGACGAATTTATCTGATCTCATCCGTCACTGCAACAGAGCAATAACACAGTGGCCACAAAATGTTGCGCAGTCGTTACACCGCATTATTACGGCATCTGTGCCATTACTGTGCCAGTCTGCTCTATGATCTTTGAATTAGACTGTTATTTTATATGTACATGTGCTTTTTACTGGAGTGAAACAGATGTTTATTGTTATCGACAAAAGAGTGGGGTTATGTAGCCAAACAAAGCTTTTTGTAGTTAATATTTACCAACATGTTCCTTTTTTCTGATTCTCACTGATCGCATTAATCACGAATGATCATTCAGTCACTATGAAACTTAATCAATGGCTGTCGATGGTTCATTTCATCTCCATCGGGTTACTTTTCCAGTTTTACAACTTGCTATCAAGTCCTAAAATTTGCGTTTAAAATAGTAGTTACATAAGATTTATAAGTAGTTACAGCCAGAAAATCATACAGCGAGACAGACAACGCAGTTCATAATAACCATTAAACATGGCTCAACTTCACCGTCATTCTCAACACACTGAAAACTCGCTTGAACACACAGTTTTGTGATAACAAAATATTTCACATCACATGCTGCATTATCAACCATCGTGAAACTGGCTAATTAACGTCCAAACGCAGCCAATCAGTGACGAAAGCAACTTGTGCGCACAAGCCACCAAGTCAACCCGTCGGTCAGACACCGGTTGTGCAGCACAAACTTCACCGGCTGTTGACTTGGTTGGTTGCTACACTCACACTGGGCCTCTTACGCTCGACGGCAAATTCAGCCGTCGCTCGTTGTGAACCAACCCAGTGGACGCAGCGATACTTAACGTACATTCACAACCAAACGTTCCATCCAAGCAGCCCGTAGCACTCATTGAGGGGGCTCAATGAATACTCAGCTGATGTTCTGGCGGCGGCCACCGTTTGCAGCCAGCTTTCATATTAACATAGTGTATCATCCTCATCAAGATTTCATAATAGTAGAATCCTGAATGTTGTTTTGCAGCCCTCAGCTGACTGACATTTCTATTGATCGGTTACGAGATTTCGAATACTTCAAAGTTTAAACTGAACTGTAAAATCGTAACTAGTTGAGCTCGCAAGTTGATTGGAACTTCAGGGCTTCACTAAAACTCAATACTTCAATAGATGTTTCATTGATGCGATCGCCGAGCGATAACCATTAAGCGTTTTTGCACATTAGAATTTGATGAATACACCACACCAATTCTGTTGAGATTCATCTGCCGATGTACCTCGTCTCGTTCACTGAGTCACAGTGCTATTTTAAAATATCTATGCATAGCAATTGTTGTTTACTACTCCATCATTTTGAAAAGTTGACTATTTTTGAAAACTTGAGGACTCCCACACAAAAAGATGTCTGTCCCGAAAACACTTATGTAAAAAGCACATTATGGCCAGGCAGTGTAAAAAGAATAGATGACGTCAAGGGGTGTTGTGAGACATGTTAACGTCCGGTTCACCACGTGTTAAAGAATAATAGATGGGTCGTTCAATCAGGTTGTTCACTATGCCACACATCGACTCTTGCGTCCTCATTGTATCTATTTTATTGAATAACAACTCAATTCATCTGAGAAGACTGACTCATGGGTAAAACGAAAAACCTTTTATCCGTTCAATAATATTTTGGCACTGCAGGCATACTTTTTGATTATTCTACTTTTCAAATATCACGGTTACGTACTCATGTTCAAAAATCAAAACGTACAAAGAACATCAACTCACCTATATCTGAATTTTCACTTTTCCAGATTCAATCAAATACAGCGATCACGAAGAATGCCTCGTTTCGAGGACCCGCATACGCAGACCCTAGTGGATGCGGTCGCTAGCAAAATAAAGGAATTCAGAAGACCTCCCACTCTTTACGTTCTGGGCGGCGGTCCTCAGTGGAGATTTGCAAAAATCGCCGCCACCAACACGAATATCGAGAAGATATTCTATGGTGATAATGATGCCAAGGAAAAAGAGATGGCTGAGAAAGCAGGCCTATGGACCGTACAAGTAGACCCGTCAAATGCAGAAGAGGTTATTATTATTATCATTCAATCATAACATGTTTTTCTAACAGAGTTTTGAACACAAAACGAAAACTCCGTAAGTTTAACGAAAAAAATCTTCTTTTATCATGGTTGACTGGCCTGGCAGCAATTAAACATCCGTTTAGAATTTTATTTACAGTAGCTCCTCATCTAACAACAACACTTTCAATCACAACTCAAAACGTAGTGTATGTACTACCGTTTACTAACATTCCGTTTATCTAGAAAGCTTTTAGAAAAAGTTCAAATTAGAGTTTTTACAAAATAACATTCAAACCAAATTTCTTATAAGTCGCTCTACTGTTTCTACCTGTCCCAACCATGACGTGCAGTGAGTGTTCACTTATTTTCCAATTTTGCTTCACTTGTGTTATGATCACTGTTGGATATCTCAATCTGCAACACCATAAAGCAAAAAAATGATCACAAGTGTCGCAAATCATCAAATCGCTCTCGATCGAAACATTCCCAACTGTAATCTCAATCTCAATATTTCTGAACTTCAGCATCAGTCGAAGAACCAAATACTTCGCCCAGTTAACCAGCCCGTGATGATCCCACTATTCTGTCCCACACAGATCGCCAGCGGCAGCCGATACGACATTCTGCTCATGAAGAACACGTTCGAGGAGGTGGCCGGCCGCATCACCAACATGGACGAATACCTGATCGCCATCTACAAGACGATCAAACTCAAGGGCTTCGCCGTCATGATCACCCGACTCCGACCCACCATACCGCTGCCGGAAAAGGTTCGCGAACATTGAGCTTCTCTAAGCAGATTTTTCAATTGTTGGGTTGTCTCACTCGGAATAAGACTTTGTTGAGTCCATAATCCGAGTCAGAGACTTGCCATAAACAAATCATGGAATCAAATACCCAGTCACTCTGTCGGATATGCAAGGCATACTCTATAACGATCATCAGCCAATAGGTCACAAATCTTTAACGGCCATTAGAATAACATGATTACTAATCTTTTTTTCGCACCTCGATTAAATTTCAAATTTGATACCTAAATGAACTGATAATTAGCAGAGTTGTTGCATCTCCGAGGCCATGTAAGTTATCTTATGCGCTCCCTTCCTTTAAATCTAACAATCTCAATTGCAGGCGAAAACAGCGTGGCACGCGGCCGTGCCCGACAAGGCCGGCTTTGAGAAGGCCATCGAAGACACGGGTATCGGACTGGACGTCAATTACGAAGTGCTCAAACTCAAGTGCACCTGCACCAAGAAGGAGTACAAAGAGATGCTGAAGAAAAACGAACTGCCCTTCTGCAAGAATCTGACCGACAAGGAGTTGGATACGGCGTTTACCGCCTTCAAAACCGAGCAAATGTCGTTTACGGACGAGGTTTATGTGATCACGATCAAGAAGAAGATCCTTAGATTGACGAGGGATGAGCTCGGCCTGATCGTTGATGAGGGCTTGGAGATGGGGGACAATGCTCCGGCTGCTGTGGCCGCCGCCACGTAGTTGATGCCCGACGTAATCATCGTGATTACAACATGTTATTTATAAGGTTTCAATATGTCATGTCAGGTCAAACAATGTTTTTTTCACATTCGGGTAACACTTTTCGAATTCGACTGGCATATACAAAATTTTGATAGATTACTCGTTCAAGCACTTGGGATTCGTACTTGATAGACTGGTGTTTGTGTAGCAGTATTGTATGTACTGATTAGAAACTAAGAGTGAACACATTTCTTACTGATCCCAAATGCAGGAAATTATATGTACCGCAGACTCGATTACAAACCTTACAATGATAACGTTTTTCACCATGAGTTGCGAGCCGAAATCATGAATTCAGCAGTAGTATTTGAAACTTAACAATAGGGTATGTTATTCGGCTGCAGACTATCGAACCGTGAGGGTTGTTGTACTGATACAGATACTTAACGCGTTTATTCGAAATTGTATTCTATGAGGAATTGGGCTAACTCTATAGACTTAACAAAACTGTATAATTTTTTGAATTCAAGAAACTAAATCCAATTTCTAAAAAGTTCCGTCACAGATTTTTGTATTGATCGATTGTAAAAAGTAAAAACCGTGTAACATAATAAACATGTAAATGGCACTGTCGTTGTGTTGAAGGTGAATACAGAAAATTAAGATTTATGTATGCAGACTGAGAAGAAAATACGAAAAAATTTGCCTGTCACCAGGTAATTTTTTGTTGACCCCAGGTGAAAATTTCTTTGAAGTCAGAGTAAAAAAAAGAATTTTCCTACGTCGAACGTAACATTTTGTAACCTGAAGATAAAGTTTTTGAGCCAAATAGGTGTGACATAATTATAAAATTTCAACGATCATCGTAGGCTCACTAGAAAGAAAAAAATGCATAAACAAGAAACATAAAAAAACTCACGTGCATCCTTCGAAGGTTCGGGCAAGGTCTTCTTCAGCTGAGCCAGTGGCATGGCCAGCATCTTCAGATTCTCCGACTGTTCGGCGACAGCCCGTTGCAACTCCGTGTTGCTGCCCGTTGCCTATGAAAAAAACAATAATTTTAGCAAAAAATTGCTGCTGGGACAAAAAGGGTACGGTAAAGAATCTGTTTGCAGAAAATTCGACCTTACAATTTGTTTTTATGACTACGTAAGTCAGACTGTAAAACTGTCTGACTATAAAAGTCAATTCACTTCACTTCACATAATCTACCACAGTTCGATACTGCGATAGCTTGCCTTGCGAATTGCGATAATAGACCTGAAGTGTTCTCACAAGCACGACATCAGACAATATTGCGTTATTTGATAAAAGACACCATACAAACTATACATGCCTTATTCTAATTAAAACAATTTTTCTAAACCCATATCAGATAAGTAAATAAAACACAAGTTGAGAAAAGAAGTCAACCTGCTCATGTTTTTCAGCATAATGTTTCAACAATACCGATACCTCATCAAGACCATCACGGATACGTTGACGTCGATCGCCATTTTGCGAATCAGGCGACTAAAAAGGACCGCAATCCAGCCAACAAACAAAGAAATCAAAAAAATCTAACCTTCCATTTGAGACACTTTGAACGAAAATTGTGTTTTATGCGAGACATTTTACATAAAAAATCGCCTGTTTTTATGTGGTACAAAAGGTTGTGCAAAATAATAACTCTAGAAAAATGGTTTCGATTGAATTTGTAAAAATTATTGGACTTAGGAGCACAATTTCTTGGACTTCAGCTAATTTTACCAGAGTTTAACCAACCAATTGAATGCCGTTCAGCTTCTTTTCAAGTTCCCGGTATTCAGACTGCAGTTGTGACAGTTTCTGGTCAGCCTCCTGATAACAGCCGGTAAGCACTGAAATAGAATAAAAGTAAAATCAACCGAATGTTTGCTATTTATTTTAAAACATTAAAGATTTCAGTAGAGCTCCGCATACTCCATGGGCGCCAGCCTCGGAAACTGACTGGTGTTTCTTTTAAGCTCGATATCTGACTTGAGACACAGATCCTGACGCGTTGCCCTGGAGTTTCTGCCCCTGCCCATCAGTTAATTCTACCTCTTCTGCCACTAAGGAAAAACACTAAGTATTGAAAAAGTCCCAGTGAAAGAAACCAACACGAAATGGAACCCAATAACTTTGGCACAGCATCCGGTTCGGCATTGAAGGCGGCACTTCGTTCGAGCAACGCCTCGGGCAGTGGCAGGCAACCCTCATCCACGTCGTCGTTCAGATTCAGCTCGTCCAGGTGCAGACTCGTCAGAAAGTCACTGCAACGCGTTTATATTCATCATGTAAGATCATCGAATATAATTGAATTTGTGATAAAAGACGGTTAGGGGACGCCACCAGTTCGAGTGTCGATCAAACTGTATTCCATGCCGCAGAAGTGGACCGCCGGGGAGGGGGGGGGGGGGGGTAGGGGGGTTACCCCCGCCCACTTTTCAGGGTCGGCGCGCAGCCTACCCCCTCCCCTTAGGCAAAAATTTAGGTAGCCTCCTACCCCTTCCCCCCAGCGGCCCGCTTCGATTTTAAAACTCATTTTCAAAAGTTTTGGCTGTGAAATTTTTTTTTTTCGAAAAAAAACACGTTTTCTGAGTCAATTTTCTTGGTTAAAATTTGAAAAAATCGGTTCATGTGATTTTTTTATAACAAAACGGGGTTTTTTTTGCGAATTTTTTTTCTACCCCCCCCCCCCTGGACTGGGCGGGTAGGATGGGATTTTCTGTCGGCTACCCCCCCTCCCCTCAAAACGCGAAAAAAACCCGGCCCACCCCTGCCATGCGGAATCCGATTTTAGAGGGAACGTCCATGATCACACTTTACCTCATGCCATGATAATCATTTTTTTACCTCACCCGGCCCCATGAAACTTAACTTGTACTGCATCCAACCAACTAACTTCAATTCCGCAGTTTTCTCCTCGCATTTCTGTGTGTATTTGCGCATGAGCGTATCCTTGTGTTCGCTGTACATTGAATTGGCCGTGTGCACACTCAATGGCACAAGTGTTTGGAACAGATCCGGACCCGAGACCGCCGCATCCAACGGGTCAAAACCCACCGGTTTCACCAGACAAACACCTGAAAGCAACAATATAAAGCTTGCGAGTCAACAAATGGAAACTGAACCTGAAAACCTAACTTACAGTAAAGTAACAGATTTTTTCATCTGGTTGACGGAACGGAAAACTCCAATCAGTTTGTCATGATGTGAGTTCGGGACAAGTGACTTTTTTGAAGTGACTCACCTTTTATTTCAGGTAACGTGTCGAAATCGGGTATGCGATCGTGATAGATAAAGTTGTTCTCTTTCAAGCCGTTTTCGTATCTGGAATAGTGAAAAAACTTTACTGGAAATACAGCACAATCCAACAACCTCTAAGATATTTGACCAAAAAAAACAGTTATTTAATCTCACAAAAATCCTTAATCATATCATAATTATCAATCAGTAATTAAACAATGACAAAAGACACCAACTTAACGGCAATCACATCGCGCACAAATCTTATCGTTTCCTTGAGCTCCGACGTTTTGTCTTTGTCGCTGAGTTTGATGCATTCGTTGAACTTTTCGGCGCTCGCGCGGTACCTGAAATTTATTTGTATAGAATATTTTGAAAAACGTAAAATATTTTCCTACAAAAAAACAGGCATAAATTTTTCAAAAACTGACCAAGCCAATCTCGGACCCATCTGCTGCTGGTCATCGGCCTCCTGTCCCATGTACAGATAGGCCACTGCCACGTAATAGCACGCCTTGATCTGGCACCACCGTTGTTGGCCCTGCAATTCTTTTCATTGAACGATAATATAGATCCATTCATCCACAAAAAAGATTTAAGATTGATTACAAAGTTGTAAGCTTCCAATGTTAAAATTATCGTCCACTCCAGCGATCAAAGTTTCCGAAACAACGAGCTTTGCATAATCCCTGATTGATCCATTAATGTTCATTAATAAACCAAGTTTCTTCCTTATGTTCACTCATAATCAACCTAACACTTGAATGAACAAAGTGATGATTTTTTATGCAGTGTGGAAAACATTCCATACACATAAATGAACACGTAACAATCAGAAAGATCCATGATGATTAAAATAATCCATACATACTGCTGGTTATCTGTTTGGCAATAGAGCCGGACCTGACCTTAGTTAGCATAACGGCCGATGTGTTCGAGTTCGACAGCAGCTCGACGAGTTGTTCGTACATCTGACTGGTTTGTTTGGCGATCTTGGCGATGATAACGTTTTTCCGGCGATCGATTAGAGACTTCTCCAGAATACACTCCTGAGCTTGCGCCTAAACAAGGAACCTTTTTAATAATATAATATCTAGTTAAACGCAACCGACTGAGTGATAATGAATTAACTTCAACATTACCCTACTGGGTACAACTAAACTAAAATGACACCACCGTGACGTGGTCTAACAACGCAACAACCGGTTTTCTGAGGTTTAATTATTACGTCTTTGGAACCAGTTGCATTTATACGGATACACGAATCGCACTTGATTATATTAAACCTTCTCAACAATAGCACGTAATATATTAAACAAATATTTGGATAAAAACTAATGAATAAGTGGTGTCAAACCAGCATGAGCTGCGAGAACATGTTGAGCGCGGGCTGTGCAAAGTCGATGCTGTACTTGGAGGCACCCAGCTTGTCACAAACAAACTGGAAACCCCACGCGGCGTACTGGTAGTGGGTGAACGCCGTTTTGATGCTCTGAAAAATATAAAAATGATACCAATTTCGACTTTTATTATGAATTGATTATAAATTCATTTACCCAGAATTAATTATGATGAATATATGACAAATAATATACCAAAAGGACGCACATTGCAACCGAGAAATCAAGCAAGTATAAAACTGTACTGTGTGATGTAGTTACTTTCGGTAGGTCAGTTTACAGTAGTCACTCAGAAGTCGTCTGAAACGGAGTCAAGCTGCAGCACGAAACACACCACACTAGTGTTTACACCTCGTCTCATCAATATGAATTAAACAGATATCAGAAGTCAGAACGATAAATGCGTCAAGGTGCAGAATAGAGTGCGAGAGATCAAGAAAGTTAGGCCGGTTCGGCTTCTAGATAAAAAAAATAGTTTGAAAATTGAAACTGTTCCAGCCGTCATGAGTTCAAAAAAAATAAGTCAGTCGGCCGTCACGAGCTCAAAAACTAATTGAGTCAGCCGTCACCGGAATGTGTTCTTTCTCGTTGAGGTGGACAAAAAATCTAATTCACAAAGCATATTCAACATATAATATAAGCATAATATGAAATGAACCAACATCCAAGCTGACACGTGATTCATTAGTGGCCACCTGACTGTGCATGGCACCTACATTATGCATCATACATGCGATCTCGTAGTTGATGTCCTCGTAAACGCCCGGATTCGGCAGATCGTAGCCTTTGTCCAGCCTGCAATCAACAAAATAAATGTATTTCAGTCAATCAATGACCAAATTAAAGGATAACGAATCAATGAAAGAACTGATTCTTGATAGCAAGTTGGCAAAACATTCAAAGCTAATTCATCGATAGACGAGAGTTATCTTTGATCAAAGTTCTTTCATGAATCAATGAAGACACCAACCATGTGAACGCGATCGCCGCCTCATCTCCCTCCTCCATGGGAATTCGATTCTTCAACAACATTAATTGTGCCACATAACGTTTGATTAATTGACATCCCTCGTGATCGGCCGATGACCGACAGACGGCCTACAAGTACCGTCGGTTATATGCATACCTTCACGAATAAAATATCAACTCTAGATCATTTGTCTGGTGAGCCATCTAACATCCAAACGTTCAACGGATTTCACTTTTGGTGCATGAAACTATGATTTTTAGTGTATGAAACTCATTAATCAGTGAATAAGAATGGAATGTTTGGTTGGGTTTATGTAAATGCCAACCTCTCGTAGTGCGTTCAGGTCCGCGATAGACTTGTCGTACAGCGCTGGGTCTTCACCGTAGTTAATAGCGATATACTGCAACGAAGAAACACATGGAATAGATGGATTTTAACCAGTGGTGTCACTTGTCAAGCCATGTAAATGAAATCACGGCAATTCAACATGGAAAACAAGAATTGGCTACATTATAACAGCAGCTGAAAAGCTATTAGATCAACAAATTTAGTTACTATGATGAGTTATTATAACCTATATTATAATCAAGGAAATAACGACAAACTTCTTTTATTTTCGGCCCGAAATCCACGCTCGACATGGCGTATTTGAGCTCCGACGCCAGCATCGGAATACGTGGTGCGCCGTCCATTGTGGATTAATTGGATTCTAAAAATTTAATGTTTTTATTGCCTATAATATACATTTCATTCGTTAACTTTTTCGTTTATAGTCCAGTCGAAATGAAAAACAGAAATAAACTTTGGATGTGGCAATTTCGATTTTGTAACATTCTTCCAACTCATCGTTCTTGAAACATCAGAACAAAAAAATCGCATTTCAAAGATTTCAAATGAAAAAAAAAACAATTATAATATTAACTGACGACGAAGAAATGTTTGGTAGAGGTAGACCACATGACAATACAACAGATCCGATGTGTATATTGCGAAACTTCGCTTCTGCATAAACGCACGCTCGCTCGCTCACGCACGCTGTTTTTTCAGCGGCGACGTACGTATTCTCTGCCAGTTTCTATCATTTATTCACCTGTTTATTTTTTATCCTCAGCATATGCAATAATGTAAACGGATAATCAGGAACGCTAATAATGTTTGTATATGAGCGAGGAAACACAGTTAAGCGCCGTACAATCAGAGAACCCATACAAACCAGTACTAAACCCCATAAACTCTTTTTACACGATAAATTTCACAACAGTGAGGAAACACACTATTTGAAGCCCGTACAAAAGAAATGCTCAAACGTATGATAATGAAACATCACTATCCTCAACTCAACTCGGTTGACACCATGTGTTAAAACACAGTATAGCATGGGCATGGGGTAATGATGATTGATGTGCGTGTTAACACTGATTGCCTGATGTTTCATTATCAGACATTTGGGCGCTATTTTTGCTCGCAGAAGCAACATCGGTCTTTACTTTACATACAGTACCTATCTCGTTAAGTTACGTAAATTTTTCGGTGTATAGGTTGAGTTAACTTGACTAAGTTAACGTGAGTGAGCGAGTGAGTGGATGAATGAGTTAGGTTTATTCCGGAATTTTCATTCGATCCGGTAAGGTCCATACGTAAAATCTCATTGAGATAAGCTCAACTTTGCAATCAATGTCCTGTGGTGTTATGCTAGAGATATGATACCGACTCTACTCAGATATGAACATGTAAATTTATTTCCAGATTGAACCCGCTCAAAACTAAAGAGTGAATGAGGTTGAGCCCGGAATTTTCACTTGATCCTGTAACCTGTAAGGTACATACATATCTCGTCAAGATACGTTAAGTTTTCAGTTAGGTTAAGTTTAATTAAATTAACTTATTGAGGTGAGGGAGTGGTTGAGTGAGTTAGGTTAAGTCCGGAATTTACCATGATCCTGTAAGGGAAATACGTATCTCGTCAATAAATTAAATTTCAAGATAAAGTTAAGGTAAGATCATGTAAGAGTAAGGTACGTACAAGACTTAATCTGATAAACAGTTAAACAGCCTTTCTTATGGCAGGTCTAACTAAATTTGTCTTGCGTTGTTAATTATTTTTGAATTGGGCTTTTATGCTACGCAATGGGCATAAAATAAAAGCAATGAAATTGTTTTTTTCTGAGGCCAGGCAGGATTGCTATTTTTCTTTACGCTGCTTGATTGCCCAAAGATGTGATCACATAATTTTCATTGTTGACTAGTCGCACCGTGGGTGGGAAATTAAATCAACGAAACGAAGAAAACAAACGAAACAAATGGACTCACAATTTGTAGTCGGAACAAATTTGATAGATAAATATATATGAAGAATACAGTCGCATAATAGGTATATCGTAGATACAGCAATAATCAGCCATAATTATGTATGTATAATATAGAAACAGAAACAAAACTTGTAATAATAAACTCTGAACACTATTCTGTAAATCTGTGTACACACGATGTGTGAAACATATAAAGCATAAAAGGGCGTTGGGAAAATATAATGAAAATCGACCATCGTTCGACGTATACCTAGGTTTGCAGTGATTCGGTAAAAGTAGTTCAAAACGCGAACTCTTACGCCGAACGACAACCAATGTATAAAATTTTGGTGTATGAAATCGGGGGGTAGGGTGTGCTGAATGGAAGAAAGAGCAGCCGATCACAGTTCAAGTCGTACAACCAAACCAAAAATTCAATCCACGTAAAAAACGTAAACAAAGAAACGAAAACGAGAGCAAAGTAAAGAACACACGAACGATCATAAATAGGAGTTGTTTTGAGCAGGAGAAAATGAAACAGTGTTGGTTATGAGCTAAAGATGTCTTCTAATTGTCTGGAATTTCGTTGCCAATTCCCGAAAGTCTCACAAGTTGTAATTACGATATGTAAAACGTTTACTGAGACTGTACGGGAATTACTTGTGATTATTTGTCTATTCGGCCATTAGTCTAATAATCGGTTCTGTCCAGTAGTCTAGTTTAGTTTTATCAATCTTTTCCATAAGCAGTTTCCATCACGCTAACGATAAAACTCCTATAAACGTTTTATTGTTTCTAGACAATTATGAAGGCACCCGGTAGAGTTAATCATGTCACTTCGTAAATACAGATCCCAGTGTTGTTAAACTTGGGAAATTAGGTCAAAGTGGCGTGCACGACGAAAAACTTATGCCACGAAATTTTGTGCCATATTCGAAGTGCACAATCAACGAGTATATGATTGATATCATTTAAGAATTCGTTTTGAAGAAAATACCGTAAAACGCTAACAATATAGTTACCAAGAGAACAAGCGGTCGATCGGTCGGTCGTTATTCGAAGGGCGTACAGAAAAAATACAATTTATAATTGCATAAAACATTCAGAATATGTAGAACAGAGTTTGAAGAAGAACGCGACACGACTTCAGTTTTTTTCACCAAGAACAGATGAAACATTTACCAATTTTTGAACCATTAAAAAGGTAATTCGCCTTTTTAAATCACTACAGTCTACAAAAGACGCCGAAAGGTTACGAATAAAAGTTAGAAATGTTTCACTCACATCAGACTGTTTTTACATATAACAATGAAACTCATAAACTAGGGTAAATTGGAGAACACTGGGAAATCATGTGACTATATTTATGTAGGTAGATACGATACATGATCGAAATATGTAACAAGACATGTCGGGACGGAAACGCAAAACGGAGCACAAATTGCGCGATTTTAAAGAGTTGTGGGTGTGTAATACACGGATAAAGCTGAATTATTGGGTGTGTGGTGTATGGTAACAATATTATTGTACATTAAATACATACAGTGTGCTCAAATTCGACAAAACAAACGTTCAGATTTGAAATATCACAACACCTTGAGGAGAAACAGTCCTATTAGTATATGTTTTGTCGACAATCTGAGCACGCTGACATTGTGGTGCTAAATTTTCTACTGCTGTCAACGTTCCAATAAGAACTTGACATTTGAAAATTGAGAAAACGAAGAGTCAAAATACAGCAGAACAGACTTATGGTGATAGACTACATAACAGAAACGGTTATTACGGCATGTTTTTGTAATAAAAAAAAACAAGTAAAGCCCCTAAATGATGGTGATGTTCCACCTATTCACATCCCGTAAATCTGAAAAAAAAACATTTATGAAATAAAGCCTACTCTAACACTTCGTTCCGAGCACAAAACGCACAACTAATCATAACACACCTCAATAACTGTACACTGAAATTGTACACGATAAAGCAGAATGCATGTATGTAAATGGTAAATACATGACGAGTTCCAACAATCAGAACTGACTTTATACAAAATCAAAATAGCAAGACGCCAACGCCAATATTTGTGTCCTCAACCGGTGCAACAAAATGCGATGACGTTGCATCATGACCGATCTAGAATCAATTCTCAGTGGTCCATACGTTTCTGCCGAGAAAGTTCCCGTACAAATTTGCCTACGCACCAAAAAAATTGCTGCTCTATTATAGTTTCAAGAATAGTGGGAAATACTAAATACCGTAACAAAGTGTGGGAATATCTGCAGAAACGCACTCTCGACCATACAAAACTATCGTGATCCACCGGCAGACGATCCAATTCTCAAAAAGAAAAGGTATTATCAGTTTCGAGGCTAGAGGCTACCACAGAACAAATTCTACGTTTGGAACTGGAATTGGCGTTTTGCGTTGTTGCTCGTCCACCAGCGTTGTGATGGATCGTATTGTAGTACCGTCCACGTCTAGTATTGTGATGAATCAATAGCGACTGGCATGCCCGGACGACTGGACGGGAATGGCGAACGTAAAGTTGTTCGAATTGCCATTGAGCATGGGCGTCCGTGGACTGCTCAGTGGGAACATAAAGTCCTCGGTCTGACGGTACAGCGTCGGCTCGGACGTGCTGCGCTTCAGTCGCGGCAACGAGCGTGACAACGACTCCAGGTCGCGCAGTATCTAAAAAAGTTTATTAATAAAAAAACGTATTTCAAGGAGATTAAGTACGATTTATTTAAATTTAGTCCTGGTTATATGGATGGCTTTCATGTGTAACCGAATTATTCGGTGTGGGCAGGACAAAATGCCAAACACCATTATCCCTCACCGTATGTGGTTCACCATTGTTGTGAATTGAGGGCCTACCCAACCAACCAACCAACCGAATTTTTCTTCTGATCTCAGCGAACATCTAACGAGAATGACCTTGACCATTATAATAACTATGAACATACTTAATCCAATGAGAAGGTGATATTCGAGAATATTTCCGAGAAAGGTGCGTCAAATGGCGATGGCGAACATTTTCGATACTCTGTTGACTACGGAGGGATACTATCTCCATGGCAGAAATCATCATTCAGCCTTAGCCTACAGCAATAAGACACAGCATTTGCCATTTCCATGATCAACCCAATACAATCGAAAGAAACGATCAAATGAAACGACAACCAACGGATTTGAACTCAGGCCGTTCCTCCGGTTTGAATCGGATGCACTTGAGTGTGAGCTGTTTGAGTGCCTTGGGCGAATCGGCCTTGCACCCGTCCATGTCCGGTCGGATGTACCCACGACCAACCATGAACAGAATCTGCAATACGGCACGGTATATCATAGACTTTATACTTTGAATTTCAACAACGAAAAAACAGGTATGAATGAGTTTGAGTTTGTTTAGTGCAACAATTTAATCCGTTATTCTGGCAAGACAAAACGCACAAAAAGATAACGTGGACAGGTTAATGATAGCTAACGAGTCAAGTCAATGAGTAGTCGAACTACACTGAACAGTAGCCTCATACCTGATCTTTATTGTTTATGTGGGTGTAGGGCAGTAGACCAGATATCAGTTCGTAGAGGACAATACCGAACGAATAAACATCTGATAGCGGACTGTGCGGATTGGCTTCTTGCATCCGGATGACTTCGGGAGCCTGAAATGTGTGTGGGTCGATGGCAACAACAATAACCAATAACAGCCAGAAAAATATATAACTATAACAGACAAAAACAACAACAACAGAAGAATAGTTAACAGCAACAATAACAACAACAACAACAACAACAACAACAACAACAACAAAAACAACAAACCATCCACAGAATACTGCCGGTCGGCTGCTGCGATTGTTGGCTACCGGACCACCGCGTTTTGACGGTGGCCAGACCGAAGTCGCCGATCTTCACGGTCAGATCGTCAGTGAGGAAAATGTTGTTCGACTTGAGATCGCGGTGGATAATGTCCTTGGAATGGAGGTAGCTGAAAGAAATGTATAGTGAGTGCTTATAATTTACGTATACTGTTTGTAAGACTTGTGATATTCCAAAAAGCCAGAACATAAATTGCTGGTTCTCAAATTTTTCGTTCACTCAACGAAACAGCGCCAGATTTCAGAGCGTTTACCATACCAGCCTTTGCTACAAAAAAACAACAACCACAACAACGACACCAACATCACCACCACCACCGACCACAACAACAACAACAACAACCACCAACAACAACAACAACAACCAACTCCATGCCCTGTGACGTCTGTTTGGCAATATCAATGACGTTGTTGGTTGTAAAGTCGGTTCGTGGTTCGTCCACATGCAAATGTTTATAGAGGGATGAGCCCTCGCACCACGTAGTCACGATCGCCAGATCCGGCTCACGAATCCAGCCCATAAACAGCAGAATGTTAACGTGCCGCGTTTTCCTGTAACAATTCGGGATCAGTTCCGCGTTTTTATGTAAGAAGAGATTTCAGAAATGGTTTCTTCGGTTTGAATATGTCAATAAATTGTGATTTCAATCAATTTTAGCACCCTCACGCAGCCTTCATCTTTTGAACGCTTTCGTAAATCAACGAATTATATGAATATAACGGGCGAATTTAACTGCTTCACGAAAACGTAAATTTTTTGGATAAATATTTAAAAAAAGCAGAAACATATAAATCAACAAACTTTAGTACGGCAACTTCGTTCTTGAAGGCCTGCAGCTGGGCCGGACTCGGCTGACCAACATTCAGCTTCTTGATAGCGACAGCACCTGGAATAACCCAAGAGGTCAGAATTCAAATTCGCAACTAGAATTTCATGAAAACGCCGGCAAAATCTTTTCCCTCAGTTTCCCTTTCATAACCGTACATTGAAAATGTTAAAGCAAACAGGGACGAAAGGAGGTAAACTATTCTGCCGGCGCAAAACCCCAAACTAAGGTACAGCCGAAAAAAAGGTCATGACTCTTTTATATAAATGTACGATAGAGGTGAACGAAAGAAAAATCGTAGTGACTAAACAGATAAATAATAAAAAAAACCCGCGTTAACCTGCTCCAAATCTCCAATACAAATTTCATTCAAAATAAAAAAGAAACAAGAAAATAACGAAAAATAAGACCGAAAATGATGCGCAGCCAACCAAACCAGTCGCCCTTGAAAACAGTCCCGAAAGAGCCGCTGCCGATCTTGTGGTAGATTTTGACGTCGGACGCCGGTATGTCCCAGTACTCCAACGATTTCTGCAGTACGTACGAGTTGAGCGCTCGTGCCGGCTAAAACAATCAGAACCGTAACCGTTTAGAGGTACAGGGCTGGGTGGAGAAAGTGTGGAAATGATAATAAAATGCCTGAAACAACTTTTTCTTATGGTTTCGCACAATCTATTTTACATGATATTGTCGGTCTGTAACTTTCAGAATAACACCTGTAATAGCAGACACAAAATAAGTATCAGTGACGATCAGTAACTGTAAAGAGAGTGGACCCGGAACCTGAAACATATACAACATCGTGTTACATTTACTATTACAGTGCGGTGAGTGACTGAATAATAAAAGTGAATACAAAATATAAACTACAAGCAGCACCAGTGGAAACCTCAAATAAATACTGTAAAGAAGTCACAAACCCGGTTAAACCTTGACAGTGCAGTGAATGTAACAAAAGAATCCTTGATATTCAGTGTGTGCCCGAACAAAACCGAGACTCCACTTGATGAAAATTTCAGTTTCACCTACAACCGGCAGCAGAATAGCTGTGACACGAAGCACCGATCACCACCAAAACATCAATCCCAAACACAACATGAACAACCATGAAAGTGTCCACGATACACGGTGCCAAAGCTGCCAATGCCGATCTTCGGTCCCATCACGACCAGCTGTCTGTCAATCTCCCACTGATCGGCCGGCTGCACGTTCGCCTTCGGGTACAACATTCGCCAGAGCTTCCGCCACGGACTCTCACCGGACATGCGTCTCTGTTGTTGTTGCTGCAGTTGTTGTTGTTGTTGGTGTTGTTGTAACATGATCTTTTTTGGTCGTATAGACAGCACCTGATCCGGTACCTGCTCGATGGTGATCTTGGGTCGGACGAGTCGATGCTGTGCCCGGACGTGTGGACTCCCATGACACGTGGTACAGGGTGTCCGCAGATGCATTCGCAGTCCCATGTCCTCTTCATCATCATCAACATCGGTGTCTTCACAACTCGACGAGTCCGAGTCACTGATCGAAAAGTCCGAGTCACATTCGGGCATGGCTAACGGTGCCGCGTCTTTGTTGTTACTCTCAATCTTGTTGTTGTTGTTGATAATGTTGTTGTTGTTAATGTTGTTGTTGTTGTTATTATTGTTGCGAAGACGATGCGACGGGGCAGACGGACCCGAGCGCGCGCGTGGTCGTCTGTGTTTAATGGGGTTGTTGTTGCGGCGATGATGAATGTTGTTGTTGTTGTTGTTGTTGCGACAGTCGTCGTTGTTGCACGTGTAACGGTAATTGACGGGTGCGTTTTGGTGCTGCTGAACGATAATCAGTTTGGCCGAGGTCGACGCTCGAACCATCGGCGGAACAGCCTAGTAAAATTATTCAGTATTAAAAAGTCTCATTTTGTAATTTTTTTTTGGTGTTTCCGGTTATGTTTCAAAACTTTTTGCGAGTTCAAAAACTAGCGTGAAAACCAGCGTTTATTAACGCCTGATTGAAACTGAAGCGGTGCATTTGGTGCAAAATAAACAAGCAACAAAATGGGGGACTCACCAGAAAGTTGTCATACAGTCGACTGACGTATGACGTGAACTATACACAAGCGATTTAGTTAAGCGTAAATGCATTTGTTGTTATTGAGACAACAGCAGCATGAAAGCGGTTACTCTTGCATTCGATGTCATATTCGATTAAACAACATTTCGCATAACAAAAGCACAACGAAAAAACGCGACAATATGAAGTCGAAAAGTAATTACTGTTCTATACAGGTGCGTGAATTCTCGATACCCTTTCGAAAATTCACAATTTGAGCATTTTTTTCGATGAAATTATCGTCAGCATAGCACAATGAAGAAAAGTCACCTTCATTGGAATTTATCTAACGACATTTTCATCGACAAAATATCGGTCATCGTAAAAATTTTGAATGTTTATCGAGACTTTACGCTCCCTTTTGGAACAGTATTTCATTTTCAACTACGTTCTATTCTATTTATGTGACTACTACACTATCAGCTAGTTGGGTGTAGTGCAACAAATCACACAACAAACGAATAATTCGTAGAATGAGTTAATGGCAAATGGCAATAATAAAAAGTTATTGTCGATTGATCTAATCGATAGTTAAGTTTCAGTAATCACTCATGAAGAATGTCTAAAAAATATATTACCAATACTTATGTCATTATAAGCAACGACTAACTCGTTTCGCATTAACGGTGGTGCTCGAGGCAGCAGGCGCTACATCAGATTGGGTCGGGTCCTTGACCATGACCATTGAGGACGCACTCGACGAAGACGGCGTCAGACCGATTGGACTGGTCGCAGTCGGCGAATGTAAAGCTCCTGTAGAAATTGGTAGTTATGTTTTTTTGATGATAAAAGATAAATATGAAAAAAAATTAAAAATGATAACAGAAACGAACTGCACACGATAAATTATGCACACCAAACATCACCGGACATACACAACACTAAACAAACTCAACAATTACGGCAAGCAAGGTGCATGATTCGGCGACTTCAACTCAGGCTCAAATTGCACAGCCACCACCACAGTCACTGATGTTGCGAGTCCCGATCCGGCCAGCATCGGATTAGTAGAACAAAACCCTAACCACTTGACGATGGAGCCCACCAACCATTGTGACCATTTCTGTTAGTAATGTTGTACACGAAATGCGCATCGTTGTCGGCGGGCGCAGACTGCGGCGGCGTGAGTAGCATCGTCTGCTGGGACATCGGATGGTTGTGACGAATCGCGTTGCTGCGACGCACCGTGCCGTGGTGATGATACGGTAGTTCTGTGACATTCACATTCACCATTACCACATTGATGATAACATTCACTAATCATTGTCTTGTGGATGTGACAGACTTGAAATGTGTGACATTCACACCAACATTGTACCATTTACTGATCATTGTGTTGTGATAGACTGACTTGAAATGTGTTATATTCACACCAACATTATCACATTTATGATACCATTTACTGATCATTGTGTTGTGATAGACTGACTCGGAATCTGAGATTTTTTATTAGTATGGAACTGGTTTACGAATCAAAGCTTCATAATCTACACTTTGAAATTAAAGAACTCAGTCTTCAGCAACTCCAGAAAGATGACCGATTATAGAAAGAAGATTTCGAAAACGAGTTATGTGCCTACTTCATGGTAATGTGATCGACGATATTTGTTCCACATAAAAAGTTTTTTTACTCGAAAATCTGATCATAATACGTTTAGACAGAGACAGTGACTATCACTTACTCAATGCATGCTTTTGAAGATACTTCGTTGCAAGCTGGTGAAAGGTTGTGAGCACAAAATACAACTGAACTGCACAAACACTTTGTTCCAACACTTTAGGAAACACACTAAAGTAACGGACAAAACGGTTGCGGGAAAACAGTGAACATTGTTTTAGTGGTACACTTATTCATTTCAGTCGGGAATAATTAAACCTCGCAGAAAAGGCAACATGAAAATGTCAAATGATACCGTTTTTTTCAATCATAAAATCTTTCTGTCACGTATTTGAACGGACCAACGATCATGAATCGCTGATTGGTCAGTTAGAACACGCTATCATAACGAAGTTCGACTCAATCCTTTTTTGTGAAACACCTGATGTGAAAATTTCCATGCCATTGTCACGAATAGTTAAATCATTTCCGACTTTTCACAGCACACATTCAGTGCAGGACAGCTCATTTAATACACAAATACAAACCCATGACCCAACCCATGTCGTCTGGGTCGTGTATGGGCGCCTGTCGACGCAGCTGCAAGTCACGCATTTTCTGAAAAAATACAACATAAAGAATTCATCATACAATAATACAAGTATATCTACATACAGAATAAACTCAAGTCGTTGTAATAGTTCATACTTAGCTTACTTAAGCGATGAGTCTGGGGTCTGGCTGGAAATAAGAAACTGAACAGTAACTACAAATGAGTTGAAATCAATAACTTATTGACTTTTATTTCTTGTAATGCAACAAAAAAATTAATACCTTTTCATTGAGTGGATTATTAGCAATGGCGTGTATGTTGGGCGCCGAGTACGTCCGATCACGGGCGTAATCCAACGATGAACCACCAGATCCCGTGCCATCTGAAGACAAATTTAGTTATGGATGTAATTCAGACACATTCAAACATAAAAACAAGTCAGATCTCGAAATTTTGTTTTCAGATAAAGAATACACGAAAAAAAGAAAGAAAAACATCTCATATTAAACCAGACAATCTGGAAACGACAAAAACCTGCATGATTCGCTATCATAGGATAATCGTCAGAGATTCAGAGACAATAAAACGGTATCTCAGTTCCAACAGTTTTTCAGTCTGTCCTTAAATTAGATATCACATCATCACCCATACCAAAAAAACCACATCACTATCAACAACAACAACCACAACAACATCATCAACAACATCATCAACAACATCATCAACAACAACATCAACAACAACAACAACAACATCATCAACAACAACAAACCCACCATTATTAGGATCATTCATGGGCGGTCGTTTGATGGCACCCTGTCGCTCCAATGCCGGTCGTGAAATGCCCGGTCTATCGGTGCCCATCGCTGACATATCCGTGTCGTAGTCAAGATGGTCGAGCCCGTGCGAACCCACTGCATAAGTTAAAAATAATATTATTATTCGTTAACCTTAATTTTACTGTTGTTGTTAAAGGTTTCAATTCCAAATAAAATGTTACAGAATTCAGTATGTCAAACTAATGAGTTGCACACATTCTAGCTGAGTTTTTCTACCTAATTTCCTCTAATTTTGTTCTGATATAAGTCTTCAATAATTAACCAGAAACCGAATTAGAAATGTTTATCTAGTTCAAGAGCACTAACCAGGTCCATGTTGCTGTATAGAGGGTATGGAGGAAGATGCCGCGTTGTGGTGCATCAGCTGTTGGCTTTCGTGAGTCAGCCCTGGAAATATATCAGTATCAGTAAATTGACTGGTTATTAGTCAGATAAAACAAAATTCTGCACTTAGCATGCGAGATTATCATGGTATTAACAAGAGGTTTACACTTGAACAGAAAACGGTAACAGGGCAAGATAACCCTATAGTGGCGGTTGAATATCTTAGGTGTCAAAATGTTCCACTTTGCCCTTGTACGAACTGTAAATCGCCGAAAACATTTGGGGTTCACGAATTTTTCGCCGAGAAAAGTTCGATTCCACAATTTTACTTGCATCCGACATTTGATGCACGGCTAGCATTCTGATAGTCATTATCGACAAGTGTGAACAACGTGATCACTGCGAACGAGCTAATCCTCCAAAGGGAGGGGAATTCCGTCAAATAGGGGTGAATTGGAAGTTTTCTGGCATTTTAACCTACACCTTAGGGAGCAAGTTCTACTTTTTGAAAACGCCAAAAAGGGGTAATTCCACATTCCCCCTTCTCGTTCGCTAGTGAGTGTAAACAAGGTGACGACTAACAATTATCGGAGTGCACCTCTGGCACATGGAAGGTGGCATTGGGCGGCAGATGAGGCAACATGCCCGCCGCACCATCGGCCATGCCCAACGCGCTGCCCGTGCGCTCGGCGGCGGCGATCGATTGCAAGTGCCTGAAACAATTATAATGTTATATATATACATCATCAACAACTATATAATATATATCATGATCATCAACAACAACAACAACTATATAATATATATCTCACGATCATCATCAACAACAGTATTATATATATTATCATCCACAACAACATCATTTACATACATATAGAACGCACAAGACCTAATTTAGTTGTTCATATATGAGTCGTTGCCACTAAAAAGCACCCCAGCGAGCCCGATTTCCGAAATTTCCCAAAATCACGGATTTCACTGAAAACCACCCTATATGTGCCAAATTTTACGCTGATTTCAAATATCTTTTTAGATTTTGCTTGGGTGCTCCGTAAAACTTTAAAACAAAACTTTTATGACAGCAAGTCGAAATTATTTTGAGAAAATGCTTGATTTTACAAAAATACGAATTGTGAGAGATGGGAATGACCTAAAGCGATGAAATTTTTTTCTGTAAGACCTGAGATGGTAAGCCTAATGGCATGCAATTTGCAGCTTAAAGAACGATGTTTTCGGCAGTTAATTATCTCACGAAAAATAGGTCGTTAGCTGAAAATTTCCTATAAAGTTTTACGTTTCAAGACTTTTTAAAAGAAAATTCACATTATATACGATCGCTTAAGTAAAATTAGATGCAGTTTTTAACGGTGAATCAGGCTCAGTAAAAGATCCTGCAAGGTAATGGCTGTAATTTATGGAATTAAACCGCAAAAACTGGGTTTTCACGTTGAGAATTCAATGGAAAATCAGTTCGTTCACAAACAGCCCGACAAAATTTTATAAAACGCTCGTTATTTTGTATTTTGAAACGGTTTAAAAAAAGAAACACGAGCAAGAGGAACTGGCTTATCGTTCTGAGCGAAAACTATATAATTCCGCTTTAAAATAACAAAAAACAACGTCATTATCCGACCTCCTTCACCTCGAAAGAATTGAACCTAGGACTGATGGTTTATAAGTCTGCCGCTTTGCCACTGAGCTACGCAGGCGACGAAGCGCGGATTTCAAAAGCGGGCTATTAACGCGAGGACTGAGTACGAGCGTCAGCTGGGCGTTCCAACGTGTGATCCAGCCAATGCACCGGACTAGATGTTCTCGGTGATTTTCGGTTTTCGGCGGTTAATTCTGAGGGATAGAGGAATTACCTTGCAAGGTCTTCAATATTTCCTGATTCACCGTGAAAAACTGCATCTGATTTTAGTTAAGCGAGCGTATATAATGTGAATTTTCTTTGAAAAAATCTGGAAACGTAAATTTTTATGCGAAATTTTTTAGCTAACGACCTATGTTTCGCGGAAGTAGTAACTGCCGAAGACGTCGTTTTTCAAGCTGAAAATTGAATGACATCTGGGTTATCATCTCAGTTCTTACAGGAAAAATTTTCATCGCTTTAGGTCATTCCCATCTTTCACAATTCGTATTTTTGTAAAATCAAGCATTTTCTCAAAATAATTTTGACTTGCTGTCATAAAAGTTTTGTTTTCAAGTTATACGGAGCACCCAAGCAAAATCTGAAAAGATATTTGAAATCAGCGTAAAATTTAGCACATATAGAGTTGTTTTCAGCCAAATCCGTGATTTTGGAAATTATCGGAAATCGGGCTCGCTGGGGTGCTTTTTAGTGGCAACGACTCATATACCACAAGCATAAGCAACACATAATACATTATAGTTCTAGACTTTATATCATCTCATACGACCATAGCATTATGTCTAAAGAATGTTGATAATACTAAAACAACAACAATGGCAGCAGCAGTAGCAACAACAACAACATAAGCCTACACCATGTTCTGACATGAAGGTTGCCATAAAGTTATTTTACGCAACTCCATGAAATAGTCACTCTCACTTAGGTATACACAAAAGAGAGAAAAAATAAACCAACGACAAAAGCTCTGGTTTGAACGAAAGCGTCGATATCTTATCACAGTAAGCGGGCACGCGGGCCCAACACCGCTGGTGGAACTTGAAGAAGCACAGTTCACAGCGGTAACCCTGTAGCCAAATCGGTTTCTGGCACACGTCGCAGTACGTCACCGAGAAGAACGTTTTGCGCGTCTGCAATAAAAAATTATCTGATTAAGCAATAAATAAATGATAAAATTTAATAATATATTAGCCGAAGTTTTTTTATTATTCGCTGGGACTCTCATATAGAAGAATTTGAAAGCTGAATTTATTATGATTTATTAAACGGGTTTGCCAAACCGAAAACTCAGGTTGCCGCTTGCATGTACTGATCGCAGTTAACTTCGTGCTCACAATTATCCAGTCTGATAGTTAACTGAATTAAGAGAGCGATAATGATAATCACAGAACTCTTCATTCAGCAGATCTTCCCATCTCACATAAAGGAATGAAAAGTATTCGAAGAGAACTATAAAAACAAAAAAATGAACATGAAACCAACAAAATTGTGTTTGATACTCATGACCATGGGTAGGAAGCTGCTGTTCACCCACAACTCGTCGCATTCCTGACCGAGAACGGTGAGCTCCGTGGACAGGTCGACCATCTCCGAGTTGCTGAAAATCAATCAAACCGATATAATTATAAATGAAATGACAATAAATACATATGAAAAAACTTTTTTAACAAAAATATCAACTGAATATGAAGAGTTAATCTTTGACTAACTGATCGGGCCCCTTGCGGACGACGCACATTTGCGGCTGGATGTTGCGCTTGTTGAGTATCCTGCAAGAAGGTCGAATTGTCAATGAAAATATTGTCAATGAAGTCAGATGTCCTACATATGCTTCTAATAGCTTTTACGGTTTGATCATTTGGAAAGGTATACAAAAACATTGTATTCAAAACATGTCAATATTCCGGAAACCTCAAGCTTATGAATACGGTATACTTATACCTTAATCAGTCATTATATCACGAATATACCAATTTATTCATTTTCAGATTGAATTACTTCTAACAATAAGTTTGCTATGGCATGCTTTGAATAAAACCACAAAGACTACTGACCTGAGTATGGCATCTCTGGCCGTCACGCCCTGTTTGACTTCGAGTCTCGAATGTTGACCGAAGGGCAGATGCAGCAGCAGTGGCTGACGTTTCGGACTGGCGCCCGGCGTCGGACTCTGCGACGATAGACGACGTTGCTGTAACCAATCACCATTCCGTAACAAAAAGCGATTTTAGACTTTCTTGTCGGCTTAACGAGTCATGATTACAAAAAATTTTCATTATATTTTCTGCAGCTCACATACTTGAGACAGGGTAACCCATTCGAACCAGTGAAACTGCTTATGCTGTATGAAAAAAAGAATCTTCCGATATACAAGAGAATTCCCGAATTCTTCCCCAAATTTAAAATAACTTTTTGTAAATGTTGTAGTTGACCTCGTGAGTAAGTGAGTGAGTGAGTGAGTGAGTGAGTGAGTGAGTGAGTGAACAAACATGCATGTACGCGGGTGGTGTGGTTGGTGTGCTGGATAGACTGGGCGAGAGCAGTGCCGTCGGTGAGGTGGCCTGCGACGACGAGTAAACACGACCACTGCCCGTCATCGTCGTATTCGACAGGCTAAAACAAAATAATACGTATTTACCATCTGATTCAACATCCAAAGAGAGGAGAATTTCGTCAAAGGAAGAGGGAATGGCATTTTCCAAGCCCATCTACTTACACCTGTTACTGAGAGAAACTGCACTTTCTAAAATTGGAAAACAGGGGCAATTCCACGTTTCCGTTATTCTCTCGACCGCTAGTGATTGAACCGTAAATTTTTGTTATGCAAACTACTCTCAATCAATTATATCCGAAACTCAATAATTTCATTCTTATTATGCACTATTTCATCAGAAACCAGGTAAGGTTTTTATGTAAATGTTAATTTACTCGTATAATTCATCAATGATCATATGTTCAATACTGAACCACGAAAACTTAACTTTTACAGCTTCATTTAATCACAAATTTTCATTTGATCATTATTTTAATATTTTTTTAATCAAAAAAGCCTACCAACCGATTGGCAGTTTGTGGCACATTTGTCGGATAGTTGTAGTTACTGCTGGCGAGCGACGTCGGGTTGGCATCGTTGGTCTGATGGGCGTTCGGACTGGAGACACGTCGGGTCCATGACGATACACCGGAGGCGGTCAGACGGTGGTCGGATGCGTCGGACGCGACTCTGCAGTGAGTGAGTGAGTGAGTGAGTGAGTGAGTGAGTGAGTGAATGAGTCAGTGAGTGAGTGAGTGAGTGAATGGGCCAGTGAGTGAATGAGTGAGTGAGTGAGTGAGTGAGTGAGTGAGTGAGTGAATGGGTCAGTGAGTGAGTGAGTGAGTGAGTGAGTGAGTGAGTGAGTGAGTGAGTGAGTGAGTGAGTGAGTGGGTGAATGGGTGAGTGAGATAGTGAGTGACCAAATAATGTTCTTAATAACGAAGTAATCAACAGTTGCATTGACAAAAACACTAAATATTCTATCATACCTGGGATGTAGCTCTCTCGGCGGTGTGTCCGAATGTGCGCTAGTTGGACTGATCAATGCCAGCAATACCTCCCGTTTCTGTTGCAGATTGTGCAGTTCATCTGTGAGACGTTCGTATTCCTGAAGGAGCGGTTCAAATTTCATTTTCTACTTGATATTTTTTCTTAATCCCATTTTTATTTTATTACTGAAATCGAAAAAATAAAATCATAAATAAAACTCACAGTCAAGTATAGTCGCGACGGCTTTTGATCACCACCGAACTTGTTGGTCAGACGGTTGATCGTCAACTGTGTGGTCTCGATGCGGTTACAGATTTCACTCAGCTGAAAATGTCATAAATACAAAAATTATGCATATTCAATGTCATAACTTGCAGAATAGTTACATTACAAGTTATCAACATATGAGCGTTAACATACGGGTCCAAAAAGTAAGAATCGATAAATTTCGAATAACAGCTGCTTAGAAAACGTATCACTCTTCATGTGGGATATATCTCAGATTTGGACACAAACAATGATTATCAACTGAAGTAAGCAGAATACATGAGAATACAAAGCGCAACGCATGTTTGGTGAACCCAGGAATACAACAGAGAACAATACCAATGAAAAAACATCAGTCGGCCGAGCATTTGAACCAGCATTTTATTCAAAACGTGAATAACCGACGTGAATCAGCGAGAATAGCAAACTGCATGTATGATATGGTATGAGCAGAGCATATGACTCTTATGGCAAACAAAAACTTATTGAAAATACGAAAATCGTGTCGAAATTTTCAAGCTATATGTATGAAATAAAATAAAGTATGCCATGAAAAAACCATGAGAACGGAAATCTTCCAGTACCAGAAAAGAAAGGTGAAATAGAAAAAGTCTTCGATTTCAACAAAAGCAGTTCTGGAATTAAATCTACGTATTAACGTATACATGATCACGTAGACCAGAGACCACAGTAAATACGGAACAACACAACCTACATACATAAAACAGCCAGATACATACATTACATGGATGCGGTCAGGTCAGTCATGATGGTCCAACAGATGTGCGCGCCGTTCGATCCCAAACCAAAAACACCCAACTCGCTAGCGGAAGATGGAAAAATAGAATTCACGCTTTTCGACGTTGTCAAAAAATATGATATGTTATCTAAGGTGTAGGTAAAATTGCCTGAACACTGCCACTTCCCCTCGTTGACGAAGTTCTCCTCACATCGGATCGGAGGATTAGCTCGTCCGCCAATAATCCAACAAAATGGGCGATCGATGGGGCAAACAGTACCGGACGATTGACTTTCCTCAATGGGAAAAACACAATCAATTTTTAATTTCTTTTCAAAATCGATCGTCAAAACCTAGTTTAGTTCAGGAGCATGGTAACTTCTTTTTCTATTCATCCACATCCGCCCGCCAGCCCAACCAAAATCGCTAGTTTTTCAGCTGATGCCGCACTGCTGCTGCTCATACAAATTATTATGTTGTTGTGCTCAACTGACCTGGCCTGTGTTTCTGGGCTCGTTTTCACTGACGTGACCTGACCATGACCAGCAAAGCGACCAAAAACAGGGATTTTCCAATGGGACCGTTTTGAGGACAGTTTATCCGCATTGTGAAAAAAGTCTAAATTAGTTATATTTGATTGTAAAAAAGGCACATCTTACCGGTGTAAATCTCATTATTCCTTTCGCTACATACAGTGGAATCACACAACTTTCCTGTTCAGACATGACATTTATGATCAGACACATTATTCCTTTCGCGACATACAGTGGAATCACACAACTTTCCTGTTCAGACATGACATTTCTGACATGACATGACATGACATTCGCTATTATGACATGACGGACAAAAGACCACGTATAATAAACCTTTTCAGATTGTTTACTCGTCCACTACCAAAAAGGCAGCATCCAGGCCCCAGATTGAAAAGCGGATGATAAACACGACCGAAGAGAACCCAACTCCACTAAAAGTGGGCATCGACAGTTTTAATTTAAAAAATATAAACATAAATCACGCAACCGGTCCGATTCCACCATCTCTCGTCCGCCAGTTCCCAAAGGGCGAGCATCAAGTAAAACGCCATCCAGAGAAACAAGAGCAATTACTTCCCACTAGCGAGTTATTAGAGTGAAATTTTAATTATCACTGTGCGTATTGGCTTCAAACGAACAATTCTTCCTCTATTTACCATTTTCACCTCACCGAGTATGATTTCCTCATCTCATCCGCCTGTTATGCAAAACGCCATGAATACATGAAAGTAATACATGTGTATTACATATTGAAACACAAACATGTGTTACATATTGTGGTATACGTACATATGTAATACACCATGATACTGCTTACGGGCGGGATTCGGCAGCTGGGACCACCAACCAACCAGATGGCTTACGGCCAGCGTATACATCCAACAAACAACTACGGTCGTCCAGTTCAATCCGGGCCGACAGACAGCAGACCATCAATACAGACAGACAGGTTCCTTATTTACCAACAAACATCAATGCATGTACATCACTTACATACAACATACTTGATTGAATATAAAGTTTAGTGACCAGAAATTCAGTTATACATTCGAAATTATTAGGCCGCAGTAAACAGATGAAATGCTATAATTACAGGCGACTTAACGCAATGGAAGAGACCAGACCTGAAATCAATATCCGATCTGAATTGACCTCACGAAACGAAATGAGAGCAGTGAGCAGTAACATTGATTTATATTCACACCATTTCAAAGCCGATTTCCCGCTTTGGGTGTGAAATAACAGCTGAAGGCCAATAAAACCCCGAATATCGAAAACAGTCATAAAACGAGCTCATGGAGCAACGATCCAGCCCGAAAACAATAATGGAATAGAACGGTATTATCATCATGCCGGGAAGCATGGCAAACCACCAATCAAGATGGTTTCACGTTGGCGGCACATAGAAGCTTTCAATGATAAAAAAAACTCATGGAACCGGGATCGTACGCAAATACAAAAGCCGGCTACTAAAAACCAGTTAAAATTCCAACATAAGCGGGTTCCTAGTTCCGGTTAGCTTGGGTGGATAAGTTTCCAATTGAAATCTGCGAACTAAAAATTCAACAGTCGCAGTTCAGAAAACAAATTCCTGGCTCAGAAATGAAGGAAAACAAAAACATATTTAGTTAAAAACCCAAAATTTTAGACCGACCGAACAAAACACGATCACGATCACGAAATTCTATCGGAACACAGACCAAAATATGCGACTATTTGCACCATTATTTTGTAGGGGATAACTTCGTTTCGTGGTTATGTAACAGTTTCACAGTTAAATTCGTTCGACCAAACGTACCTAACAAAATAAAGTTCTACTGCAAATACCACATTCGTTTCCCATCCAATAAAAGGATAATACCCATCCTTTAGTTCGATTTGCTCGTCCGCCGGTGATTTCCACAAATTGAAATTCGGTAAATGGTAAATGCACGAACAACAACAACAAACAAACAAAAGTGTGGGCGCACAGTGCAAATCTGCCCACCTACATGCATACAATACATACCTGCCTACATACGCATTATAATGCGAGCTATTTTGTGCGCTGCACCGCCGTCAGCAGCATAGCAACCGCAACATTTAACACGGTTAAAAGGAAGGCGCGATGGGATTACCAGGCATAATATATGATGGCAAGCTAATCATAACAATGGAATGAATGACCAGATCATCAAGTGTTGTCTCGTCAGTTTGGTTTACCATATTGTATCTTTTGATACAGTTAGCTGGCACTCCGATAACTAAACTATAACAAGTATGGCTGGACATGGACTTGTTTAACTCATGCCCTTAGGATTCCGCTTCATAACATGACCATTGTAATATTTGAAACCAGAACGAACAAAAGTTGAATGCATCAGCAGGATTCATGAAAATGAAACTAAACCATTTTCGGTGGTAAAAAAGTTATGAAGTGATATAAAAACAAAGAAATTGGAAGTGCTCACTTGTAATTGGCATCCACCTTCTTTTCAAACAATCACAGGGGTATAACCCAACAATTTCCGCAAATTTCCAAACAGACCACGATACGAAAGTAAATAAAAAAACGAAGGGGCGATATGAAATGGACACAAATGCAATGCCGACCACCAAACCAGCAGTTGATAAATAGAAGGAATGGGAGTGCCGGCGGTGTTGTCACTGGCGGAGAAGCATAACCGCATAAACGAGGAGAATCTTTCCAATGAGAGGAGAATCGGCAGGAATTCGGCTATTATACCTACACCTTAAAAGAAAATTCAACTCCTCGAGACGTCAAAGAGGTGCGAATTGCACTTTTCCCAGCCTTCTCGTCCGCTGGTGGGTGCTGTATTTATCATGCATTTTTCATGAGCCACCGCGCACTATAGCCAGACTGCGTGATTGCCATCAATCTCGCTTATTACATGCATAGCCAGGGCTCAAACAAAACCATATCAACATGCAGCACACTCCAAACACTGAATAAGTTTGATGACACATAAGCACACAAGAATATATTTGGAATTCACTTGATTGAGTTTTTTTCAATTATATTTTTACTCAATCTTCCATTAACTACTGTGAATTGATGAAGATCACAAAAAACGTTGGGATAATAGAGCTGAACTAAGTAAGTAATGAAGAAATCCGCACAGACTTTCAGCGTAAAGTTCTATAATAATCAAGATTAGCTCTTATTATTGTCGTGTTAGAGGACATACATAATAAAATATTCCGACACTCACTAGAGAAAGCCATACGCATTCAGATTTGATTCAGCTCTAAATTTGTCAAAAAACATTTCTCATTGAACCTTTAGTTCATCGAACTTTCACTGACATGGCATGCATGCAAATAGCAGATGTTAACAAACCCAAATAAACTTTATCCAACATATCAGGATTCGTTTTATTAGGGTTGCCTTGTCAATCCAGAGGAGGTTAATCAATCTATGTATTCTATTTATATGATATATTCGGATATCGGATTACATACAATCATGAAGTCATAAACCCTCCTACGATAATCTTTTGCTAGCATTATTAAAGAAGTAAGTGAATCCATAAATATGCCAGCCCAGCACACAACACAAATCCCAGTATCCCACCTTCCGCATGTGTATCCTATATATAAAAAGAATAGAGTTTGTCGGTTTGTATGTTTGTCGACACGATGAATCGATATAAATATCAGAAATGAAACTCTGAAAAACTCTTTTCGTCATTATTTTTCAGAAATCAAATTTTTATGCTCATCACCTTCTCATATTAAAGTTGAGGAGAAAGCTGTCATCCACACCCTCCCAATGGAGTGTTCAGATTCACTGAACTTTGTAAATATCGAGAGAACTCAACTAAAATTGCAACTAATTATTTTTTGCCACGAGTGAAAACGGCATTTATGTAAACGTTGGAATAAGAGAGCCGTACAATTACTTTGTTAAACATGGGAATGGTCAATGCTTTTTTAATCAAAAAACAACCATTAAACTTTTAAATTGCATTAAAATAAAATTGCATTCAACTGAAATTTAAAAGTAAAAAAAGTATCTAAAAATTTAAAAGTATCAATCATAAATTACCGTATTTCAGATTTTCTCATAGGGTTTTTGAATGAAAATTAAGCGGTGATTAGAAGTACAAACTCAACGGGTTGTTTTTTTTAGGTCTTTTCTTATTATAATCGTAAAAATGAATCGTGTAAATTTTAGTCAAAACTGTTTAAGAAAATGATAAATTTAGCTTTAAAAAGTTTATGGATGATCGGGTTCTGTTCTTGAATATTACAGTACAAAAGATGAGCAGCGTAACCTTATTTTCAAAAATGATTGGTAATGAATTTCAAACTCCATAGGTTGTTCCAAGATGTTTTAACAGATTCCACTGTAATCCTGTAATTTAATCATTCGTAGTTTTCCTTACCACGGGACTGTAAAACATAATATATCATGAAGAAAAATAAGCTCTTCACGGGTGGCTCTAACTTTTTGCAACAAGCTTAATTTACTGTTTTTCTGCAACTGAACTTACGAGTCGTGTGCTGTAATTATTTTAGACGTTTTCAAAACATGATTCCAAACAAAGAAATATACACAGCGAATTTCGCGGGTATTCAAACTTTTCCACGGGATATCAATTCGACCGTTTTCATACAAATTGTTATTTGTCAACTACAGTGTTGACATAAAATTTTGTTTCGCATAAAATTAAGCGGTGATCAGGTACAAACTTAACGAGTTGTCTTTAGGTGTTTGGTCTTTATAAAAAAATTTAAACTTTTGTAAATTTTGTAGATTCGTGTAAATTTTCTAAAAAAAAACTGTTCAAGAACATGATCGGGTTCTGTTATTTAAAATTACAGTACAAAAGATGAGCAGCGTAACCTTATTTTCAGTTTTGTGGCAACGGGTTTACCCAACTAAAGTATGAGTTCTATTACGGGTTAAAAAACAGATATCTTATGAAAAAATACGCTACAAATTTCATAGGCGCTAATAAGTTGTAAAATAAGACGAAAATCAATTCGTAATAAAACACAAACTTTACGGGTGGCTTCCAAAATTTCCACTGGGTTTTCTCACTCTAAATATCAGATTTGAACAAATATCAAAACGAAAACGTCAGAGTCAGATTTGAATGCATCAAGTAAGTTATACGTATTTAAACAACGGGTTACGATATTTATTGTAAAATAGTTAGCTTTGTAAACTTAACTCTCAGTTGCGTAGCAACGGGTTTACCCTAGTCTTATATATTAAAACTCCAATGTCCGTATGTATGTATGTATGTATGTCCGCAAGCGGTTCCATATAAATATCAGAAGTGAAACGCAAATAAACTCTTTATGTCATTTTCATGCAGAAACAAAAAAAAGTATAATCATCATCACCCTCTCTCATAAAAGTTGAGTTGATATTGTCATCAACACCCTCAAAGGACGTTCCCTAAATTCACTGAACTGGAAATATCATTGACCTCAACTGAAGTTACCGTAATTGTTGTGCCACGGGTTTCAATGTTTCTATTTTAATGTGGGAATACAAAAGCTTTTTCCATGATTAAACGAAACATGACACCTTTCGTCAAGAATTTATTTCTAGCTAAACTGTAAAACGTAATCAGTCTTTTTCAAATAAAAGACTTTTTTAAAATCAAAAGCCAAAATTTTTGTGTTTAGGTGGTCGGGTGAAGTTTTTTCATCTAATGTTCACTCCAAATTATCGGGTCGGGTCATGAGATAAATAAAGTACCATTTATTACGAGATGGGGCTTAAATATAATATTTCATGGAACAAATATAATATATCATTAGAACTCCACGGGTTGTAATTTCAACTATTTTCCACGGGTTCTTTTAACTAATGTTACCCTGTAATTACTGAGTGGGTATAAAGTTAAAATTTAAAAAGTCGGGTTCAACGGGTTCATATTGTGCGTTATAGATTACTCCATATCGTGTAATCAGGGAAATATATAAAAGAAGTTGTATTGAGTTGAAAACGTTACGGGTGGCTCTAACTTTTTGACGGGTTTTTGTTACAGTATTCTGTCAATAAACTAAACTCTAGACTAAAGTTTGAACAATCAACGGGTCGGGTTAACACAACCGAACACTTATAATGGTATACAAAAATATACTTCATCCTCGGGTTTAGTGCAGGAAATGGTTATTATTTAACTTGATCGTCCGTTGCCCTGCAACGGGTTTACCCTAGTAAAGAAGGAAAAACATACATATGGCTTCTGATGTTCACAAAAAACTAATAATAAGTGTCAAGTGACGTATACACAATAAAAATACAATTTTTAGCTGACATTACCAGCATCATACCGACTATAATAGCTATATAATTATGATTATAAACTAAATACGAATGAAGGCATCAATTCCCAAATACATCTCCAACCAGTCATTTCTAAAACCCGTGATTAACGTTTTGTAGAGCCTAAAGGCAGAGATGAACTATTCTACAATTGAACCCGTCATCATCAGAGTTTATACACTAATGACGTAGTAGTCGTACCGCAGAGACTAGTTATGATTATGATTTACTTTAGTTTTAAATCAGAATTCTCGATTATAGTTGAACTTTTTTGTAAACCTTTTCACAGTCGCAAATTTTTTGGAAAACGTTCCGGCGAAACGGTTTTACTCTAAATGTAAAAATCGTAGGCGGGAACGTGGCGGCACACAAACAATTATGTCTGATAAAAACTATCGGTAACAATGTAACATGACACGTCCAGCTATATTGCTGCTTCTTGCTTCCACTTGTAAAATATACGTAGGAAAAATTCGAACATGTACCTGCAGAAGCAGGTACTTGTCAGTAGTTAAGTTAGTCAGTACTATCATCACATCACAAGAAAAACAATGAAAAAAAGTTCTGCTACTACAAATATCTTCCTAGGAGAACAGCTGTAACTCAGAAGTTTATGACACTCTTAGAAAGTAACTTCAAATACTCTTCAAATAAATAACTTTTAAGGTATCTAAGGAGTATCCATATGTTCAACTTCAACATATGTTTTTTTCGACCTGGCTGGCTTATACATAGATTCTCTTCCTAGCAAGAAAGACATGAACTGGAGTAAATGAACAATCTTATGGGGTTATTCTGATTGTCTCATATTCATTCATCTGTATGAATGTGTTCCCCATTGTATAAGGGGAAAAACAATCTTAATCTATATTGTGACCTGTGTGTGCCAAGCGGATGATAATAAAACTACACCTCGCGAACAAAGCTTTTGAATTTTTGACATCTTTTGTCAGATTTTACTTTAACGTTAAGTAATGAACGAAGTCTACAGTTCTTTTCGACAAGTTTTCAACCAATTGAAATAACTGAACTAAAGTGTGAATCGGACACGTACCTGATTGTGAACGTCCTTCTCCGTCTGTTCGGTGCTGGTCATCGTCCTGATCTTGGCCGCCGACGAAGACGTCGAACTCGAACTGCTCGTCGTGTTGCAGTACTGAAAGGAGGTTGAATAAAGTTGGGTAGATTACTGGAAAGCAGTCATCGTGAAATTGAATCTGTTTTGATCCACCAATCTTCTTGGAATCAAACTACTTGAATGACAAGGTCTGACTGAACGTTAACTGAAAAAATAACAGACGTGTTCCATCGAAGCGATGCTCAGCGCCGAGGTTTGAGCCATCGAGATCCGTTCGACATTCGAACGACCGACCAAGAGTCTCGGACGAAGTTGCGGATTAATTACTTGAAGGCGATAGTCAAGTCATTCCCGGACCTCATGCCGATTCTTGGAAAATAATGATGAAATAAGTGATTGAAATGGTATGACGTCTCTCAGTCAGCCGTTATGAATCGAGTATTTGATTGATAGTTTGACTGGTTTGCTAAAAAAGGCAATGACAAACTTTCAATAATTGTTGGAGAGGATGTGCATCTTAGAAACCAAGTGCTACTGCTATTTACATGACACCCAGGTCTTAACGATTGAATGAAATGAGACGGCACTTAAGAGAGTACAAACCGTAAAAACTATAGCATATTATCTATTGAGGTTTCAGGTTTTTATAGAAACAGAATGCAACGCTTTCGAAAGTTGAAGAGCGGGATCAACATGCTCTGCAACAAAACACATAAGTTTGGGCAACAAAAGATACTCATTCAAAAATTGAAGCATAGAAGAAAAATATAATCATCGTGACAATAGGAACACAAACTATTACAAAGTATTTACAAAATCGATACAAATGATTCACCGAACAAAGATTTCGAATCCCATTATTTTATATCTTATTTGACAGCTCAATTCAAACCGAAAATCTCAATTTAATCAGGTCAGTAACTGCATATAGAAAATAGTCAGACGCAACACAACACTTCTTACATGAACGAGCTAATAAAATATATTTAATTCCCATTAAACGTCGAATTTATAATTAGCAATTTGTCAATTAAATTTACGCATGCATGTAGTCGAAGAAATAGTTTGTCGAAAAGCTACTTGTCCGAATAATTGTTTGTTTGCAAGACAATGGCACTGACTAAAACCTCCTTTGGAAAACCTCCTTTGGAAAACCTCCTTTTGATTTCCTCCTCACAAAAGGAGGTTTTAGTCTTTTTGCTCAGAAAACCTCCTCTCGAAAGGAGGTTTTCTGACCAAAAAGACTAAAACCTCCTCTGGAGGAGGTTTTCTCGAGGAGGTTTTGTAATGACAGCGGTATTTCGAGGTGCTTATCCCTCAAAGTAATATTCAAATATTCAAATTTCTTATTTGAAATATTCACACATTCTAGCTAGCCCAGATGACACGTGCACCGCTCAATATGACGCGTGCGCCCGGTCAGTTCTCACTTGCTAAATTGTTGTGGCTGTCGCTCTTAGCAGATAAGCCGTTCTACTTGGTCACGTCATTTTATTGTTTACTCTTGTTTTCACGTTTTCTATGTCTAAGCCGTTATAATCTGTCGATACTATTTGCTATATATACCCGTCCATTTTGTCATAACAATATTCACTTTACATTATGCTGAATTGAAGTCGTTGAACTGAGAAAAGGTTGTCGGAGCGTTTGGTTGCTGGTGAGTCGAGGACTCTGTTGTTTATGGAGTGAAAGTTCCCGTGGAACTTGTCATTCAAACGCATAATCAATATTCTTTTAATTAAATATCTTTTTCTCTCAAATATCCACAAATAATAATTAATTCTCCTTTTTCAATTAAATATCTCATTCTCTCAAACATTTATAAATAATAATAAATTCTCTTTCTCAAATAAACACGTAAATATTAACCCATCTTAAGTAAGTAGTTGTAGATCTTTGTCATTGTCCTGGAAGCTCAATCCTCCAAGACGTTGACACTGTACTGTAAAAACCCCTTCCATCAGGAATCGGTTCACGTCGTTAAATTCCGGGCAAGGTTTTCTCGTATCGTTTGAGAAGACTTGAGACAACCTGAGTGGGACTCAGTTTTGTCGGCTGGACGCTACCCCAGTCTGCACCGTGAATTGGAGTGAGATTTCAGTCATTAGGGACTGACATCGATCTCAGACGTTAAGTGCTCACCGGTTCTCCACCCCGGTTTCCTTGAGCTGAACCCCTGTTCGGGAAACCGTTGACAGGAAGAGTTTTCTGGGAGAAAACTAGGGCATTTATCTGAGATTAACGACCTCAGATTGATCTATCCCTCGAAATTGTGTTAAGTTCGCATCTACTGAGTGCTGAGACTTAGACAGGGCATTCTAAAAAGGCCACTGTCATTACATTGGAGGTCCCGCCGAGACCGAATTCATTCGGCTTTCACTTTAATCATTGTATTTTGATTACTGTGACTGTTTGAACTCGGATCATCATATCTTTGAACTGATAAAACACAAACTAAACATCAGTGTTCTGTTCACCGATACTCGTCACGGATCCAATTGTAATAGCTATTACATCGGAAATCCGCACCGAAACCAGAACTGTTTTGTTTTGGCTTTACTTTTTGTCGCTTAAGAAACGACATAGTGAATTTGGATTGTGGATAAAATTACTTGCACATTAACATCGTGCATGATAATTTCCAGTGTATAAAACCTTTCCATCCAGTAAAAGTGCTTTTTTCACTCCGATTGAAACGCTGATTTATTTTTCACTTTTGAGTGAATTTCAGCTTATGAAAACACACTAACATCAGTGTTTGAAAACAAACAGATAAATATTTTTACTGCGAAAAGTAATATAATTTCTTAGCTTAAATTTTTGCTTGCACAATACCATCGTGTAAAGTGAAATTTCCGTGATTTTTTTTCACGTTGATACATTCACATTTTATAAAGGGAATTTAAATTTCATTCTCTGACTAAAACAGCTGAAATTTTTTTTTGATTATCACTTCTGAGTGAAATTCAGCTATTCATTGAAAATCGCTTGACATTTTTCTTCACATACCCGTGATTGAAAATTATCGGATTGAAAGAGTGATCACCTACTAATCGTGACATTTTTGGTTCTCTAAACCAAGTAAAATTTACAAAACACCCACGTAAAATAAAATCACTTTTTATATATAATTATTTTTTCGGTATTTGAAACCGAGTAAACATTTTTATAAAATTATCATCGAGCACATAATGTCTGATTGTGAGTATGATAATGAGTATGCCTGTGGGGGCTATGAAAACAACATCGAATATGATGATGATGGCCAATGTGACCACTTCTATCATGAAACAGTTGAACGTGACTGTGACATTGAATTTGATGATGTAGGCCAATCTGACCAATCAAATTATGAAGCGGGAATGCCTGAAATGGAATTGAATGATGAACATGGGGCATCCGATCATGAACTATTACCATCCGAAATTGATGTGGGTAATACAGAAAAGAAAGTTATGGAGTACGATGATACCCAATACCCACTTTATGATGATGAGTCAGATACCCAATATAACGATGATTACTGGTACGTGTCAAATGTGTACACCAATGATCCTGATGGCATGACCGAACAGTCAATGTGTGATCATTTTGACACACCCGTTGTTGGCAGCCTCACAGCTTCACACGGTCACAATGAATACTACTACCATAACGTGCGATCACCCATAACTAAACCTGCTGGTGATCAACGTGTTTCAGTACCTAACAGCCCGTCATCCAACCATGGCATTGTGGTACAGCAACCACCAGTTTACGAAACACTGATACATCAATACAGTAATGAAACAGTGTCCGCCTTCTACGGTAGATTGATTCAGGTGTTGAACGCGGATCAGATTCACAGACGAACTCTGAGCACCTACTTTCTGCGTGGTCTCAAACCACAAATCCGCCGTATTGCTGATTTGAATCGCTTCGAAACAGGTCGATTCAATTTTGAAGTGCCAATTGAAACGCTGTACTCACCTGCACTCGCAGCTGAATCACTCATCTACGTGTATGAGAAGATTGAGTACAAGGTGCGCCCATTCAGCGACACTGAACCATTTTTGTTAACTACTTGGCTACTGAATTTCGAGATCTGTGTGTCACAGTGCTGGCGTGAAACTAGACTGAATGGTTCATACGATCAGCAACTCACTGATTTACTGCCATACTTTCTATTTGGTGCACCCAAGTCCGTATACGACGCACTACCGTATAGTGTTTGGTCTGGCAAACAAGGATTCGTTCGTTTGAAACAAGCCATGTGCGACGGCCTGACAATGCAGCATGAAATGAAACGAAGATCACGAATCAGGCCAGTAAACTTGTTCAAAACTCGGTTTAACAACAACACCGAACAGTCAGTTGGTGACAGTGCGCAGTGGTCAACTAAACCACCGACAGTGCCAATTCACAAGTCAGCCAAAATTGAGAAAATGTCAGATCAGAAAGTACAGGCTACGTGGGCTAAGTATCTCGACATAACAGTCAAACCACTGA
The DNA here is from genome assembly GCA_964036265.1 of Daptonema setosum. Lineage (NCBI taxonomy): Eukaryota > Metazoa > Nematoda > Chromadorea > Monhysterida > Xyalidae > Daptonema > Daptonema setosum. The sequence goes on from OZ038443.1 coordinate 10,954,361, forward strand.
AGCAGGAAAAAAACGAATCGGTTGAAGAATTGTTTCTGAGACTGCGTCGTAAATTCCAACGTTCGCTCTCGGTCGTCCCAAAAAGTGACAACGAAACAGCCCGTGAACTGTTCGATGCTTTACTGCCCAGCATTCGATCCAAAATCACATTCACCACCAAAACAACATTGGGTGAAGTAGTGACCGAAGCGTGTCGACTTCAATCCACGCCAGGTGCTAAATCGAAAAGCAAAGCACCTAAGCCACCGATCAAAGACTACCCTACGGCACAAAAATCAGAAGTGACTGTCAGAACAACATCAGTCTCGCCAATAAAAATAAAAAACCGCGAGTCATGGCACAGTAAGCCGACCCAGGTCAGGTCTGAGGATCGCATGATTGCCAAACCTGTGCATAATAAGAACATACAGCGCACTGACAAGCCGAGTTACGATCGATCGGATACCTACGGGCCATCGGCTAAATATAAGAATAATCAAGTGCCTTTTTACTACTCAGACGACGAGATCCAGGCTTCCAATGGATCTTGTAGAGACAGATCCAATGTCGACGGACCGTCCGGTAAATACAAAAACAATTTTTTTCGTAGCAACAGCGAGGAAAGTTGCATGGACGCGATCGTTCCAAACATCAAACATGCGTTCTCTAATGTTCGCGGCCCAACAGCCAAATATAAGACCAGGGAAAAAGCCCAGCTAATTACCAACAGCTGTGTGCTAAAAGCCAGAGGTGACGCGACTAATGCGTCCGGCAAAAAATCTAGATACAAAAATGCCTAATCTCACGGCAATAAAGAACCAATAAACTTAAAACTGACAATACTTTAACTGTAATATTTTCATAATATATATTTAAACTGATAAATTATACCTTAATTCGTAAAAATTTTGTGATTTAATTTCTAATTATAATATAAGTCTATATTTTGTGATACCGATTACAAGTCATTCTCTATTACGCAATGTGTTATTGTCCGTTGTTGACAATCTGCGTAGTTTTCAACGCTGTTTATAATTATCCGATGTTGATAATTTGCGTTCAAGTTGATTATATAAATTTTGTGATAAAACCCAATTTTTCTCAAGTGATAATTTATTTTTTAAAGTGATCCTTACCTAGTTATTTTTAGTATCATTGTAGTTTTTCAAGTAGACCCACGCAAGCCTGAATACCAGCTCACACATCACACACACCCAAGCGAAATCCCTGACTTCGCTTAAATTCAGAGGGGGAGTGGTGTAATGACAGCGGTATTTCGAGGTGCTTATCCCTCAAAGTAATATTCAAATATTCAAATTTCTTATTTGAAATATTCACACATTCTAGCTAGCCCAGATGACACGTGCACCGCTCAATATGACGCGTGCGCCCGGTCAGTTCTCACTTGCTAAATTGTTGTGGCTGTCGCTCTTAGCAGATAAGCCGTTCTACTTGGTCACGTCATTTTATTGTTTACTCTTGTTTTCACGTTTTCTATGTCTAAGCCGTTATAATCTGTCGATACTATTTGCTATATATACCCGTCCATTTTGTCATAACAATATTCACTTTACATTATGCTGAATTGAAGTCGTTGAACTGAGAAAAGGTTGTCGGAGCGTTTGGTTGCTGGTGAGTCGAGGACTCTGTTGTTTATGGAGTGAAAGTTCCCGTGGAACTTGTCATTCAAACGCATAATCAATATTCTTTTAATTAAATATCTTTTTCTCTCAAATATCCACAAATAATAATTAATTCTCCTTTTTCAATTAAATATCTCATTCTCTCAAACATTTATAAATAATAATAAATTCTCTTTCTCAAATAAACACGTAAATATTAACCCATCTTAAGTAAGTAGTTGTAGATCTTTGTCATTGTCCTGGAAGCTCAATCCTCCAAGACGTTGACACTGTACTGTAAAAACCCCTTCCATCAGGAATCGGTTCACGTCGTTAAATTCCGGGCAAGGTTTTCTCGTATCGTTTGAGAAGACTTGAGACAACCTGAGTGGGACTCAGTTTTGTCGGCTGGACGCTACCCCAGTCTGCACCGTGAATTGGAGTGAGATTTCAGTCATTAGGGACTGACATCGATCTCAGACGTTAAGTGCTCACCGGTTCTCCACCCCGGTTTCCTTGAGCTGAACCCCTGTTCGGGAAACCGTTGACAGGAAGAGTTTTCTGGGAGAAAACTAGGGCATTTATCTGAGATTAACGACCTCAGATTGATCTATCCCTCGAAATTGTGTTAAGTTCGCATCTACTGAGTGCTGAGACTTAGACAGGGCATTCTAAAAAGGCCACTGTCATTACAGTTTTAGTCAATTTTCAAAATTGACTAAAACCTCCTCTGTGTATTAGATACGTCGTGAGGAGGTTTTCTTTGTAAATTTGACTAAAACCTCCTCACTGTATTTGATAGGCAGAAAAGGTCATACTGAGGAGGTTTTCTAGTCGAGTTGTGTCATGAATATTTGAGGAGCTTGTCTCGAGGAGGTTTTGTTTTGACAAAAAGACTAAAACCTCCTCTAGAAAACCTCCTTTGGTGGCGGATGGTAAAATTTGTTGAAAGTGATAAATAGGTGGTTTAGCTTATTTTGAACAGGTAAAAAAGGTACAGAATGGAAATAAAACATGTCCCATAGTCAGAACCTGATGTTTCATTGCATTTGACGATTGATGGATGTTACATTCATGTTATGCTTACCTTCCGCCACCATGTTAACTGCACTGCTATGTACTGTTAGTTTACGTTCTTAAGTGAGTTTCGATGAGAGCGAACACGGTGCTTCATGGCCTAGTGGTTAGAACTCAAGTTTGTTAATGCAAAGGGTCAGGGTTCAAATCTCAAATCATGTTGTACCAATCGATAAAACATCTGTTCGTCGAACAGAAGGTGGTGGGTTCGATATTTCCAAGAAAGGTCGTAGTTAAACTTTTACAAAACGTTTCTTGTTATCAATTTATTTCATGGTCCGGTTTTGCACGTATACTATTTCTATGAATACACACATCCCATATTATTGTTTTCTATCCGTACAATTATTTAATTTGCTGCTAATATGTACGTACTGTAATGTATTATCTAAATCTAAGGCACTGTCGCTGTTTGATCATACTATGTGAATTTAGTTTTTTTTCATTTTGTCTCTTTTAATCAGGTAATTTTCAAGGGAATAGAGCAATAAGGGTCCACATTAACACTGTAAAATGACTGTAAAAACAGTACCATAATTTAACACAAAATCTTTCGTGTGACAATTGACCGAACATTATTTATCTACACAGCGTGAATAAAACACAACGCGTTTAAAACAACTAAAAATAACAATTGCACTGATTTTATCACCATGAAAAGATCAACCAGTATAGAAATAAGCCTTGTGTTAATCAATGACCCAATATACAGTGGAAAATAAAAGTTAAATAACAGCAAATTTTATGAATGTCCTATAACATATGTAGTATATTGTATTGTATGTAAAGCTTGGTCAGGGTATCTTGTTACGAATTATTTTCCTGAAAACCTTATACTGAACAATTAATAAGTTGAACATGTTTAATAATATGCGAAAAGCTGAAATTTTTGAATAAATTTGAACGCGCGCCGAAGTTTGAATGCGCGCCAAAAGGATTACGGTAAAAATTTTGTAGTAACGAGAAACTGTGACCAGACTTTACAATAGGCAATCGTACAGTAATTGGTTAGTTTAGTTTAAAGAATGAGAGATATAATACATAAGCCAGATTCTATAACTGAAATCATGAAAATAAGTGATCTGTGATGCATCAATTAGATCATTGTTCACCGAGATAAACGTAGACTGCAAACGATGGCTTATCCGTCATGTTCTGTTTGAATGCCGCCAGATCTGGAAGCGGTCGCAGTCGACGGTCCCGATTGCCATCAAGACCCATACCGTCATATTCTGCCCAAAATGCGGTTAGGTTGAGCAAACCAATGAAATGACCCGGACGATATAGAGTGAGAAGACGCAATACGTATCTGTAATCACATTATGTATTTATATGTATAACTTGTATTTAATTATGTTTGTTGTGATATGTATGCTAAATATGTTATTCTAATTGTGCTGCTTTTTTATAACTTGAGGTTAAAGGTGTACAAAGAGATTTACCTTTTGTTGTCACGTACCAGCGTTAAGGGTAGTTCCTGAAACGCCCAGTCCATCGTTGGGTATCCCTGGACATCAAATGCAATCATCCAAGGTTGACCTCGAGTTGTCGTATCTGCACGATCCAGCCTAGACTCCTCACATCGCACTTCTGAACCGCATGATTTGCACGCCGCTCGTTTCGTTTTGCGGAATGTGGCAGCGAATCTACAATCCTTAATTGAGTGAGTGAGTGAGTGAGTGAGTGAGTGAGTGAGTGAGTGAGTGAGTGAGTGAGTGAGTGAGTGAGTGAGTGAGTGAGTGAGTGAGTGAGTGAGTGAGTGAGTGAGTGAGTGAAAGAAAGAGTGATTGAGTGAGTGAGTCAGTGAGTCAGTGAGCGAGTGACTGCGTGAGTGAGTGAGTGAGTGAGTGAGTGAGTGAGTGAGTGAGTGAGTGAGTGAGTGAGTGAAAGAAAGAGTGATTGAGTGAGTGAGTCAGTGAGTCAGTGAGCGAGTGACTGCGTGAGTGAGTGAGTGAGTGAGTGAGTGAGTGAGTGAGTGAGTGAGTGAGTGAGTGAGTGAGTGAGTGAAAGAAAGAGTTGGTGAGTGAGTGAGTGAGTGAGTGAGTGAGTGAGTGAGTGAGTGAGTGCGAGTGAGTGCGTGCGTGAGTGAGTGAGTGAGTGAGTGAGTGCGTGCGTGAGTGCGTGCGTGCGTGCGTGCGTGAGTGAGTGAGTGAGTGCGTGCGTGAGTGCGTGCGTGAGTGAGTGAGTGAGTGAGTGAGTGAGTGAGTGAGTGAGTGAGTGAGTGAGTGAGTGAGTGAGTGAGTGAGTGAGTTAGTGAGTTGAAGAGTGTTCCTGTTCGACTTCGGCTTGGTGAGCTGTTGACGCCGCTTAGCCCCCATCTACTTCTGGATACGCTAACAGTTTACCTGAAACTTATTGTGTACATGCAAATGAAACCAAAACGAATCAGGTGAGTGAACGAGTGAGTGTGTGAATAAGTGAGTGAGTGAGTGAGTAAATGAGTGACAGAGTGAGTGAGTGAGTGAGTGAGTGAGTGAGTGAGTGATTGAGTGAGTGAGTGAGTGAGTGAGTGAGTGAGTGAGTGAGTGAGTGAGTGAGTGAGTGAGTGAGTGAGTGAGTGAGTGAGTGAGTGGTTGGGTGAGTGAGTGAGTGAGTGAAAGATTGAGTGAGTGAACGAGTGAGTGGGTGGAGAGTGAGTGAGTGAGTCAGTTGAGGAGTGGAAGAAATAGAGCATAAAAACAGGCCAACTCTTGGGTCCCTCTTGGCGTCAACAAACTATCGGGTTTTTTTCTACCGTCATTCTTGCAGCCTTCGGTACAATGGTAGATGTTCGACATGGAGAAAATTGGGTAAAGATGTTTGGCGATCGCGTTGTACTCACTGTCCTCAACGTTGACTTGCTGCTTCCTGTCGCTCCGATTGCTGCCTGTCTTCTGGTCGATGAACGCCACAAAGTCCGATTTTCCACCTGAATGTGTCATGTGGGTTAAGTTATTTAACTAAATATTCTAACAGAATTCATTCAAACATAACATAATGTATGATGGCCCAAGGAAAAATTCAAAGAAGAGCCTATATAACCGTTCCAAAAAATAAGTTATTTTAACAATCAAAATTCAAATCTACCTTCAAAATCGCCGAGCTTGAATTTGTTGATGGTCGATCGCAACTGGTTCTCAATGTCCGTGTGCCCCCACATATCCATGAACGTATCATCGTCCTGACATTCCAAGAATATGCACGTCAGAATGTTGTCAATCGGACAGGTGTTTCGCTGAAATTGGTGAAATGCGTTAGCGAGTGGTTGGAAATACATGAAGTTTATCATTACGGTAGATTTTTAAGTTAATAACACTCATGTAAAACGCTCTACCAACACTCCTGTAATCATAATAAATAAATTTGAATTGGAACCAGTCGTGATGGAACATCATGACGTCCGTGCCACGGCAAGGTAACCAGCTTCTTACAAAGACAGTACGGGCATTTCCATGCTTTATTCTTTGCCTTCTTAGCAGCTTTATCTTCCTTCTTCATCATGAATCGGTCGATCGTTGTTTGAACCATTCCAGTCGAACTTCCCTTCTTGTCCAGAATGCGCTTCAGGTACCTTTCAGGTATCTTGATGCATCTGTTGCAGAACCAACGGTTCCTTTCCTGACTACATCTGAAACGAAAGTGTAAAATCTTAGTCCCCTTTCTTCCGATCACATATAATGTTTGCAACATTCACGTTAACTTGTGAAATGGTCAGATATTTTTTGAGAGTTATTTTTTATTTCAAAATCATAAACAACGAACTCGATCCAAAGCTTGTTGGTTACATCGGCTACTTCTGGATCGTTACAGAAACAATTGATTTTCAGCACGTTTTCAATCCAAATTTCTGGTTTCGTGTTCAACTTCGGCTTGGTGAGCTGTTGACGCCGCTTAGCCCCATCTACTTCTGGATACGCTAACAGTTTACCTGAAACTTATTGTGTACATGCAAATGAAATCAAAACGAATCAGGCGAGTGAATGAGTGTGTGAGTAAGTGAGTGAGTGAGTGAGTGAGTGAGTGTGTGAGTAAGTGAGTGAGTGAGTGAGTAAATGAGTGAGTGAATGAGTGTGTGAATGAGTGAATGAATGAGTGAGTGAGTGAGTGAATAAGTGAGTGAGTGAGTGAGTGAGTGAGTGAGTGAGTGAGTGAGTGAGTGAGTGAGTGAGTGAGTGAGTGAGTGAGTGAGTGAGTGAGTGAGTGAGTGAGTGAGTGAGTGAGTGAGTGAGTGAGTGAGTGAGTGAGTGAGTGAGTGAGTGAGTGAGTGAGTGAGTGAGTGAGTGAGTGAGTGAGTGAGTGAATGAGTGAGTGAGTGAGTGAGTTAGTGAGTGATTGTGTGAACTATTATTACAGTACCTTCCTTGATGCACTTGGCTGTGTGCGCTTCCAGTGCTGGTTCGTCGAACTTGATGGAGCCAACAGCTGTTTTGCTGCTATAGCAATTGACTACATGTGCCATTACAGCCAACGTCAGATGAATGTTGTACGAATGCATGTCCATTTTGCACATTTTCACCACCTTGGTGCGTTCGATCCCCTTCTGGGTGGACGCGCAGCCTTGCTTACCAGCACTGCAGGTAAATCCAAATATTTGTTCAATAAAACATTAATAAAGCTTGCAAATCGACATGGAATGAGTGATGATTGAGCATTTTTAATATTCTTCACTAAATGTCAAACCACTAACAAATACATCAGCTCCCGACGATGTTTGATTCTTTTGGCCGACCTCATAGGGTCGTACACATGCACTTCACCTGATCCATCAACTTCAACAATCGAAAGGTATCCTTGTCCGTCTACCACCAAAGTCAACTCGTTCTGTAACATTTTTCGTTGGTTTGGTGGTAAACAACATTGTGAAAAAGATAAAGTTTTTATGGCTCTCAGGGTTATACAGGTTCTTTCTGGGTAAACTATACCAACATTTTGCATTTTGTAGACAGATTCCATCAGTCCGATTTGATTGATGTCAATGATATGATCAGATTTAACAACATCAAATGCCTCGAACTTGATAATGGCATACAGTTCTGCCATCTCCACAGTAACGCGAGAACTCTGCAGTAGAGAAATGATTATTAAAAAAATACGATAATGATGTAATTTTACTCGATAAAAAAATATACATTCAACCCCGTATGCTCTCTTATTACAAACCTGACGAATCAACCCAGGTGGTGCAGTCGGCGTTACTATCCTTGGTGTGCACAATAATCGGATATCCAAATCAGACGTTAAAGAAGCAATTGGGGTTTGAAATACCTTTGCCACTGAAAAAAATATGGAAAAATACTAAGGTTATTAAGATAACCCCTTAGCCCAGAACCCTAGCCCCTCAGGTACAGTATGTGGTTTTATTACTCTGCACGCAGTTCTCAACTGTTTATGAGAATAAAATTTTAATGCGCCATTAATTTCAATGGTTTTCAAGACTGTTTTGTATGTAAATATTTGCAGTGACAAACTTCAACTAAAGTCTTTGCCGACTTCTGTGAATTCATGGAAAACTCATACTTCAATTTTTAATTGGTGACCTTTCAGATTTATCTATTATACTAATCAAATGATAAGGCAATACCTCTAGCTGCCGTCGGAGTGGTTGTCGTTGAGTGGCTGGTTGTCGCTGTTGGTTCCAACTTCGTAAGAGTCGTAAGAGCGGCTGGTGTTGAAGCTGATAAGAAGTAACAGTTACGAACTGGAAAGTACTGAAATCTCCAACGACTGATTATCTGTCACTCTGATTATTAATCTTATGAGATCACTCAGTCACTCATGATATCGGATTGTTATTAACTTTTTATAGAAAAAATCATTTATGTATAAAATTATACCTTCAGGTGCTGTTTCAGTGGCTGTCGTTGCTGCCGCTTCTAACGTGGCAGGGCCGGTTCGTTTGAAGGCTATATAACAAATATGTATTGATGTAAACAAGACATTATCATTATTGTTAAAAAAATTGCAAAAATCTATAACTGGTTTGTTCGGTCAGTAAACTATTTCATGCTCTCATTCTTACACGCTCAGACCAATAAATGACTTAATACAGTAAATAATACGAACTTGTTGTTGCTGCTGACTTGTCGACGATATGTAAGGTTGCAGCTGAAAACAGTTTATGATTAGGAACTTGAAAATGTGAACATAAAAGTGTGATTAACGTAAGCAATAACTCCACCGTTCCACACGCACGCATGGAACTTATAATATCATACAGTATAAACGGACATGTTGATGCTAGTCTGGTGGTTGTTGCAGTTGCTGGTACTTCAGCCAGGCTGGTCGTCGGTGTTGCAGCTGAAAAGGAAATACTGTGTGAGTTTATATTTTTTGTATGAAACTTTGCATATTGATTTGGTTTACATTCACTTACTTAGGTTGACATGTTTTACCGACGTAGAAGTAGACGTTGAAACATCATCGGATTCTGAAGATTCGAGCAGTGCCTGAAAATGGCACCTGTTCAAAATGAATCCAACTACATCGCAATAAAGAACAGAAAAACATATTTATTTATAGAACAAACAGGCGAACTGGCGCGTAGGTCTCCGGGACCGAACGCTGTCCCAGGTTCTACAGGCACCGAAGCAGGCGTGTCATCAGCCAACAGTTCGCCCAATAGATTTCGTTTCACCTTAATATATACAAAAATCAAGTAAATAAAAATTTAATTAAAAATATTTTTGAACATACGTTTGCAGATGCAGCTGCGTAGTTGCGGTCCGGATGTCTCATTTTTCGAGGTGACGCGTCGTCGCTGGTATCACTGCCCGATGGCGAAACACGATTTCGTTTACGAGTTGTAGACTGAAACATTAAATCATCGTACGACTCAAAAGCTTTACCATACCTATAACAAACAATCACGTGAATTTTGGTTCAATGTGGAAAAACTAACGAATATGGGGGACATGAAGTCTGAATCAAGCCCACTTTCATGATCAGATGTATGCTGTTTGGCACGTGCGTCTCCTTCAGCCTAAAACATCAAAATATTTTACAAACCAGACAATTATACACATATATATATAGTTAACATAACATAATATACAACCATTTTTGACCACTAACATTTGCTTTACTGGGGCTGTCATCATCACCCCCCGACGACTGGTCTTTATCCTGATGTGGAAGTTGATAGTCAACCTTACGTGGCTGCTTGGTGCCACCGAGCCGCTCTTCAGCACGCCTTCTTCGTAAAGACAGTGATGTCGGCACCTTATCGTTGGCAGGTGGTACACGTCCTCTGTGGCCGATGAGCTCAAAAGCCGCCTGGATGTGACGGCACCTGCGGGCACCACGTCGGCTTGAGTGGCCGCATGTACACTTGGGCCGGTCGAACAAGTGTGTGACGGTGTGCGTCTGCAAAGTGAGTGGCGAGTGAGTGAGTGAGTGAGTGAGTGAGTGAGTGAGTGAGTGAGTGAGTGAGTGAGTGAGTGAGTGAGTGAGTGAGTGAGTGAGTGAGTGAGTGAGTGAGTGAGTGATTGAATAAGTGAGTGAGTGAGGGAGTGAGTGAGTGAGTGAGTGAGTGAGTGATTGAATAAGTGAGTGAGTGAGGGAGTGAGTGAGGGAGTGAGTGACTATATTCAGTGACAATTCATGACTTAACACGCACAACTGTTTTGCTACTGTTGCTTCCAACCTCGTGATTGGTCACGTCCGTAACTATCCAGCATGGAATTTCCATTAGCTTATTAGCCGGTACAAACCGAATTGTACCCTCTTCATTAGCTCTGCTTGCCAGGTAAGCATCAACCACTCGATCCTCTGGCACCTACATAAGTTGGAACATGAACAAATAAATTCATACCATGAGTGTCAAAATGAGTTTCATTTCTAACAGTTTCTTCGTGTTCGCCTGATTCTTGTCTGTCGTTTCGTTTTTCAGCCAGTTTTATCATATAAGGCACAATGTCTTCTGGGCTCAGAAACGTTCGCAGAGGTTGGTACAACTTGGGATCCTCCCTGAAATGATAAACACAACAATAGACATAAAGCTAACTAATAATTAATTCAAAACAGGTGGTAAAAAAATCTATGATAAGAAACATTCTGTAATAACATGCTACACCATTTCCATTTTAATTATAACTAACTTCAGATGGTGAAATGCTTCCTTAACATGCCACCGACCCATTGAGTGCATGGCTCTTGTTATTTCGTTCTGTTGGAAGTACTGGAATTCCAAGAATGTGGTAACGATTGCGTCTTCAGGTCGATTTTTCCAGTTGTTCAGTTGACTGATGACACGGTTCAGGGATTCAGCTGGATTCGTGCTAATGCCTTCGCGCCATTCGGACAACTGAAAATTTAGCAGTTTATAAATATTAGCACACGATCAACTGTATAACTGACTTACATTACGCCGGGTTTACTCTTATTCAAAGCCTAAATTAACGAACAACAAGTGAGTGAGTGAGTGAGTGAGTGAGTGAGTGAGTGAGTGAGTGAGTGAGTGAGTGAGTGAGTGAGTGAGTGAGTGAGTGAGTGAGTGAATAAGTGAGTGAGTGAGTGAGTGAGTGAGTGAGTGAATAAGTGAGTGAGTGAGTGAGTGAGTGAGTGAGTGAGTGAGTGAGTGAGTGAGTGAGTGAGTGAGTGAGTGAGTGAGTGAGTGAGTGAGTGAGTGAGTGAGTGAGTGAGTGAGTGAGTGAGTGAGTGAGTGAGTGAGTGAGTGAGTGAGTGAGTGAGTGAGTGAGTGAGTGAGTTCTAACACAGCCAACTTTAATAACGTCACGCAATACCCAGCATCCTGACTTCATAAAGTCACATCGTAACTCGGAGTCTATGTAGTTGGCGAACTCTGTACACTTTGCCAAACGCATGTCGGCCAGTAACGCATCGAGCCCATCATTGAATTCTTTTTCTTCTTCAGCTTTCATCAGATCCTGTAACAATTATGTAAAAAAAACATTTAAGGTCCTGTTTTTGACAGTCTATCGAAGTTCAATACAGTGAACAAAGTGAAAGCATGTTGAAGAACATATCTGATTGTGAGTTTTGGTAACCTTGAACTGTTGTTTGAATTTATACCGCTTTCCTTGAGGTACCATAGAAGGTGCTCGCGCAGGATCGACCGGTTTCGGAACTGGTTTAGCCATTGTGTCAGAGAAGTTACGATACTGTAAGCACATGGACTAAAAACTGGCTGACTGAATAACTGAGTTACTGACTGACTTATTAACCGAATAACTAACAGACTGTCTCACTATTTGAATGACTGAACAACTGACTGACTGATCGACCGGCTGACTGATATAATAACAGTCGTCCGTAAGTCCGTCACTGACTGATTCAAATGAACAACAATTAATTTATGTGAAGTAACCAACTAGATGAACGTGACAAAAGACGTGTGTGATCAGCGGAAAGATATTGTTGAATCGAAACTCTCTATCCGTCACGAGAATGCCTTGGACGGTCAGTAGAAACGGCCACTGCTCCGTGAGCATTCTCATGAATCGCTCATGATAAACTTTATGTTTGCGGGCGTGCAACATGTATGCAAGCATGATGACTGGCTGCCCTTCCAGCAGCGTGTGTCGAAAGGACAACACAGAACAATAGAGTCCCTCCGCCACGTTGAAAGTCGTATCATAAAACATTATCAACTTGGCGCCATTTTTTGTATTACGCCGACTGGTTATTAGTTTCAGATCTGACTTGTACTCGTCAAAAGCCGACATGATAGTAAGTTCAGGCATAATGTCGCAAGACAGAATATAATGTTCAGGTAAGTGGTCCATCATGAACAGATTTAAGATGGCATTGGTTGTCGGTCTGCTGTTGCTTGCGATCTGAAATCCAGAGCTACATTTTGTGTCGAGAACAGGACTGAAAACTAGCTTAGGCATGAGTGAACAAAAAACGATTTTCTCAGTTTCTCGAAGTTGAGATCAAATCATTAATTACTTCTGAAAAGGTTCAGCTAGTTATAATTGAAGGGTCCTGTTCACTGAGAAATTCAGTCAGTAGAATTGTTAGTTCAGTAAGTCAATCAGTCAGTTATTCATTCAAAAAGTAAGTCAGCACGTCAGTCAGTCAATCAAAACGTCAGTCACTTAGCTGGTCAATCAATCGCGGAGACTTGCATACCATTATTTTATTGCTGTTATTTTTTCCCAGACAAATCTCATTCAATTTTTCTAAATCAATGGTACCTGGCGTTTTATATTGCTGATTTGTTTAACGTCACGGGGGGCAGTCACCAGAGAAGCAGCGCCATCTTTACTTTTCTCGGTTGTCAGCGACTGATACAACACAATTGGCATAATACCTGGTTGTTGTTCAATGGCATCGGTCGCATGTTGTAACAATGACGGACTGGTACGACAGTATGCTCGTTCGAGGTTCAGTTTTCGATTACCATGTGGACTTGGGACGAACTTCGTATGATCACCTGCAAAATATACATACTATGAATCTCAGATGGATCATTGCTTGAGTGAGTGAATAATAATTCATATTCGATTACAAACATATCACTTATCATATTAGACATCAGTTTCAAAATAGTTTCACTCTCTATGGTTTCAAGAAACACGTGCATCTACATGATAATTATGGATTTCAGTCAATTTTTGTTGTTGCATATATGTAGCATGTCATTAACTCGTATAAGCCTACAACTTATATGTAAAGCCCGCATCAATCATCATCACCCCATGCTATACTGTGTTAAAGTATGGTGTCATCCGAGTTGAGGCTAGTGATGTTTCTTTTTCGTGACAAGACAACTTTTTAGGAAATATTTTTGTTTTGAGAAACAACATACAGCCTACATAATAGTAGCTGCTATGCCATTTTAAGAAATAGCGTATTCAGTTATTAAAACGATTATTGTAATGAAGCACCAGTATCCAACCTGTATACTGAACGATGAAGTAGCTACTGTTTTCCGACATCCAATAGTGGAACATAGAGAAGCCTTGGACAGTTTGTTGCTTGCCAGCTACTTGCGTCCTGATCCGGTGACGTTGACGAAAAACGTTTGGATTTTTGGCAAAGTTATCCCGCTGCTGTGACTGGAAACGATAACCGTCGGCTCGAAGCTCTTCTGAAAAGACCGCTAATGAATTACTTACTTTTGTGTAGAACAAAATGATAATGATATGATAAAATGATAAAGTGAGAAGGAAAATTAACAGTCTAAAATCAAATATGAATTAAAATTGGGTCAAAGATTACACGATACTTTTGGTATCTTACGCTTGAAGTACATTCGTACAGGGTGGGTGTAAAGTAACGAAGCGTTTTCTGGTCGCCCATTTCTCAAAATTATCATATTGCACGAATAACTTTTACATGCCAGTTATATGTAATCATACATGAAATTTCAGGTTATGGGGTTCATTTTGCCGGAGATCCCACGTAATATTATGAAGATGGAGTTGAGGTTCGAAAGCATTGCATACTTGCTCATATTGCTGCCATCAGGTTCTTACTGCATACTCATTCGTTTGCACATTCAGTCATCATTCACTGACTTACTGGCTCACTGACTCACTAACTCACTCACTCACTCACTCACTCACTCACTCACTCACTCACTCACTCACTCACTCACTCACTCACTCACTCACTCACTCACTCACTCACTCACTCACTCACTCACTCACTCACGCATGCAGCCTAGTGGTCATTAAAAAAACAGCTCACTCTCATTTTGGCGCGCAATCAAATTTCAGTGCGCGTTCTAGCGTTCGTTTTTAGCTTGTACTTGTGGACAACATACTAATGAACAAGCGTAACTGAATAAATATAACAGAATTCTACATGGTTATTACTAGTAGAGTAGATAACTAGTGGAGGAAGAAAGGTAAATGTTCTCACATTTGCCACATTTTTTTCCACATCATTTTTTCAGTTTGTACTGTTAGACTTAGCTTTTGTGTGAAAAGGAACTCCATGTTTGGAGAATTTCTCTGACATATGTATATGCGCACGAAAGATTATCAACTAGTAATTAGTAAGTTTTATTTTTCTGATAAATACAAACTTGAAACGATGTCTGGATTTCTGCCATTCAGCGCAAACACGTACAATGTGCCACCGTCTGGTCGGATGGGAGGCCTGATTTCATTATTGACGCGGGTCGAATCGGGTTCATTGAGTAGAAGCTGTGCATAAGCAGGTGTGATACCCTGAGCATTGATCCCTTCTTCCTCGTATATTATTAGCTCGGGAGCCATGCTAAACACAAGCATGGAAAAATGTGAATTAAGAAGTACATACATTAATATATTTAAATTGGGTTAGATTTTTGTACCATGGTAAGTTGTTTCCAGCCCAGACGTATGATGTTAGACCAGAGGGTTGAGTCACGATTGGGCCCATGTTCGATTGGACCCCAAATTTTATGTTACGATTTGACCCTGTTGTTTTGTATGAAAACTAACTTACAACGATTGTGGAGTGTTTCAAGAAAGTTGATTTTGATGTGATTGTAAAGTGAAGTTTACATTTTATCTATCTATGATGTCCAATTTCATTGTAAGTATTCTATGATAAACTAAAGTAGAAAGTCAGTTTGAGATCCGTCTATTTAACACCAATTGAAATTTGTATTTAACTCTAACTTGTATATAAAATCTCATAGCCATCACCAAAATGCAAAATCTGTTCAGGAATAAAGGTCCAATCGTTACAAAAATTGTTGGGTCCAATCGAACTTGGGTCCAAACTGATCAGACCCAGACCAGAGGACACTTATAGGTCGGCAAAAATCACATAATAAGTTAAGAACAGACAATATGACATTGTTTTTTATTCATTTTGTACATATTATTCCAACCGACAACCGTGGTCTCTGGTTATCATTAACACAAATAATTATAGCAAACTGTTGACCCGTTACGTACATATGCAACGAACCAAAATAAATGTTCTCAATATGCTCACGTGTAAAAAATATTGAAATTTTGCACGTGCAGGAATGAAGAGGGTGACAGTGCTGAATAGTTGTTGTTGTGACCGTGTTGTGTGGATATAATCGATGATTAACAAAATGTGTATCGAACAAACTTAATGACAATTTCAATTGACGTAACATACATATTGGAACAGATACAATGGTTTAAAAGTACGGAGTTGAGTATGTACATACATAATAAAGAAGATAAAGAGAAATAGCAATGAAATCACAGTATGATCCGTCAATAATCATCGGTAACCATTAACTGCATGCTCTTTAGGCTGTTCATGAAGCTTGGGAACCACTGAAAAAAAACAATAATATAGTTTGGTTTTATAAAACAATGTCATTGTCAAATGAATTTTGTTCACCCTTCTGATACTAATTTTCTGATATACATAAATACATACATACAGTAGTTTCGAACACTGATGCTAGAAACAACTGCAATTCATGATAAAAAAGTTTTTGCATAAATACTTCAAGTTAGAAATGTATGTCACACTTTTAGGTTTTGTGGGTAAGTGTGACTACCCAGTACCCAGCAACCCGACAATCCGAGTTTTTTACCCGCTTTGATCACCTTTTTATATCTTCTTTATTGAGCGTTGTTATTTTCGACCCTTTATGGTGTAGATACTTGAAGTCACCGAGTTCCTTTGATCTAGTGT
The DNA here is from genome assembly GCA_964036265.1 of Daptonema setosum. Classification (NCBI taxonomy): domain Eukaryota; kingdom Metazoa; phylum Nematoda; class Chromadorea; order Monhysterida; family Xyalidae; genus Daptonema; species Daptonema setosum. The sequence goes on from OZ038443.1 coordinate 10,970,599, forward strand.
GACAAATGGCCTATCCAAGGTTTCTTGTAGGCCAAAAAAATGTACGCGCAGTTTGACATCAAAACTAGTTTTGGCGCGCTTTTAAAAGTTTTCAAGAAACAATTTTATTCACATAGCACTTGGACGACATATAAAATGGAGCTTAATTCATTGTTTACATGCGTAACTGAACCATAAAACAAATTTTTGATAACAAGAAACAATGACCAAGCTACACAGCAAACGTTTTTTTAAAAGTTTAACTACGACCTTTCTTGGAAATAGGTCGATGTTATATGTCACCGTTTGAAGGAATCGAACCCACCACCTTCTGTTCGACGAACAGATGTTTTATCGATTGGTACAACATGATTTGAGATTTGAACCCTGACCCTTTGCATTAGCAAACTTGAGTTCTAACCACTAAGCCATGAAGCACCGTGTTCGCTCTCATCGAAACTCACTTAAGAACGTAAACTAACAGTACATAGCAGTGCAGTTAACATGGTGGCGGAAGGTAAGCATAACATGAATGTAACATCCATCAATCGTCAAATGCAATGAAACATCAGGTTCTGACTATGGGACATGTTTTATTTCCATTCTGTACCTTTTTTACCTGTTCAAAATAAGCTAAACCACCTATTTATCACTTTCAACAAATTTTACCATCCGCCACCAAAGGAGGTTTTCTAGAGGAGGTTTTAGTCTTTTTGTCAAAACAAAACCTCCTCGAGACAAGCTCCTCAAATATTCATGACACAACTCGACTAGAAAACCTCCTCAGTATGACCTTTTCTGCCTATCAAATACAGTGAGGAGGTTTTAGTCAAATTTACAAAGAAAACCTCCTCACGACGTATCTAATACACAGAGGAGGTTTTAGTCAATTTTGAAAATTGACTAAAACCTCCTCGAGAAAACCTCCTCCAGAGGAGGTTTTAGTCTTTTTGGTCAGAAAACCTCCTTTCGAGAGGAGGTTTTCTGAGCAAAAAGACTAAAACCTCCTTTTGTGAGGAGGAAATCAAAAGGAGGTTTTCCAAAGGAGGTTTTCCAAAGGAGGTTTTAGTCAGTGCCCAAGACAATTTATTGAGTCAGTGCACTGGCGGACGAGCTAATTCTCCAAAGGGAGGAGAATTTTGTCAAAGAGGAGGGAATTGGCAGTTTTCTGGTCATTTTACCTACGTCTTAGGAACAAATTATACTTCTTGGAACTCTCAAAGAGGGGGGAATTCCACTTTTTCGTTCTTCCCTCGTCCGCTAGTGAGTCAGTGAGCCAGTGAGTCAGTGAGTGAAGTGAGTTCGTATGTTATTTTAGTGAATGAGTGAGAGGGAAATTCACGAAGAAATCAATCGGTCCGTCAGTCATTCAGACAGTCAGCTACCGATGTTTTGCTGTGATATTGTGCACAGACTCACTTGTTAGCTCTTTCACTTACTCATTCCCTTACTGACTGACTAACTGACTCACTCACTCACTCACTCACTCACTCACTCACTCACTCACTCACTCACTCACTCACTCACTCACTCACTCACTCACTCACTCACTCACTCACTCACTCACTCACTCACTCACTCACTCACTCACTCACTCACTCACTCACTCACTCACTCACTCACTCACTCACTCACTCACTCACTCACTCACTCACTCACTCACTCACTCACTCACTTACTCACTCACTCACACACTAACTGACTCACTTCACTCACTCATTCACTACAATCACTCACCCACTCACTAACTGACTTACTCACTCAACCATTCAGTCAGTCTGTTGTCCAGTCAGTAATCCAGTCAGTCAGTCAGTCAGTCAGTCAGTCAGTCAGTCAGTCAGTTAGTCAGTCAGTCCGTCGTCAGTCAGCAATCAGTCAATCACGCACTCAGTCAATCAATCTCTCAAGCACCATGAGACGATTGACTGATTGAACAATGAGGCATCAAAAGTTAGAAGGTGATTTGGTCCGGGCATATACATTGTGGCCTCATACACGTCCAAAGCCTGACTAATCTAGATTAGCCTAGGCTAATCTTTTTTCGTAGTGTATAAGTATGCCCATGACTAATCTTGATTAGCCTCCGTTTAAAGCCTGGCTAATCTTGATTAGCCTAGGCTACATTTTCCTATCAAAATACACTGCAAAAAAGATTAGCCTAGGCTAATCTTGATTAGCCTGGGCTAATCTTAATTAGCCTAAGCTAATCTTTGCGTTTATTTGTTCGAACGCTTGAGGTGTGAAGTTTTCTTATCAACAAATTTGGGAAAACTTAATAAAATCTCATGAGTAATCGATTGGATCATGCTAATCTTTGGGCCTACATACAATAAATTTCAGACCGGAAATCAATTTATTCCTGCTAAATTATGAAAATTAAGTTTTCGCACAAATGAACGCATAGATTAGCCTAGGCTAATCAAGATTAGTCCAGGCTAATCAAGATTAGCCCAGGCTAATCAAGATTAGCCTAGGCTAATCTTTTTTACAGTGTAGTGTGATAGGAAAATGTAGCCTAGGCTAATCAAGATTAGCCAGGCTTTAAACGGAGGCGAATCAAGATTAGCCATGGGCATACTTATATGTACACTACGAAAAAAGATTAGCCTAGGCTAATCTAGATTAGTCAGGCTTTGGACGTGTCTGGGGCCTGTGTCTTGTTACTCGTTTCCTCGTTTCCTCATTCATTTTCAGAGTTCAATAAAGATTCTTGTCCTATATATTCAAGTGCAATTTGTGTTAAGTTAAGCACCGTAGAATTTTTCCTGGATTATATTTTTATTGAATTTTGGATTCTGAGTGATCTCTTAGTGAGTAAGTGACTAAGAGAGTGAGTGAGTGAGTGAGTGAAAGAGTGAGTGAGTGAGTGAGTGAGTGAGTGAGTGAGTGAGTGAGTGAGTGAGTGAGTGAGTGAGGAAGTGAGAGAGTGAGTGAGTGAGTGAGTGAGTGAGTGAGTGAGTGAGTGAGTGAGTGAGTGAGTGAGTGAGTGAGTGAGTGAGTGAGTGAGTGAGTGAGTGAGTGAGTGAGTGAGTGAGTGAGTGAGTGAGTGAGTGAGTGAGTGAGTGAGTGAGTGAGTGAGTGAGTGAGTGAGTGAGTGAGTGAGTGAGTGAGTGAGTGAGTGAGTGAGTGAGTGAGTGAGTGAGTGAGTGAGTGAGTGAGTGAGTGAGTGAGTGAGTGAGTGAGTGAGTGAGTGAGTGAGTGAGTGAGTGAGTGAGTGAGTGAGTGAGTGAGTGAGTGAGTGAGTGAGTGAGTGAGTGAGTGAGTGAGTGAGTGAGTGAGTGAGTGAGTGAGTGAGTGAGTGAGTGAGTGAGTGAGTGAGTGAGTGAGTGAGTGAGTGAGTGAGTAAGTCAGTGAGTGAGTAAGTAAGTGAGTGAGTGATTTTGTGAGTGAATGAGTGAGAAGGAAGTTCACGTAAAAAGTGAATCAGCTAGTGACTGCCGCCGTTTTTTGGCTAAAATTTTAATGGAAGGGAATTTTTCCGCAAAACGCACACCCAAACCAACGCAATCCATCATAACCATAACCACGCACCCCACCATACCAAATGTACAACAATTCCAGCAGTCAAGAAGACTTTAATTAATATCACTTTTCATGATAAAGCTCGTATGTTGTTTCTGCAAGCCGTGTCAAAAATATCGCCCAAAACATCTGATAATGAATCATCAGACGATCAGTGTTATAACAAGCGAATCGATCATCATCACCCCGTGCTATGCTGTGTTAAACTATGGTGTCAACCGAGTTGAGTTTAGGCTATTGATGTTTCATTATCAGACGTTTTTAGCAATAGTTTTGCTTGCAGAAACAACATATACGGGCTTTAGATTATTTGTGTCTGAAAATTTCCATGATTTTTGAAAAAATTTAAAAAAATTTTAATCCCCAATTTTTGTATGTCAAATCATGCTCACTCACTCACTCACTCACTCACTCACTCACTCACTCACTCACTCACTTACTCACTCACTCACTCACTCACTCACTCACTCACTCACTCACTCACTAACTCATTCACTCACTCACTCACTCACTCACTCACTCACTCACTCACTCACTCACTCACTCACTCACTCACTCACTCACTCACTCACTCACTCACTAACTCATTCACTCACTCACTCACTCACTCACTCACTCACTCACTCACTCGCTCAGTCACTCCTATTTTATTATATTTTTTTGTAATTCAGCCGCCATTATAGAAGAATTATTATAACCAGATTCTAGAAGATGAATTGATCTCATTCCCCTCTTTCGCTTTCAGATTCAGAGTTAGTTAAAAAATTGTCTTTTTGTTCTTTTTCGGTGAATTTTTAGCTTCGTAGAATTTTGTATCTGCACCATAATGTTCAATTTTGGATTCCAATTTTTGACACGAATTAACACAAAACAACAGTTCACTGTTATTATTTCTCTGTTGGTTCAAATCAAAACGATATCTCATTTTTCACACATGATTCACACATTTAGATCTCATACCGCAATGGTGCGCCACTGGTTTCTGTGTCTGTATTTGACATTTTTGGCTTTCGGTGGTCAAACCGGCGTCCAGGCGGACGATCATGATAAACTCGTTTGCCATCACAAGTTCAATAACTTCGATTTGCTGGAAGAATCGGAATCAGCGACGTCGACCACTCCACTGCCCAAGTTCTTCACCGCCAGTTATTCGGTTAGTGGAAACGTAGGAGAGTCCCCTTTTTCTTGTTGTTGATTCAATCATGATAGAACTTGCAAACTTGCCGGATACTTACTACAATATGGTAGGTTTCATGACGTTCTTTTTGGCTAATTCCATGCTTAGTTGGCAGTTCGGGTTGGATAGCGTTGTAATTTAACGTCTGCTTTGTCATTGTTAAGTTTGGGTTGGGAGATTATGTATTCCCTTAGACAAGGTATGCCAACCTTTGCGCATGCGTATGAGGGCACATCATGATTCATGACACAGTAATGAAGCATCTCACCCAGATACTCAGTAGTCATTTTGCGACTGAGGTTCAGAAACTCGCTGATATGATGAGTGAGTGAAATCTTTTGCACTAGGTTATAGTGTAAGATAATGATTGTTTACAAAGTCACTTGCTCTGTCAGCGCATCAATAAATTTTCTATTTCAGCTACTGATGCACAAGGTGAATTCGAGCTTCGTGTCGATGGGTTCGATCCAGCAGCACCACATCAACGAATCGGCACACGTTGTCTTGGCCAAGGAAGCTGATGGCAAAGTACATGCATATGCCTTCGATGGGGAGGATGTTTTCCGTGTTGATGGTTTGTCGTGTCGGATTAAAAAAAAGATATAAGTAACATAAAACATAACTGTAAATTCATTGGTTTGCTACAAATTAGTGACAGAAATATGTGAAAACAAAAAGTATGTTAAGTACATTTATGTATGAATGCCAATGATGTGCAGTTACTTCAGCGAATTCATTAGAATTTTGGAAACTGTTTACACAAAAAGTGATCCGTAACGAAAAACTCTGTACAAACTCTGATTGCAGACAAATACGCGTGCTCGTACTTTAACTACTCGGATTCGGGTTCACTGAACACGTCGCCTCTTCTGCTCGACGTTTCAAAACTTTCCGCCTTCACGGATAATATCTGGCGGGACATCTCCGATCTGTTCACCTTTGCCGACGGCAGTCCACAGAGTTGGGTGCATCAGACCATTCCTGGTCAGGCCATGTACTCGTGGTACGGATGTTTCCAGGTGTGTTACTTCGTTTATTAAGGAAAGTTGGATAAGAAGAAACATGTAATCAAAATTACCTTGTTATCTTTCATAGTTTCTGGATGAACATCAGCCTTTTTGATTCCACCGGCTGGATCGTTGTACTTGTTCGTGTATAGTCTCATTCAGGAGTTAATTCCATCTATTCTCTTTCTCGTCAGTATCTTATAAGCTGAATAAAATCAAGTCAAAATTTAAGTGGTTTTTCTGTGATCTGATTCAAATTCTATTTATGATAAAAGAATAGTATGCTATGTTTTGTTCCACAATTTTATAATCGTCCATGTTCTCAGAACAACAACACGAATCAGTCGTACCTGCAAGTGAGTGTGCTCTACAACAATGCCACCAACAACTTTGTGCCGTTGGGCGTTAACTTGTACGTCTACACGGTTGATGGTTGGTGGTCTGATTTAGTTTTTATTGCAATTTGCAAATCGGTCAACGATTGTTCTTTTTCGATTAATAAATTTGATATGTTTTTCGTTTCGGTAATATTCTCAGGCTTATTAGCAGATTTATCATGATTAAATGTTTGGTCTTTAATGTGACTGTTTTGTTCATAGAATATATTAAGAAATTTTTAGACGAAAAGAATGAGACGACAACAGAGTACGAAGCGCGCTTCGCCCTGTCCATGGTCGATCAGCTGGATGATAGCGCCGATTTTTCGAATGTTAGTGGAAGTGATTTTCTTCTTTTTAGAATTTGGCAAGTCAGCAGAATATGGCTCTCAGTTGTGCGGAAAAATACTAATAAACAGCTCAGTTTTCAACCCGTCAAAGTTCGTTTAAAGTTTTTATTTCTGATAACTGAATTTCCGTAATATCTACAGCAGTCAACGAAATTTTCATACGTCGTCAGGAAAGAAACTTCAACAAAGTTATACAGGCGTCTGCATCGGAAACGTTGTTCGATGTTTTGAAGTTTTTTACACGTTATTACAAGTTTCTAGTTTAATATGTTGGTGTAACCGCAAGCTCTGAAAAATGTTAATAAGCAATTTTCGCCAACTTGCATTGGAAAATATTTGCGATGTTCGATTTTTTTAAAAATTATGACGTGTCACAGGTTGTGGCACCGGGTGTGTTCTGCACGGACGCACCCAACGTGACGTTGCCCGACTTTGGGTCATCGGTGCGTTCGCATGTCAAGTACTTCAGCACGACTGGCAACGAAGTGCAGAAGTTCAATGTTAGTGGATATGTTTTATTGATTATCCGATTCCTCGCTGTCTGACTTTTAAATTATGTACTTTTCTCAGTTACTCAGCAGGAATTACTCGTTTTTTGCCGTGCTTGAATTGCATTCGTTGATTGATATATTCACTCGCACTTTGATTATTTAGATCTTACTCACTCATTGACTTGATCTAATTCTGATTTTCACCGTTCGGTTTGATTAGCCTACTTTAACCGTTTGAAAACCGTACGTATATTTTAACTATGTTGATTCACCGTATGCTTACTCATATGGCTCCTTTCACTGATTCATTCTCACATTATCAGCGACGCGTTTAACACAGGTTTTAATGATTCTCAATGATTCATGGCATTATTCTCTCTCACTGTCATTAATTTAGTCTTTCATTCATTGTATGTAGCTGCTGATCGATCACGTAAACGGCAGTGGTATGTTTGCGTTCGATTACATGAAGCAGGTGGATGTGCCTTTCTATGCCGATTACGGTAAACAGGCTGATGTTCGCGTGATTCACGACTTCAAATATGGTGGGTGGGTGAGAAAGTGTTATATTGTTATCATCCATGAGTAAGTACGAACTTTTTCAATTTTTCGGAGTTTTCCCTTGCGAGTTTGAGTTTTTATTTAGCTGTAGCTAGTAGCTATATACAACTGTCTAGAACCAAACTATCTATAACGCTGTCCTAACAGGAAGTGGAAATTGTATACATAAGTGTATTTGTTTGTGATTCAGGTGTCCAGTATTTGGTTAAATCAACGGATAAGACGTGTGTTGGTGACCCCGTGCCCATCCCCGATACGGCCGCCGACATGAACGATAAAGCGCTTAAGAGCGTAGCTGAACTGCTGGTCGGGTCGTTGGCCGGATCGGCTGTTCATAAGAAGACACAGGTGAAAACTCTTTCTTATAACCTGTACAATCTCTGGAGTTTTTTGATAAAAAAAATTTACTGGTGATTGTTGATTTTTGCTCATTTATGAAAAAGTAGTTTAGTTAGAATCAAACTGTAGTTGCATTTAATTGAGCATTAGAGTTGAGCATTAGTCGTTACTCGTTATCATTAGTTATTGGCAGGCAAGGGCATTCCATTGGATATGCACATTGAAGATAAGACCATTTGAACTTTTTACTAGCTCAAGTAAAAAAAGTATATTTGTGTATTTTGTACGGGGTTGGTACCATTCAGCCTGCAAAAATGAACAGTATTCAGTTGTTAGGCCACAACAGCCAATTCGAATACCAAATCACACATATAGTGAGTGAAATAGTGGTCATCCTAATTGCACAGGACAGGATGTTTCACAAGTAGTTATATAATTTTTTTTCTTTTTTATTTGGCATTGGCAAAATCCGTTTTATTCAGCACTGGTCATCGCGCTCATATGACGTGTACGTGTTTCGTCGGGATGTGAACACAACCGTTGAGTTGCACGTTGGCAGTCCCGATTTGAGTGTACACGATGGAACTACTGGCATCAGTGGGAAACCCGTCCTGCTCTCCGTACATGTGTACCATTGGGTTGGTCAGGGCGAGGAACACTGCAATGTTACTCTTCATGCTGTTTCATAAATTCATAATCATATGCACGGATATGCTATATGATTGATTTCTTTATGTATTTCTTTTGGCTTTTCTATACGTGTGTCTGAATAATAGAATGAATATTAGTAGAAACACAGATATTTTAACTCTTCCTAATGTTTCAATGCTTTCTTTGCATTTGCATGAATACTTCACTCACCTAGTTTTATCTCTTCTGGTAAATTCTAAACTAGATAGTACAAATATTCTAGGATACGGTCAACAAGAAGCTACTCAGCCGTACCATGATTGACTACGATGTGCCATTGGTTGTGGACAATGAGGAGGTTGTGTGGCACAAGTACGATGTGACGCCGTGCTTGAAGACGGTCGCCTACTATCAGGTCGACATTGGAAAAGGTATGGCTCATGTTATTTTATTCTTAATACTTTGATTATTATTAACTGTTTTGATTTGACGATCGAGTTTGAACGGCCTTCCTTACTTCCTTTAAAATAACAACTTGCAAGTTGTGATGGAAGTCATCACTCGTGGCAAAGTATATAAAAACTGCGTACAGCGCTTCGAAATTCAATTTCTCAACTCAAATAACTGTGAATGAAAAGTCGAATCGGGATTCGGGTTCGTCTTATCATCTTCCCTCACTTAAAAGACATTTTCAGTAAACTTGAGTGAAGAAATTTTTGGGTTTTCAACGTTACACGACAATCAGAAACTTATATGATGTCTCCCAGAAAAATGATTCCACTAACAAGTTTTTGTGGATTTGCAGCATCCATGTCATCGATCGAAACGAACGGCCTGCAGCGCACCATCAACTCGGTGGTCAGTCAGCTCGCCGAGCACGCCAACGTCAGCGCGCTGCGCATCAGCACCAAAAATCTATACGTTAGAATAATTATTTCGTTTTTAATTAGATAAATACCGTCTCAAAGTGCTGTTTTCGTAGTGGCCAGAGAGGTTTAATAAACTGACGGGCAATGACAGAAACTACAATGGAAGCAACGCCTCATATTCTGTTCTACTGCCAGAGTTCAATCTTAGTAGGTCCTTCGGGTTGTGATTCCGGCGCTAGACGCTTATAATCACTAGACTAGACAATCGACAACCGTAACAGTTTTAGGTTAATTAAAACATAATCGGAAAATAATTCAGTGGTACAAAATTCTAAAAAAATAATTTCTACTTATCAACCTCAAAAATAGGAAAATGTATATTCTCGTTCAGTTCTACCAGAACGGCACCGAGCTGTCGTTGTTCTTCACGATCGCCGAACGTCCACGTGCCGACATTGCCGGGTTCGCACCCCAGGTGTCCCTGGCCGAGGCCGTACAGAACCTGAACGACACGTTGGCCGATGGCGACTTGGTCGTAACCGTGACCAGCACTTTTGTTCGTTTCTCATACTCGATTGTGCATGATTCAGTTGGAATGTTTTGCTTTTCTTTTATGGTTTCATATTCAGTGGTGCTTGATTCGGTTCGTAAATGTTTTTCACATTTTACTGGAAAATAGAATCGGTGAGAAAGTTGGGTAAAGTTTCAGTCAGAACCGAAATTGTAGGAGTGGAAGTACTTGCCATTCAGCCGCTAAATTTTGGTAATCCCATGCCACCGTTTGAAAAATGAAATATGGAAATTCGTTCAGTTTTATATGGTGATGATAATTAGCAATTAATTTAATTTTGTTTATTTGCAATTAATTTATTTTATTTTCAGAGTTTGACGGTGCTGAAGGACTCATTGAATGCGGTCACGGAACACGGAGGTCAACCACTGCCACCACCCACACCCTGTCCCAAACCTGAATCGGGCGGTGCCTCGGGAGGTTCGTACGTTTAGAAATATAAATTTACTGTAATTTTTGCGTTGGCAGGTAGGAAATGTCAAGATAATCAGTCGCAATATGATTTTTGGTCTGCTCCAACATAATACGCGTAACTGTTTTCATCTACTCCATCCGAGAAATTTTTGCAAATACAGCTATGAGTGGTTACTAGTTATTCTATCATAAAACTATTTAAAGCTAAATTATATCAATAGAGGACTTGATCAACAGATTCTGATGCTGAAAATAAATGTATAATTATTTTTATAATATAAATTAGATGCCTAGAACTTAGAAGACTTGATCAAGAGATCCTGATGCTGATAATAAATGTATAATTATTTTTATAATATTAATTAGGTGCCATGTTTGTGCTGGCCTTCTGTATGCTGTGTGTGGGCGCCCTGTGCGGTATCGCCGGTGCCTGGTGGATGTGGAAGCGCAATCGGGGTATTGCCTACCAGGTTTACGAATAAATATATGATATTATTATTATTTCATGTTACTCTAGAAATTGTGATCTTGTTGTGGCCTGATAATATCTACCTTTGATTATTTATTCTGTATTCCACAGTATGTATGGGTGTGTTTCGAGCAAGAGTTCTAGGACGATAATTTTAAAAGCACATTCGAACTTTGTGTTAATGAGTCTGTTGTTCTATCTCGCAACGCATAGCACAATGATTTACGACTATTTTACCGTCCAGCGAAACTATGAGATTCCATCTTTAAAGAACCAGTTGGACGTTAAAGTTACGCATATCACGATTATTTCTGACTGTACCCGCTCTTTGTTCGTGCTAATAAACATGATAATATATGACCGGGTATTCAATATACAAAATCACGTGTCATTTTACTCAATTTTCTACCATAATACATCATATTTATAACAAGTGATATATAACCCCGTATTTATCTCTCAGTATTTTATTTTCACTTGCACTTCTGAATTTTTATGGCGGGTGAAATCATTCTTACATTCACCTATCATAGTGATAGACAATTTAGAATAATTTATAATTTCATTTACATTTTATTTTATCTATGATTCCGATCAAATATATTGTAAATGAATGTTCATTCTTCATAATTCCCTCTGTACATGATGGACATTCCTCTTCAGATTTTTCCAGAGTCGCGGTTCAATTGACAAGGTTTTATAACACGACTCTGAAAAATCCCACAAAATCTTGTACAGGTATAAATACTGAATGTTAAAATTATCAATAATACATATACGAAACATAAAATGTTGACGTCATACATACAAATTAATATTAAAAAATAATATATAGATAATTAATCTGAAATATGTAATGTTAAAATTATCAATAATACATATACGAAACATAAAATGTTGACGTCATACATACAAATTAATATTAAAAAATAATATATAGATAGTTAATCTGAAATATGTTTGTATCTGTCTGGCAGGTATCAAGTTAAACCTAAACATTTGGTATCAGGATCACAAGAAAAAAAGCGAAAAACCGGGAGTATAAAAAGAGTTTTTGCCAAGCGATCAGACCTCTGTAGAGCGCAGAACATACCCGAACACGTTTAATATGTTTACATTTGATGATACAAATCAATACACCCTCTCTGGTCTCTTGAAAAGCAATAAATATAAATAAATGTGTGACAATCCTGTTGAAAATAAGCTGCTAAAAAAATCCTAAAAACTAAGAACAGATCTAATCTAAAGTTGAGAACGAAAATCGACTAGCCTACGATATTCACGTACTATGAATATTCTAGAATATCAATTGAAAGATCGCAGTTTTCTCGGGGTATGATAATACTATAATTAAAAACCTACCTAAAACAATATGATACAGCTTGCACACAGCGGGAGTACATAATACATAAAAATAATGATTCATCATAATATCCTACGTGACATATTATTCTGAACAAGTTATCAACTAAAAAAACAGCAAACTCAGTGACAAATTCGTTAACCATGACGTCGAACAAGTTATACATTGACAAATGATTCGATGAAAAAACCCTTGAATTCTGAGCAAAAATGTGTTTCCATCTGCAATTCGTGATCGAGGTAAATCATGATGTTTCTACACTGCCGGGCGCTTGCGGTAGAATCGTAGCACCCAACCGAACGTAGGACATGTCGACGGTGAGCTGAACATAAATTATCTCAGATAATACAGTACCATATGCCGCCGTCAGTTCGACACCGACCGTAAAAACCGTACGTCGATCGGAGTGCAAGGTAAATGGTAATACATTGAAGCATGTTATTTTATCAAACACAAAAACATTATGTTGAAAATAACAGAATCAAACTTGCTAATTAAGACACCAATGAAATCCCAGATCAACAATTGTTCAGAAAAAACGTTTTGTTTCTTGATAGACATCCCGACATTATAGTTTATTACAATTGTGTTCTTCAGAAGCCAACCTGAGCATCGTCTTTAACGTCATTAGATAACCAGGCAAAACAAAGCGGAGTCTGCAGACGGGGACTGAAGCAACCCGACGTCACCTGGCCACATTTCTGAAAAAACACGATTTTATTCATGTGTCACTGCCTTTTTTAAACGTTGTTGACGATCAGTAAAATTCGTGATCATAAATAAGGATGTGTAGGACACCATATTTGTTCCTAAGTGAGTCTCTCTCTGCTATTCACAAAAACCTTTAAAATTGTATTACCGTTTGAAATAAAAATTATTAAAATAAACTTGGAACTACCTCATCACTGCCAGCAATGCGCACGGACTCCCATCCAGTGGGGATGTGCTTGCCCGATAGTGTGGTGGTCGTGTCGGTCAGATCCATGTCGGGCGACAGCTCGCACTGCAGCAGCACCAGACGTCGGTTCGTGGTCGCGCCCATCAGTCGTTGGCACGCCTTTTTGCCGATGAAATCATCCTATAAAATATGAAATTAGAAAACGTTTTGTCTCGCGATTGGTTGCATGTACTCATCGCTATAGAATTTGTGCTCACATGTATTCATTCTGATGAATGACCAAAAAGCGATGATAAATTACAAAAGTACTGATGGCTGCCACAAGATAAAAAAGACTAAAACAGTAGATAAGTGAACACGAATCGGTGGTCAAAGTAATGGTATGTGCGTTGAGTTTCGTCAGGAATTTCCGATTATTCCCGGATATTGAACAATTATTCTTTGTAAAAACTTTGAAAGAAGATGATCCGATATTACTAATTCAACTATTATAACTTTGCAAGAAGATGATCCGTTATTACTAATTCAACTATTATAACTTTGAAAGAAGATGATCCGTTATTACTAATTCAACTATTATAACTTTGAAATAAGATGATCCGATATTACTAATTCAACTATTATAACTTTGCAAGAAGATGATCCGTTATTACTAATTCAACTATTATAACTTTGAAAGAAGATGATCCGATATTACTAATTCAACTATTATAACTTTGAAAGAAGATGATCCGTTATTACTAATTCAACTATTATAACTTTGAAAGAAGATGATCCGTTATTACTAATTCAACTATTATAACTTTGAAAGAAGATGATCCGTTATTACTAATTCAACTATTATAACTTTGAAAGAAGATGATCCGTTATTACTAATTCAACCAAAGTAAACCAATCACATCGATTTTTAAACGATATCCAACCTTGGTCATGTCGACAAAGCTGTCGATACCGGCCTCGTACGGATTCGTGTCCAACGATAGCTGCAAGTAAAAGACTCAATATCCCAATGTAACTTCTACATCAAACTATTTCTCATTGTTTTCTCATTTCTTCTATGTGGTATTCGAGGACAGATTATTTTGAGATGTTTTCACAATATTCGAAAATCCGCCATGTATCCTCTTCCTGCACTGCATTCATGATACTTTATATGTACATATCATCTACTGTATGTGATATTGACATATCTCCATATTTGTTTAAATATCATGAAAGAAAAGAATGAAGCTTGTAATATTACTAAAAAACAAACAAACATACCTCACGTCCCCACAGCTTGAATCCCTTCTCTATCCGCAGTGCGTTGAGCGTGGTCGTGCCGAAGTTGGTGATACCGTACTCCTTGCCGGCCGCCATCAGACCGTGGTACAACTTGAGCGATTCAGCGCGGTTGTGGAACAGCTCGAAGCCGAGTTCTCCTGAATTAAAAATGTACATAAATAAAGAAAAAAATACAAACTATGTTTCCTCGTGTCGAGCTCCGATTAATAGTTAGCAGCTATCATGCTTGTTTGTTGGTCGCAATCCCAGAGATTAGAGAATCACCCTTTTGAGAATTCGTATCCATTGATAAGATCTATTGATCTCAAACTTTTGTAAGAATTTCGGGATCGGTATAACGATCGCCGAAACCGAGAAGATAACTTGCCCACTAAATCAGAGCTATTTGATTTTTATGGTAGTGCATACAACAATTGTCGGGGGTTGTCAGGGTGATCGGATGCGGAAAATACGTGTAAAGATGCAATGCATTACTGAAAGTAGGATATCTCAACTAAATCTCAGAAATTGTTTCTGCTTATTTTCCACATCAGATCACCATCACACAGTCCCTTTCCATTAACAAAGCAATGAAAAATACGTGACAATCTGAGTATAAAACTTTGCAAACGGGTTTCGATGTTGGTTGTGTTCGTTTGAAAATACAGGTAAAAAGACGAACACGCAGTGCAGTCAATGCAGTTTGATTAATCGATAGTCATTGAAAAGCAGCTATAATTGGCGGTAGTCTCATAAAGGGGCCGGCAAAAGTACATTAAAAGTATTGTGAAAATAATTTTTTCCATATAATAGGCAATAAGTAAAGAGGGTTTCAAATGTTAGGAGACATTACCCGACGTTTCCAAGATAATCAAGATTCAAAACTTCCACCAGCAAACGACAGCCAATTATTCTTATCATCCCAAAAAACGCATTTTTGGGGTCGGTATGAAACTTGAATTAAAGTTCATGTCAAAACGAGTCATAAATAAACAATCAGAGTTAACAAAACTAAGAATCAAATGCGTGAAAAGGTCATGCATTCAACTGATTTCGGGCAGTGGGTGATTGTGAAATAGGAATTTGTGAGGACGGTGGTAGTGAGAAGTGTGGTGGAGTGAAAAAGCTCCGGGATGACCCCTGAATGCTTTTGTTGATTTTTGATAACGACACATTTCTATATATAACTACTACACGTGTATACAACCACATAACAAATAATTTTCACGGTCATCAACGTAATACGAAATAATAATAAGAACAAATGCAAGTGATACATTTACAAATAAAAACGTGTCAGAATGTGAATAACGAAACTGCTCAGTCACTCTTTGAAACACAAACCTGCGCCGTGAACATCGAACGATGAGACTGGAAAAGGTTGAACGAAATTGTTATTAACATAAGAGAGAAGCGTTACTTATCAAGGTTACCAACTGTCCTCCCTTCATTATAAGCTTCGCGTTCGCAACCTACATTCGTTTTTTCGTCAATGAAATTTCTACCAAATATGCTGATATTCTCATGGAAACGATAAACCTTGCAGCGGAAACATGCTTTCTAGACACAAGTGCTGACACAGGTCTGCGTCATAGTCTTTGTCTTGGCGTCTTTTAAACGAGCCTTTAATCGCTGAAAGCAAGTGACGGGTGGGTAAAAAAACTTTAAACGAAGCCGGTTGCTAAATTCACACTGTTGAAAACAAAACACCGAATATCTTTCACCAAAATAAAGAGAAGCTGTAAAAAATTCTGCGGTTCACTTCTCGCACAATGACAAACAAACATAGACCAAACCAGGGATCGGTCAGTTTAGTCATTCGGCCGTCAGTATATACGAGAAAAGCATAACTTATCTCCCAAAGGCGTAAAGTGTTTGTGTTAATCAGGAAGAGGGGAACACGCTATCATCGTCTTACTTGTCTGCCATCCCACACCGCCTGCATATAATCTTGGCAGATTTAACTTGATCGTGAAGTTGATGAATTAAAAACCTGTCCATTTTATCTGGAAATTATATTGTGTAATTTCTGACCCTAATCGGATATAACCACTAAATAGAAAGTTTATTAGCAAACTGTCCACATGCAACTTGCTAGTCGCTTTCACAAGGGTGTACTGGCGGACGAGCCTACCCCCCTCCCCAAGGTAGTAGCATTTTCTTAAAGAGAGAGGGAGATGTATCAATTTTGAGCCCGATTCACATATCTAAAACTCAAAAAAAGGAACAAACTCTACATGTTGCAACTGCCAAAAAGGGTGGAATTCCACTGTTTCGGTACTCCTCGTTCGCTGGTACATGTGTGAGCTTGCCTCAACAACATCAACAACAACATTTAATAACAACAACAACAACAACAACAACAACAGCAACAACAACAACAACATTTAACAACAACAACAACAACTCACCAGTGCCGGACGCCCTGGCAGCAATACATGGCACACCATGGACCTTGATGAGTTTGGTGGTATTGGGCGGAAACGCCTGCTCGCTGACGTCGGTAATGGCCAACTGGGCGATCACGTGTCGTGACATCGGTCCGATCACGGCCATCGAGGCTAGATACTCGGACACGGCATTCACTTGCACGTCAAAGTTGTGCTGACGTTTGATGTGCTTCAGCCAGCTAAAAATAATGCGATTTATGAGCAAAACAGTCAATTGATTTAGTTTCAATCAAACTTTTTTGCCGAAGAAAAAAGGATTATGATTGAATTTTTCATATCATTTTCAGTAGAGATGTGGAAGTTCCCGAAACGATATGGCGGCCGGAATGGGCACTTGGGTTAAGTTCGGGTTTGGACTAGTGCAGCTTGGATATACAATATGTGATTAGACTTGTTTAATACACCAGAACTCGTCAACTGCCAAAAAAGAGATTCACTTTCAATAACAGTTGTAAGAACCAACGCGAGATCCCGGAGCTCGTGCTCGGGGTCAGTGAGCAGCACGAATTCAGATCTGAACTGATCGTGGTGGAGCACCTTGAAGGCGGCCTGGATCTTACCGCTGGGAGTCAGCAGCAGACTCTGCTTGATGTTTTGGAACTAAAAATAATCGTTTGGTTTGGTTACACTGCCACGTTAGTGATTTTTCTATAACTAATATAACAACAATGGATTACCCAGTGATTATACGAGATATGAGCAATCAGTCACGTTAAAATACATTTGCCACATGCAGAGGTATCCCGCTGGGGGGTAGGGGGGTTTACCCCCCCCACTTTTCAGGGTCGGCGGGTAGCCAACCCCCTCCCCCCTAGACAACAATTTAGGTCGCCTACCCACTCCCCCCTACTCGAAATTTTTGAGAAAATCGGCCTCAAAACCTCGATTTTGAGGCTCATTTTTCAAAAAATTTTGTCTGTGAGAATTTTTTTTCGAACAAACACGTTTTCTGAGTCAATTTTTTTGGTTAAAACCTGAAAAACCGAAATATGTGATGTTTATACCTTATAATAGAAGATTTTTTAGCAAAAAATGTCTACCCCCCCCCCCCCTCCCAACCTACTCGACCTTACCCCCCACTTTTCGGGTGTGGGGGTAATCTGAGATTTCAAAATTCTACCTCCCCCCCTGCAAAACGCCAAAAAACCCGGCCCACCCCTGGCCACATGATTAGAAACGGCATAGGTGAGTGCGCTACCCAAAGTAAACTACGTTCAGACCTCAATCACAAATCCATGTGCATAAAAAAATTATCCTAACCGGTGGCGGTCGATTACTGAGCACGAAGTCAAGCAGTTTGGTCGAATCCTTGCCACGGACTTCGATCTTACCCTTGTGGGCCAGATCGATCAGACCGACTTTGTTGGTTACCAGCTGGTACTCGCGCATCACCGCGTTGAACTCGGTTTCACCATCGATGGAGAAATACGCCGGAGCCTCCCAGCCTGAAACATCATCATTGATATTATCAGCAACAACCGCAATAATAAACAGCACGACACTACTATTATCGTCATCAACAACCATAACCAACAAAAACATCGCTCATCATCATCATCATTAACAACAACTGCAACAATATCACCATCGATTACCATCATCAACAACAACAGTAATAACAACAATAACCACCATAACAACAACAACAGTAAAAATATCATCAACGATTATTATCATCAACAACAACAGCCACAACAACAGTAACAATATCATCAACGTTTATTATCATCAACAACAACAACCATCACCACCACAACAACAACAACCATAACAACAACAACAACACTAACCATGTCTGAATCGCATCTGTGCACCGGCACCAATCAGGGCGCCGTACGACCCACTGACACGACCGGTCGGTCTGCCCGCCTTGTTGTGTGATTCGGTACGCGACCAGTGGTACACGTTGCGGTACGCCTCCGTGGTACGCTCCAGCACAAATTTTCTATAAAGCATTTGATGAAATTATAACCAGAATTTGTTCCCAAATTGTTGAGGTTAATTGCCATAATGGCAACGAGAAATTCGAGGTCACGGAGACGGAGTGAAATAAAAGACATACATATCTTATCTACGGTAATGGAAATAAATAACTGCAGCAAAAACACTCGTCTTGAAAAGGAGCACTATTACAATGCCACAACTCAGGGGTCAGGGTGGAGGAAATGAAATATCTGAAATTACTCGCTAATGCTAATTCATTTGTTACATTTATATATATAAAATATGGAAGACTGTATAGTAGTTGTCATATCAACTGCAACCGACTTGTCCGTCCATCCACTGTATCTGTTCACATCCAAATCGAACGACTCGTACGGTGGTTCCTTGTCAATCAGGTAGTTGGCCAGGAACTTACCAGCACCACCCGCCGCAGAAATGCCATCGCTGAAACCACGTTTTTTACACGACTTCAAATCATGTTATATATAGAAACTTTAACGAAATGTGATGAACGTAAGGCACTATTCATACTTATTTGCGATACCCACGCGATAAGTCGCAAAATTTCCTGATTGGCAGGTTCACTGTGATAGATAAAATAAACGCAATGTTTTTCGCGATTCAACACGCGGGCGCGTATCGCAAATGAGTATGAAAACTTCGAAGTTACAAACAACTGCACCACAGACAGGAACCGGACTTCCATTCCAAGAACCACATAATTGACTAACAAGAATCCACCGGCCACCCAGTAATTGTGGCAGTTGTGCACGGGACCGAGGAGCGGGAACGCATTCGGAGTCATGCAAAACACTCCGCAGTGCTCCTGTACCGGAGCATCTTTCAATACAGGGAGCAGTTCACACGCCCGATTGTACTGTTCGCGGATTCGATCGAATGACGGAGCGATTGTCACGTCTGAAATGATACTTCTTGAGCGGGATTTTTACAGTTTGTTCACAGTTTTTGTTACTCTCAGAAAATGTTTAAACTTTTCCACAGTCACATTTTATTCTAGTGTGTGAAAAATGTTTAGGTTTCCGCGTTCCACATTGTCATTGCAAGCGCACAACATTCTGACCGCGTGTATAAACCACATCCACAAATATTTTGTTATAATTTGTGGAGAAAAAAACTATAGTAACAAGAAACGATCATGATCAAGGACCCAGGGTACGACGATAGACGCTAGTCACTTTGACAAACACTACAATTTACTGCTGAAACTGGGAGCTGAAAATCTTTCAACGATAAGGACAAATAAAGCTCTATCAAGCAAGCAAGTGAAAGAACGAATAGCCCAGAAAAATAGAATTTTTTTAGCCTTTTGCTAGAATTTTTAATCATCATTTGAATGAAGAAAACGTATTTATTCGAATGAATGATAACATTCAACAAGTTACCAAGGTCATATAAATAGATGGTTTCTGCAAGTGAACAACCCCTACCTGCAGTGACTAGTGACTCCTCGTGGTATTGATCTGAACACAACAATGGAGATCTATGGAAATCTTAAACCACCATTGAATAAATAAATAAAATAAGTGAATAAAATGATGGCGTTTCGTCCCTTAATCGAGACGCCTGGATCGGTGGAAGTCTCGTTTCATGCATTTTAAACTATAACTGATATAAACTATTAGTGAAGTATAAAACCACAATCGATTGATATACATAAGTGACATGACATTCACATTAAACATAAATATAGACCTCCCTCGCCCTCAACTGACATAAAAACAATAGCCTAGACTAGTTCAATTTCAGAATGATAGTGGTAATTTGAGCTTGAAACAGTCCCGATAAAACAAGTGCCTTTCAAAATTCAGATTTTGAAGAACTTAACGGGTGACAACAATAGTTCCCTCCACCATTATCAGCAATCAGCACAGTACCCTACACATGAACCGTCTGATATAGCTAACCTGCAGGTATGCCATCGTACCACGCTGGTAGCTGGTTCTTGAGAGCCGAGGCCCGCTGTTCGAAACCACCGATTACCACACCAGCTCTGAAACATACACATAGGTACAGAAATAGGAAATACTTGCGACCAAACTGAATTCAATGAAAAAGTTCATCTTTTTGCCTTTCAAAACTAACTCGATGGACCGGAGGTACATCTGACGTTCGTGGTCGAGTACAGCCGGATACGGTTTCGCATCGGACAATTCCTTGACGGGACTGATGACGGCGTACTGATGCTGGAAGTGGACGATCGGCAGGTCGACGCCCGATTGAGCAGCCACGTCCCGAAGCCATAAACCTGACGAAAAAAAATTCAGTTGGAACAAAAAATATTAAAAGCATATAAAAACTGACATCTATCAGTAGCTGTGGTGTAGCGATTAACACGTCTGTGTACTCAACAGAAGGTCGTGGCTTCGAATCCTACCATGCCAGGATACTTGAAACTTTTCAGTTTCTTGGTAGGACTAGAATTCGTTTACTAAACTGGCTGTAACTCTTATCCCCATTTTACGAAAAGCAACACTGCCACTGAATTTCCCGTCTTAACCACTAAAATCAACTTTATTTAAAAATAAGGTCAGAATAATAACAAAACACCGGCTTACCAACCTGCACTATTGATCAAGTGTTTCGATCGGATAACACCGGCGTCGGTTTCGACAATCCATTTCAGATCTGAATCCTGTTTGATGGTCATCGTGCCACAATTATCTGTGAATGTGGCACCGGCCTTGACTGCCGCCGAAGCCATCGCCCGCGCCAGACCTTGCGCATCGATGAAACCACCGTTGGTCGTGTATAAACCGCCTTTTACCTGTATCATGTATTAACGGAATTATCACGAGAAATTAGCGATCGGCGAAGATTTAGGAAATCGAACTTATGGTTCTTTTTTTAATGTAGCAAAAATAACATAACTTGAACTGAATCATATATTCCGTTTTATTTGTTATTTTAAGGCTAGTCAGTTGGAGTTGACACACACAAAAGATAATGCTCTAGTTTGATAAATTACTTTATGAAATACGTCTTTTATTATAAAGCAACTATAACACCCGAAACTTCCCGCAACTAATACCAACATCCGAAGTATCCATAAACGGGACGAGTTCCTTGATCTCTTCCGGCGTGATCAGAGTCGTTTTACAAGCATCTGTGGTGTAGAAGTAGTCCCGAGAGCAGTATATTTGAAAATCGCGCAGCTTCTGCGGAGTAGACGCTAGTCGAAGCGTGCCCGATTGGGTGAAGTGAATTCTCTGTATAATAATAAGTGATTCAGTCAGATATGAAGAAACTTCCAATTTCGGTAAACTATGTACTCTCTCAGGCAACAATTAGCACAACAACAAAAAATAGGAAGTTATCCTGGAATGCAGTGGATTGACAATTTTTTACATCAGATAAACGTTTTCTAGATGCTAAAATGAAGCATTTTCTTCTAGTTCTATTCTGATACAACAAAATATAGAAATTTGTAGAGCGAAAACAAACCTCGCCGGTCATTTTCTCCAACTTGGCGTACAACTCAACCGAATCGGCCAATATTCGCTTGTATCGATGCACCTGCGTGCTCGGAGTGACCAGACCTGGCTGAAAATATAAACAAAACTTTGTAGATAAACACATTGTAGAAAACTTTAAATCAACAGGAAAAATTACCGACCGAATGATGCGTAGCGCCTGTTTCAGCCAGTTGTTTAGCTTCAATCAAAGCCACATTGCTCAAACCACGTTCAGCCAAATGATAGGCCACACTCGATCCGATAACGCCAGCACCCAAAACAACGGCTTCGGCCTCCGCAGGCAGAGCTGTTGAGTGAATCGACTTGCATGATCTAAACGTTGAGTGAGTGAGAGAGTGAGTGAGAGAGTGAGTGAGTGAGTAGAGTAAGTGAGTGAGTGAGTAAGTGATTGATTGACTTGACTGAGTGTATAAGTGAGTAAGTGAGTGATTTACTGAGTGTTTAAGTGAGTGAGTTAGTCAGTGAGTGGATAAGAGAGTGAGAAAG
This sequence comes from Daptonema setosum, assembly GCA_964036265.1. NCBI lineage: Eukaryota > Metazoa > Nematoda > Chromadorea > Monhysterida > Xyalidae > Daptonema > Daptonema setosum. Next base: position 10,993,253 of record OZ038443.1, read on the forward strand.
TGAGTAGGTAAGTGTATGAGTTAAAGTGAGCGAATGAGTGGGTGACTGAGTAGTGATCACTAACGAACGAAACGAAACGAAACTTTTGAGTTTCGTTTCGATCCAATCAAAACAAAACTTTTTTGCTTCGTTTCGATTGATTCGAAACGAAATTTTCGTGTTTCGTTTCGTTAGCTACCGAAACGAAGAAAGTTTCGTTAAGGGTTTCGTTAAGGCCTCGAATGATTTAATTTAATAATATAGACGAAGAAAATTTCAAATTAAATTCAAATTCAAATTTCAAATAAATGAGGGTATGAGTAAACATGGTAGGAAAAAATCTCACTTATTTTTCATTTATCGGGAGCTGTGAGTCTGTGATTATCTGAATAAGTGAAGGAGTGAGTGAGCAAGTGATGGAGTGAGTGATGGAGTAAGTGAGTGAGTGAGTGAGTAAATATTTCAATGAGTGGGCGAGTTAGTGTTTCAATGATTGAGCAAGTACGTACATAAGTGAGTGAGTGAGATTTTTTCTACCAATTTTACTCATACCTTCATTTATTTGGATTTGAATTTATTTTGAAATTTTATTTGTCGATATTATTAAATTAAATCATTGGAGACCTTATCGAAACGCTTAACGAAACGTTCAAATTTCGTTAGTGCGAACCGAAACGAAAACCCAACCGAAACTTTTCGATTCGATAGCTAACGAAACGAATATTAAGAAAATTTCGTTTCGAATGCTCCGAAACGAAACAGCGCATTTCGGTAGGAAGTTTCGTTTCGACAGTTTCGTTTAGGTCAGTTTCGTTAGTGAACTCTATGACTGAGTGAGTGGGTGAGTGAGTGAGTGTATAAGTGAGTGAGTTAGTGAGTGAGTGAGAAAGAGAGTAGTTATGTGTATGAGTGATTGAATGAGTTAGAGTGATCGACTGAGTGAGTGAGTGAGTGAGTGAGTGAGTGAGTGAGTGAGTGAGTGAGTGAGTGAGTGACTTGAGTTTGAATAGGATGAGACTCCATTAAAGTCAAATTTACAAAAACTGATGAACGCCATTAAAGCTGACACGTTATGAACAGTTCCGAAAATATTTGTAACTCGAATATGAAATCAAGGCACCCAATTAAACTAACGTGGCGGCACCAAAGTGATGCGGCAGCGCTGTTGGATTGAGTAGTCGTTTCTTCAGTTCTCTACTCACCGACCGTTTGCACGCGTTCAACGTCATTCTTCTTCACTTCACTTCAATCGTCCACACCGATTCGTTCGGTTTTCGATTACAATTTTGATTCAATTCTCGATGAAATCCAAACAAATCCACTCCAGATCATGAACTTTCAAAAATCTACATGCATAATAAACCGATTGTAATGTAAAATTCCTGGTTGTCATTTGTGATAGGAACGGGTTGGTGTAATTTACTACGTCACCAAACTCAATTTTCAGGCGAAACATTCCGACAAAACGTTCTCCCTCTTTTTCCTTCTCTCTTTTTGCTCACTCACTTACTCCCTCCCTCACTCACTCACTCATTCGCTCACTCAATCACTCACTCACTCACTCACTCACTCACTTACTCACTCACTAACTCACTTACTCACTCACTTACTCACTCACTCACTCACTTACTCACTCACTCACTCACTCACTCACTCACTCACTCACTCACTCACTCACTCTCTTACTGGTATTCGTCAGTTATCACTGGTATTAAATAACGTACGAACCATCACCACGTATTCTTATGTATTTTATCTCAAATCAGGCGCAATTATCATTCAGTTGAGTCGATCGATGTTGGACACAGCAATCGCTATTCGCTAGATTGTAGTTCATGTTTTGCCTAGTGTAAATCGATGGTGATAAATTTTACAATGTGTTATGGTCAGATTTGGCATTATAATGGCTATTCTAGCCTGCTTTTCAGAAGCTTATTCTATTTCTAGCTTTGCATCTGATTAACAGATAACGAAAGTTGAACTTTCCACAAATTGAAATGCTGCTGGCCTTAAGCAAATGCTAGGGCTATGGATATCTATTCCTTGCAGTGGGCATCTTGTCCTTGTCCTTGTCCTAAGAGAGAGTCACCCCACCCCATAACAGATGTATTGAGCACGTGTTAATTTTGGTTGTCAGATGTCAAACTTGAGTTACGGACTGGAAAATGATAACAATGAGAACTAATTTTACTGAATTTTCAAACCGGTGAACGTGATATTCAAGGTAAAATAACTGATTCTGCAACGCAAAAAAAATAAATTTGGTAGAGACTGTATTCTTATGTAACACATAAGGAAAAAAACATGGGAGTCCGTTAGAAGGTGAGAAAGCGGTCGTGCTCTGAAATCAAGTAAGAGTATGAGTCTTTGACAAATACTGAACAAAAACACTATTTAAAATTATAATTATTTTATTTTATATACAGAAAATCATAACCACAATAAACACCTGCTCAACGAAAACCAACGGATAATGGTATTACACACCAACTTGTTTGCTACACTGAACAGAAGGAAGGCTTACCTTTTTCTACTTTCAAAACCGTAATCTCAAATGTCGGAAAAAAATATAAACGGATTGTTTGTCAGCGGAACGGAGTTTTTTCATCGCAATTGTTATGATCGGAATTATTAAACGCGGAAGTGTTGGGAGCGAAAGTTATTTGCGGATTTAAAGTTTTATGCCTCCGCCTCGTGCCGTGAGCACCGCGAAGCGGAGGTGTCCAGCGTGGTTTTTTATGTCACCACGAGTCAAACCATTAGCCATAACTTAAAAAAATATGAGGTGAAATACTCATGAACGGTTTTTTTAGAACAGTTCCGCTTTTGACGTTTACGCTTTTTTAAAGTTCCGCTGAAAAACTTCCCAATTTTAACGCTTCCGCTTTTTATCCTTCCGATTTTATTTTGAAATAACCGGAAATAGGAAAATCCTCTGCTTACAGTTCCGCTAAAAACGATTCGCTTCATAAAATTCCGATTTTTACGGATCCACTGATAAAAATTCCGCTGGGTATGGATCCCAATTTAAAAATTCCGATGCTAACAGTTCTGCTAATATAGTTCCGCAAATAAACGCTTTTAAGAGTTCCGCTCCGTAGACGCGTTCGGATACTTTGAATGTAAACTTTTTACACTTTTTATCGTTAGTTTATATTACACTAACCCTCACAAATTTGTGACGGTCTTTCACAAATTAAAAAAAAACCTACAATTACAAAATTAGTTTTGGCGCGAGTTCAAAAATTATGAATTTTGTAAGTTTTGAATTTTGACTGGCGTGGCGGGTTCTTCCAAATAATTTTCACTCCATTTCGTTTCATTTCATCAATCAATCGACAGTCGTGTTGCACGCACACAAGCTGTACGTGGTATTATTATTATGTTCAGCTTTTGTGGCCAATCAAGTCAATTCGTTTCCTTTTTCAGTTGACCGAAAAATAACTGGCTGACTTGGTACTCCTGACGAGTGACTAAGATCATCAACGACCGAATTCAAAGCCGAAGAACAAAGAGGAACATATAAAGATGAGCCGAAATAACCAGCAACCACCCCAGCAACAGCTGCCCTTTGACCCCATGTATGAGTTTGACTCGCCCAAATTCTATGACTTCGCCAACATCGGCATGAACAACAGCGATGTGTGCGACTCGTGGTTTGAAAAGCGAGGTTGGCTATCATGTTCATCTGTTTTGGTCTATTTCAAGTTATCATTACGGCGTGGCTCCAACCAAAGTGGACTGAACCGGACCATAGCGATGTTTCTTGCAACTATATAGAAATACTGAAACGCAAAGTTTGTTGCTCGTTAGTACAAAACACGTCTTTTGCAGCCCAAAACATGATGCAAGGTCGTGGCGACGATATGATGATCGGGCATGATGATGCCGCCTTCTCGGGCAACACCATCGACTTGGGACCGTTTGAGGGCGGTGATGCGGCTTGTGGAGGGGCGCATCAAGAATCTGCTTCTGCCGAACACATTGACTACTCACCCGCCAGTCCCATGCGTTCGTTGGGTTCTTGTTTGGACATATTTTTGGTATGTAATTTTTTTGCCTGCATACTCGAATCGAGGTAGAATTGAAACGGGTAACATGATATTAAAACACTTGCTCAATTTTTGAACTTGACACATTCTGATAATGTGAGTCAACGAATAGTGATTGATAATGCATGTAATATCGTTCAATCACAGACAAATTACCGCTGTCGTGCTCTCTATTTTTCACGTTTACAATTTTCATTTTACAGCCGAAGAAAAGGAGAACGTGCCGCCACCGGCCGTCTTGCCGAGCGAGCATGCAATCGTGGAGAAACCCATCAAGAACATTGTCTACGAAACATCCGTAAACAACACAGAGCCCGACGTAAGATTGACTATGTTTTGTTTAACGCTGTAATAAACAAAACAGTCATATTAACGAAAAATTATTTTTCTTCATTAGCACTATTCTCATGGCGACAGGAATATTATCATATAATCAGTATCCCATATTTTATAGTCAACGGAACAAAATTGCATATGTATTGTTTGTAGGAGTATGCAGCAGTTTGCGTTGTGGTGCTGTGCATGTAAAGATCCCAGCCTCTAATTTTACCACTTTCCAGGTGCAAGTGCTCGAGGAATACGACATCGAGGTACCCACATATCAGCAACCACAGGAGGTGTCACGGGTGCTGCAGGAACGTGTGCTCGAACCGCAGGCCAGCGTGGAAAGTGAGGTGAGCAAAACATGCTGCAACAGTTCAGAGTAGGTATAACGTGAAGAGTTGATCTAGATTATATCATCTTTGTTCAACATGTTCTTTCATATGTAAGAAAAAGTTGTTCTGCCTATTTTCATTGTCACCAATTACCAGTATGGTTGTAGTATTAATTTGGCTTTGTTATTGTCTTATGATATTTATACAAATGTGAAAATATATTAGTATCACATATAGATGATGGTAAATTGGTATCAAATATCATAAATGGTTGTAAATTTTTCATTATAGCCTGACGTGATCGTGGATGACATAATCCTACCCGCCCATGCACAGCCAGAACCCGAGGAAGTGGACGTGGTCAATGTTGTTGATGAGCTGGAGCAGCTGTGTGTGGATGGTGATCTTGATTCGATTCCGCTGCCAACTCAACCTGAGCCCATTCCCAATCAACATCAACCACCTGTTGTGGAGCAGCAGGTGTGCTGATGTTTCACAACTGACTCACTTCAATCATTCGCTCATTCATTCACTGTTATTTATTTACCCTTTCACTCACTCACTACTCACTCTTTAGTTAACTCACTTTCTCATTTCACTTTCACTCATTCACTCACTCTCTCACTCTCTCATCAACTCGCTCAATCAGTCACTCAATCCCTCACTAACTCCCTCACTCACGCATTCCCTCACTCAGTAAATGTGGAATGTTAGAATTTGTACCCCCAGAAACTTACTACTTATATTTTACTTTGCTAATTGCTTCTAGAAGCAATCCCAACCGGCCGAGCCATCCATCAATGTGATTGATGAACCGATCACCGCTCAGACACAGCAGCAGCTCTCGGATGCCGTTCTACCGGTTTCCGAGTCAGTCGAAACGGCAACAGCAGCACCACCAAAATCGGATGTTCCCACCAACAAAGTCAAGACGACCGCCACGACGACCAAGCCCGCACCGGTGGCCGGTTTCCGTCATCGATCCAGTTGGTTTAGTTTTTTTATGAACAGGAGTTGTGTTGGGTTATTGAAAAATTTTATGGATAACTTATCTATTAGCATTTCAACCCGTTACTTGATATGCAGTTAGACTACGAATTTTTTCATCATTATTATTGTTTCCTCGTAATCATACACAATTAAGCAGAACCCAGTCACAGTAAGTAATTAACAACATGAAGAATGAAAGATTTGATATATTTAGTATTTCAAATAATCATAAATACTATATACGATTCAGACTCGACCGACCGTCGTGGTGGTGTGGCCATGGGCACTTCAATGTTGGCTAAAGCCATGCCCCTGCCCCACAAGGCACCCGCTCATAATAGACCCCCGATTCCAGCAAATAAAGGTATTATTTGTTGTGCTTAGTAGTGAAATTCGTATATCTTCATATTTGTAGAGATATCATGATAGACAATAATGTAGCTTGTTCTACTACTAGTAGTAGGACTTCATAACAAAAGCCAATCATTTATATAATACATACAAATTCTGTTTACATAAGTGCGTAATGCGCGTTCTTATGGCACTTATCATGAGACGTGTTTCAAGTAAACAACAACGGAATGCCTTCATTCAGTATATGTTAATGTTGGTTAAACTAATGTATACCATTTATAGTAGTTTCTCCCAATGTATTTCATCACATTACTGTACGGTTATTAGTATGTTAATTACAACGTTTCTCATCGAATTGACTGACTGATCGGCTTGCGGTCATGGTGCGGTACTGTAGTGCTTGTTATTATGAAGGTTCGGTTGTTTTATGGCTAAAGATATATGTTGAGTATTTAGGATATATCGACAATTTTAGTTCTGATATAAAAATTAAATCATCTTTTCAATGTTATTTGCTTTTGCTCTATTCACTCAACGATGCATTCAGATACGATGGTGAAAGGACCGGTGCCAGCTGCCCGTACCTCTCGACCACCGTCCGTCGCCAGCAATCCAAATTCCGAAAAAGGTTCAAATTTTCTTGCCATGTCTTAACGTCTCATTTCATTATATTGTTTTATTCAACTTTAGATAATGTTTCAGGCAGCTCAGCTGAGCGCTCACGTCGTCCGTCATCACGCTCCGGTGCTCCCGTGTTTGCCACCGACATGCGACTCAAACGACGCAGGTACGTATTTAGAAAAACTTCGTTTTTGATACTTCACAAATTGATAAATTTTTCAAACTTTGATATATCTTTGAACTACGGAACGGTTTGCGTTTATAATTGTTATGTATTGAATACCTGTATTGCAAAATGAAAATGCAAAAACGTCACTGTGGTATTTCCAAAACAAAATTAAAAAAAAATGTCAACTAACTCGAATATTTGCTAGACATTACGTCACAATTTAGCGCCTCTTTGCAACGCAAACCCGAACCAGATGCGACACCGGCGTCTGATCGATCGCCGTACCACGGACCGGTCGACTTCAGCAAGATGCTGCGCTCGGCCGAGAAGCCGAAGATGGCACCGTCGCGTGCCAATGACAGCGGCGTTGGCGTGAAAACAACGACAACCAACAAGGTTAACTGTTTAGAATATAAACAAAACGGCTTAATTTTTTAATACGATTTATTTATTGGGGCGTTTAGAAATTAAAATGTAGTGTGTAAAAAACAAACTTTTTCAATGTGTATGGCTAACTCCTGATGAAAATATATTGGTTCCAGCGCGAACCGATGCGTGTGCCGTACCACCCACCACCAGCCAGTTCGCACGGTCTGAAACGTCCTAACCTGGCCGATCGGGCCAGACCGGTTGCCTCGGCCAGTGGCACATCAACACACGGTGGTGCCTTGGGTGGTGTTCGACGGTCTGTTGGACCTGCTGGTTAGTCTCAGAAATTATCCAATTTAATTTTATCTAGCCAGTTGATTTACTTCCTAAGAAGAATGTTGTATTTGAAAAAGCGTTATAATTTTTCTGGAGTCACAAAATAAAACCCCGATGTGTTAATTACATTACAGCCAAACTGCACACGACCGTCCCGATGCCATTCACGTTCGCCACGAGTAAGGTGTTGGCCGAGCACAAGCAACGTCATCAGGATTCGGCTCGATCATCCAACGAAAACCTGAACGCGGCTTCCGGTCCTCACCACAAGGCTATCGGCAGTCGACCTGCTACTCCGAGTGTTGGTGGAGCAACAATATCATTCACATTATTTTATTATGAGCATCAGCATCAGAAATGTATTATTTTATTTGTGTGTGATATATAGTGTAGACGTCGTAGAGTAAATTTGATCTGTTTTCTAGATATTCGCAAGTGCATATACTTTCCTCCTCACTTTTAGTCTGCCATTGACGTTCCTACACTTACAATTAGAAACTTTTTTGTTTCACACCGCGTGAGTCTTAAAATTCGATTGGGAATGCTGAAGCGACACTGCTATACATTTCCAAAAGAACCTCATCTGATCTGACGATGAAATAGCCAGTCAATCATTTGACGTTTGTAAGTAAAAAAAGATTATTATGTTGATAGCGTTAATGTTGATTATTATCATCCAGTTCAGGTAATATGGGCCCGTCAGTGATCACAAGAAAAACAATTATTTCAAATGCATTTATGGTAGTATGACGCTTTCCAGCTTTCCAATTGCGGTAGCTTTCCAATTTCAGGGCAGCAAACCATTAGCAAGTGGCAGCAAGTCGCACGTGACCAAACCGGTGCCCTTCCAGTTCGCCACCAGTCGTGTTCTGGCCGAACACAAACAGAAGAAGATGAGCAAACATGACGACAGTGCCGACTCCAATAACCAAAATCAACATGCCGAACAGTAAAGACACTTTCTGAAAGTTTGGGTAAACGTGAAGTGAAACCTACCATGATCGACCTACCTAACATTTGTACCTGGGTTACATCCAAATGTACTAGATTTATCTCAAATCGTCGATTTCATGGCAGGAAACCGGAGTACAACTTTTCTGAATGAGGACTGAAACTGAATTTAAGAAAAATTAAGCAACGATGAAATAGGTTGTATTCTTTTCGACATTGCATAGTTATTGGGTTTGATCCATTTCATCGGTGTCATGAAATGAAAAATTCAATGGAAACTCAATCGAACTAGAAAGATGTAGATTCGACAATCGATTGATGCTCTGTTGTTTATGCTTGTGACTAATAGTTGATGTCTATAATTTGCTTGACATTATGTGAAACAAATGGTTGCACTTATATCGTGTGTGCACTTTCCACTAGTTTAATTGGCTGGCGTTTCGACCATACGTTTGTTCTGTTGACGATTTTTGTAACTGAACATCTGAGGTTTTATCATGATTTTACTAACTGGTAGGCTTAGCTCAGAATAGCTTCGCCAATTTACACCCAATTTTGTTCCTATGTTGTGCTTTACTGTATTGCATGTGAATTCTGCTCTTATGTCGTATGTCAGTTTGTAATGATTCGACGTTTTAAATGTGTTATCATCCTGCCAACTGCTTGTACAGTATTCTACTTACACTTACCGTTGACTTATAACCTTACCATATCTGATTATCGTTCACTAAACGTTATCATATCATTGGTTATCGAAACCCCAACGTTTTTACTTACCATCGTGGTTGATTCTGAACCGATCTCTTCAAGTTCTGTTGTTCAAACTTGACAATATCTTCTCAAATTACAGGCTTTTAACCTGTTCCACTCACAGTGTTGTATCATCAGAATTTTTTTCTTAACCCCAGTAAGTAAATATATTTTTCAAGTTGAAAGACTTAATTAAATATGCATTTGTCACAAGTATAATTTTTCAGTGATAATATTGATGTGTTACTGATTCGGTGCATTGAATTGATGCTAGTAGATTCCTCTATGCTTACTGATCGGATTCATTATAATTCACTACTACTGATTACCATGTCCAGCTCACATTTATTAAACGTGATTCTCTACAATTATAATAAGATTTTATTATTTCACTTTTGTGACACATTTTCGTGTGATTATGTTTATTAAAAAATTGTATCGAGTTTATTCGGTGGCGGTGGGTCGTGAGTTTAGTACGTTGTTGAGGAAACAATTATTTTTACGTTTCAATCACAATTATAGTCAAATGTTTACGTTTATTATCTGTCTTTTTCACTGGTTTTCTTGCCCGACGAGGGCACAGCCGGGCGTACCACGGGCTCTGGTACTAGCGGCCTGAAAATTCGAAGTAAATTTGTTCACACCAATAGTAAAACTACTGTAATTAATAATAATAAAATCATACTACATAAAATAAAACAATAGTAGTGTAGGTTGGAAATTTTCAGTCAGTTTTCTTTATATATTTGCTAATGATAATACAAAAATAATTCTGAGAGTTCGTTTCGACAACTTGCTAACTTCAATTATACTAAATACACAAGCTCCTCGCAATGTTCATAAATATATTAGCAGCTGATTTTAGTTCCAGACACTTCGTGAATTTTTTTATTACACTGATTGCCTCAAAACATATAACATCAACAATTGCCTACCACTGACCAACCCAATATGTTTGACTATGTTGGCAGCAGCCTTGATGTGTTCGGGGTTGAGCACCTCATCATTGCCTCTGAGTGCATCTGCCTCAACCAGCACATCAACCAGCGAGTACTCAACCAGTGACTGCAGGTACAGTGCTGCACCGCGTGATATACGTCCTGTGTCGTCGGGTCGCAGTGCTTGAGTCCATATCTGGCAACATACAGTTTAGATTTTTATAATCGTGTAAAAAAAAATTTATGTTGTTACTCACTGACTGTGACTGTGTAGTATCAAAACACTTTGGTGGTACTATTTGCAGATCATAAAACAGTCATCCTCTTCTATTGACTGGCATGTACTAAATAAACAATGAACTCACTGGACGTTTGACCCAATCACTGAACAATCATCAATTTATTAAAAAACTATAAGAACTGAAAGGGTTTAGAGTAAGTAGATGTCTTATAAACCCAATGTGATTTTAGAAACCCTTGATATAATTGTTTTGAGAACGTTTAGTGTGAAAACCCTTAAATCATATTTATTCAGAACTGAATCGTATCGCATGGTTTTTTTAAGTAGAAGTTTGACAGCACTATAACCTTATCATCAAACGGTTTCATGATCATCTTGGTCAGCATGGTTGGCTTGGAGCGCAGTTTGCGTTCGTAGATGTCTGAAAGTAACTTCTCATTCAGTCAACGTAGAGCTTTAGTTTGTCAATCAAATGTGTTGAGTAATGTGATCTTCCGACCCGCAGGGGTTTGGTTGGCTGTCGGTTGTTGCATCGGTGACTTACTGGCCGATCGGGCAGTCTCTGTAAATTATTTTCAAAAAGTTTTTCCTCTGTTGCCTTAATGAAGCGTTAATCATTTATCTACTTAATTGCTGTTTTCTCAACAACAAAAAACAGAAAGCCCCCGTTCAAAAATGTTTCCCTCTACCTTTTCCCTTGGTTCTGCCCAGTCTTCGAGCGTTGTCATCGTGTAACTTTGCTAGTCGACGTTCAATTTCCAGTCTTTTGATTGGCTTTTTCGCTGATTTCGTAGAATTTTTCGGCAACGCGTTTTTGAATACGGTAGCTGAGTCGTAGCCCATTACACTCTGTTGAGCTCGGGCCGGACGGGCTGGTGTCTGAGTCGATAGCAACTATTAACAACAACGACAACAACGACAACAACAACAACAACAACAACAAAACAACAACAACAATATCAACAACAACAACAACAACAACAGCAACAACAACAACGACAAAAACAACAACGACAACAACAACAACAAATACAACAACAACAACAACAATTTCAAGATCCTCGTCTATGTCTTCAAAGGCCGTGGCCGTATCGTCGTGGTCGTAAAGGTATGACATGATGCCATTCGGGTCATCTGTTTCCGTCAGGCTGATCGTGTCTTCCTCTGCAAAATGGGAAAACTTTTCCCATTCATGAAATACAAGGGTGAATTCGGAATTTTTCATGACGTTCCAAAATATAGAAATTTTAAAACAGTTTAAAATGTGGAAAGTCATAAAAAAAACAACACGTCTATGAAGTCACAACTATGATTTCATGAGGGTTGATACTTTTATCCATCGGAAGATCGTGGTCCTTGTGTTTCTCATTTGCTATTTTATGGAGTTTGTCTGTTTTGTTCGAACTTCGAATGCTAAGGTTTCATGATGCGGAACACTCAAGTGTTGATTTTAGTGAGGTAAGGAGATCAGGTACGTTCGTAGGTCTCAATAAAACAATCCATGAACGAGAAAAGCCTTATCAAATTAGCTCAATTTGTTAGAATAACATCATATAACAATTGAAAAACAACCATGATGGTGTACTGGTTTCTTTTGTGGTCTCAATCCGGGGTTCGGCATCGTGAAACTTTTCGGCGTCAAAATCAGATGCCTGAGTACATTTATTGTCATTCATTCATTCATTCATTCATTCATTCATTCTTTCATTCATTCTTTCATTCATTATTTCATTCATTCTTTCATTCATTATTTCATTCATTCTTTCATTCATTTATTCATTATTTCAGTCATTCACTCATATAATCAATCAGGCAGCCCCGGCAGTCTTTCAAATCAGTCAATCAGTCAGTCATTCCGAATTTCACCCAGTCAGTTCGAACTTTTATACCAACATTTTCTTCTTGGCCGGTTTATCAATCACAGGTGACCCGACGTGATTCGCCTTTGTGGCAGTCATGATCGGTGGATTCTCTTTTTTGGTGGTTACTGAAATCAACACTATTCAATTGATCCTGAACTGAACAAATATGTAACTCGTCAATTAAGAAATTTCGTGACAGATTTATTCTAATAAAAATTATCTACCGTCTTTGTGTTGCTTGGTTCAACACAAAAACAATCGAAATGATCTCCGCAATGTTTCTAATGTACGATGTTTTTACCAAATATTCTAACATTCCTAAGGTTTAACCTGGTTTAGCGGGCATCTGTGTTGCTGCCTTCTGTACTTCCGCAGTGTTGGGTGTCAGAAACGATGAGCGGTTGTTGGCTATAAACAAAAAACTCTAGAAGAAAAATGTTTGAAAGTGTCTTTTATAAAACAAAATTTTAGAGTAAAAGTTAAACTATTTTACGATGTTTTGTCACAAACCGATTTTCATCTGTGGAGTTGATTGGCTACCGTTCTGCTTCTCTGGATTGTTCGGAATCAGTAACTCACTAGTTTGCATTTCCGCTTTCTTGCTGCTGAAATTGATCGTTCATTGACTCAGTGAGGTATTTGAATAGCCAATTACATAGTCAGTCAGTCAGTCAGTCAGTCAGTCAGTCAGTCATCCATAAAACCTGCCGATCGCCCATTGAAACATGCCCAACAGACCGGGACCAGTGGTCGAGTTGGACGGTGTAGCTGCTGACACACACCTGGAGTGAGTGAGTGAGTGAGTGAGTGAGTGAGTGAGTGAGTGAGTGAGTGAGTGAGGGAGTGAATGAGTGAATGAGTGAGTGAGTGAGTGAGTGAGTGAGTGAGTGAGTGAGTGAGTGAGTGAGGGAGTGAGTGAGTGAGTGAGTGAGTGAGTGAGTGAGTGAGTGAGTGAGTGAGTGAGTGAGTGAGTGAGTGAGTGAGTGAGTGAGTGAGTGAGTGAGTGAGTGAGTGAAAGAGTGAGTGAGTGAGTGAGTGAGTGAGTGAGTGAGTGAGTGAGTGAGTGAGTGAGTGAGTGAGTGAGTGAGTGAGTAAGAGAGTGAGTGAGTAAAAGAGTGAAAGAGTGAGAGTGAAAGAGTGAAAGAGTGAAGAAAGAGTGAAAGAGTGAGTGAGTGAGTGAGTGAGTGAGTGAGTGAGGGAGTGAGTGAGTGAGTCAGTCAGTTTTTCAGTCAGTCTTAGGTCTGTCAGCCAGGCAGTCAGTGAGTTTCATTCGGACAGTCAGACCTGCTCCTCTGACTGGTTTCTGACATCGAGACAGAGCTGCTGTCATTGTTTGATGATTGTGAGCGATTTCTTGCTGTGAGCATAAAAGTCAAGCTTATTATACCAGTTTTCTCACTAACATAACAAAAAAGGTTATAATAAGTTTCTCGAAACTTTGCTATTTTGTATGTCTATGCTATCGCAGAGTTTTTTGTGAAATAATTTTAATTATCCAACACACTAACCGGATTTCGAGTTTGCTTTCGAGCATTGAGAAGTTGAGTTTGACATGATCGTTGTATTAGGTGTTGAATCAGTAGTAAGGGTGGTGATGAAATCAGTTTCCAGTGGTTAGTTGAGATAAAAAAATCTAGTGAAATTGGCTTAAATGTGAGTTATACATTTGGCTTCGAATTTTTAACACCCTGATAAGCTGTCACCCTGACATTAACTCTGTTTATCGACATTTATTGTACTCAATTATAAAAATCGGTTAAGATAATAAATAACCATACAGATCTATATCACAGGTATGTAAACTTAAAATATAGAGAAACAACAGTTGCTCAGCTAGAAAAGTAGTCAACGGCACAATACACACAAGTCAAAAGTCATCATCAGTCACCAATAAGACAATTCAAAGTCATAAATTTAGTAATCATAAAAAACGCTATACATATATATACATAAACCGGATAATCGGAGTATTCCAAAATAAATATACGAATAGAATAAAATATAACTATCCACTTCAAACAAAGAAAGAAAAATATTATACAAAATTCACAATTTGTACACAGTAATATGTGTCTGCTTCTCCAATGCAGCATCAGCCAGCAGGGCATGCACCGACGTTGGTTCATCGGATTCAGTGAAGAATGTGGCAGACTTGAGCAGGTTGAGCATGGCAGCGTCCAGGTGACGGATGCGATCCAGCAGCAGGTTGATAGCACATTGACGTACCTGAATGAGTGAGTGAGTGTGTGAGTGTGAGCGAGTGAGTGAGTGAGTGAGTCGGTGAGTGACTGAGTCGGTGAGTGACTGAGTCGGTGAGTGAGTGAGTGAGTACGAGACTGAGTGAGTGAGTACGAGAGTGAGTACATGAGTGAGGGGTGACTGAGCGAGGGAGTGACGAGTGAGTCTTTAAGCGATAGTCAGTGAGAGAGCCAGTGAGTGAGTATTGAGTTATGTCATGACTAAAAACAAACCTTAGTGCCGAAGCAGGCCACCTGATCAAAGGCAATGAGGGCACAATCGAGCACGTACTCCATATCAACCACGTCGGCACATCGATGCAGTTGGCACAGAAGCTCGAACTCAGCCAGACACTTCAGGTTGGAGATACCAAGTTGTTCGGCTGCTTGAGCAATGGACAGGATTGAAGGCAGATCGGGCAGTGATGGAGCTGCAATGAGTGAGTAGGTGAGTGAGTAGATGAGTGAGTAGGTGAGTGAGTAGGTAAGTGACTGAATTTGTTTGGGTCAGTTAGTGAGTAGGTAAGCAAGTGAGTGAGTGGGTACGTGGGTTGGCAGTCAGCAATTGATTGAGAGAACTCACCAGTGCCCAAGTAGATGCATCGGAGTGCCGTTTTGAGCTGATCGACGGTCATGAGCGGCAACGTTCGGTTGGAGGAGTCGGACCTGAAATAACTATTCATGTTTATTTGTTGTTAATTACTCTTAGGACTCTAATTAAGTCAGACCAACTAATTATCCAGCCATCCGCTACAAAAAAACTGATTCAGTCATTCACTAACCGAAAAGCGGATCGGAAGAAGGTCGACTGACTGCTGGCCAGAACATCGGTGTGGACGTAAAGCTGATGTTGATCGCTGGTGTGGAGGGCCAGGTTGGCGCTGAAATTAGGAACAGAGTGAATAAGTGAGTACATGCGTGAATTTGTGAGCCATCAGTGAGTTACACATTCATTTAGCTATTCAGTCAGTGAGCTAGTCAGCCAGTGAGCTAGTCAGTGAGCTGGTCAATAAGCTAGTCAGTCAGTGAGATAGTCAGTCAATGAGATAGTCAGTCAGTGAGCTACTCAGTCAGTCAGTCGGCTGGTCAGTCAGTCAGTGAGCGGGTCAGTTAGTCTCAGTCAGTGAGCTGGTCAGTCAGTCAGTGAGCTAGTCAATCCGTCAGTCAGTGAGCTGGTCAGTCAGTCAGTGCGCTAGATAGTCATTGAGCTGGCCAGTCCACTGACGAACCTGGAAGCAGACGACGTAGTGACGTACGAAACGTTGGTCTCCAGTGAAGAAGTGGATGTGCTGCTGCGGGACTGCGATTCCTCGACTGACTCGAACAGAGCACGAGCGACGGGACTCACGATCTGAAATGAAGGTTTTTTTCAACCAAGACTTCACTGGCTAAATTCAATCAATAGATAAATCGATCAAAATTATTCGATTACTCATTCCTTGCGCATTTTCATTATGTCGATGCCTCTTTCACCGTTGCCTGATCAGGGTGAGATAAACACATTATAATATAACATCAAGAGATTTACTTTCAGATCCAACCGCCACTGTGGCCGAGTGGTCTAAGGCGCTCGACTTTAGGATCGAGTACCCCGGGAGGGGTTCGCGGGTTCGAATCCCGCCGGTGGCTAACTGTTTTCATCTAATACTATAAAGAAACAGTGTTCGTCCGTCTGTAACGCTAGCCCGGTTTACCACAGTTAAAGCCAGCCCGGTTAACCACAGTTGCTATTTTCACGTATGGTGCAGCAATAGCAGTCTGGAGTAGGCCGATAGTAGGTTAATGTTTCACGAGCTAATGTTTCAGTCCGATAGTGGGTTAATGTTTCACGAGCTAATGTTTCAGTAGAAAACTGATGTCCCATTTTAAGAAATGGGGACAAAACGCATTTTATTATATTAACGTCAAATGTTTCATACATTAAAGTTATAAATGAGTTAATGTTTCAAGAGTCTAAACGAGCTAATGTTTCAGTAGCGACCAGTGGCCTGTTTTCACAACTGTCCCCATTTAAATAAATGGGGACAAAAGCCTGTTTTCACGTATGTCCCCATTTTATGAAATGGGACAAAAGCCTGTTTTAACATCTGTCCCCATTTTAATAAATGGGGACAAAAACCTGTTTAGTTCGGTAATAGATTACTTTCCACGGGAAGCTTCAAAATGGCACAATAGATTATTTCCACAGGATATTCATTGCAACGGCAATAGATTACTTTCCACGGAAGGTGCCTAATGGCTCAATATATTATTTCCACGGGATATTCATTGCAACGGAAATCGATTAGTTTCCACGGGAAGTTCCTAATGGCTGAATATATTATTCATATGCTAAATTAATCTGATTTTAGTGTCCACGGGATATATCCAATACTGGTAGTAATACTTTTTTTAAATAATATTTTTAAATAAATGGGGACAAAAGCCTGTTTTCACGTATGTCCCCATTTTATGAAATGGGACAAAAGCCTGTTTTAACATCTGTCCCCATTTTAATAAATGGGGACAAAAACCTGTTTAGTTCGGTAATAGATTACTTTCCACGGGAAGCTTCAAAATGGCACAATAGATTATTTCCACAGGATATTCATTGCAACGGCAATAGATTACTTTCCACGGAAGGTTCCTAATGGCTCAATATATTATTTCCACGGGATATTCATTGCAACGGAAATCGATTACTTTCCACGGGAAGTTCCTAATGGCTGAATATATTATTCATATGCTAAATTAATCTGATTTTAGTGTCCACGGGATATATCCAATACTGAAAGTAATACTTTTTTTAAATAATATTTTTACATGCAATGATCAACGCAACGGTAATAGATTACTTTCCACGGGAAGCTTCAAAATGGCTCAATAGATTATTTCCACGGGATATTCATTGCAACGGCAATCGATTACTTTCCACGGGAAGTTCCTAATGGCTCAATAGATTATTCATATGCTAAATTAATCTGATTTTAGTGTCCACGGGATATATCAAATACTGAAAGTAATATTTTTTTAAATAATATTTTTACATGCAATGATCAACGCAACGGTAATAGATTACTTTCCACGGGAAGCTTCAAAATGGCTCAATAGATTATTTCCACGGGATATTCATTGCAACGGCAATAGATTACTTTCCACGGAAGGTTCCTAATGGCTCAATATATTATTTCCACGGGATATTCATTGCAACGGCAATCGATTACTTTCCACGGGAAGTTCCTAATGGCTGAATAGATTATTCATATGCTAAATTAATCTGAGTGGAAGTTCCTAATGGCTGAATAGATTATTCATATGCTAAATTAATCTGATTTTAGTGTCCACGGGATATATCCAATACTGAAAGTAATACTTTTTTAAATAATATTTTTACATGCAATGATCAACGCAACGGTAATAGATTACTTTCCACGGGAAGCTTCAAAATGGCTCAATAGATTATTTCCACGGGATATTCATTGCAACGGCAATCGATTACTTTCCACGGGAAGTTCCTAATGGCTCAATAGATTATTCATATGCTTAATTAATCTGATTTTAGTGTCCACGGGATATATCCAATACTGAAAGTAATATTTTTTTAAATAATATTTTTACATGCAATGATCAACGCAACGGTAATAGATTACTTTCCACGGGAAGCTTCAAAATGGCTCAAAAGATTATTTCCACGGGATATTCATTGCAACGGCAATAGATTACTTTCCACGGAAGGTTCCTAATGGCTCAATATATTATTTCCACGGGATATTCATTGCAACGGCAATCGATTACTTTCCACGGGAAGTTCCTAATGGCTGAATAGATTATTCATATGCTAAATTAATCTGATTTTAGTGTCCACGGGATATATCCAATACTGAAAGTAATACTTTTTTAAATAGTATTTTTACATGCAATGATCAACGCAACGGTAATAGATTACTTTCCACGGGAAGCTTCAAAATGGCTCAATAGATTATTTCCACGGGATATTCATTGCAACGGCAATCGATTACTTTCCACGGGAAGTTCCTAATGGCTCAATAGATTATTCATATGCTAAATTAATCAGATTTAAGTGTCCACGGGATATATCCAATACTGAAAGTAATATTTTTTTAAATAATATTTTTACATGCAATGATCAACGCAACGGTAATAGATTACTTTCCACGGGAAGCTTCAAAATGGCTCAATAGATTATTTCCACGGGATATTCATTGCAACGGGATTGTGAATCCGCAAACAATGTTAAAATTAATACCGAGGCAAGTCATCAAAGAAAAAATTGTTTCATTTACAAAGTAAACAACAAAGCACAATCATCCTCAATGTATAACGGGACATGGGCTCAATGTATAACGAGTCAGTTAATAGTTAGTGACTATTGAGCCCTCAATTTCATTCAGACACATCTCAATCAATGACATGATAACCCTGAACACCGCAACCTGAGTTACAAAACTCGGCCCTAATTCTCGGCAGAATACTCGGCAGAATACCCGGTAAAGCGCGCGCAGCGCGCACAGAAGCACAACTCGATCAGAATCCCCGGGCCCAATACCGGGCTGCAGTCCCTAGTACAATCATATCAAAACTCAAGCTAAATAAGCAAACATAATAAAAAATAATAAAAAGGATAAAAATTCAAGAGCAGACACGGCACCAACCTTTTCCTGTACAAACAGTCCAGACGGATCGCGGGTGTCCTGATTCGGGTTGAACGAGTCGGCGCTGATCTCAAACACGATCTCGAACGTCAGAACACTGGACGATCGGGTGAGGAAACCTTTGGACTGAAGTTTGGACAGAGAAGACGGCAGGGACAATTTGTTGGTGTAGACACCCGTGCAGCGAGTACAGTCCTGAAAGTGAGTGAGTGAGTGAGTGATTGAGTTAGGAGTTAGTCGGCGAGTCAAAATGGATAAGTCAGTCAATCAGTCATTAAGTCAGACTGTCAATCAATGAGTTAGTCAATGACCAAGAAGGTCAATGAGTCAGTCAGTCATTGAATGAATAGGTGAGGGAGTTAGTCAGTCATTGAATGAGTAGATGAGTGAGTTAGTCGGTCATTGAACGAGTAGATGAGTGAGTCAGTCAGTCATTGAATAAGTGAACATCAAACACGATTGAAAAGTTACAAACCACGAGTGACTGTTCGGCGTTGGCCTTAATGACCTCGACAGTACCATTGGCCTTGATTACGGTAACACATCGTACAGCCATCTTAATCC
>OZ038443.1:11017973-11095473 GCA_964036265.1 Daptonema setosum
AGCTATAGTCAAATTGTGGGGTAACGACAGCCAGTTAGAGCAACGCCAAAATTATCTTCACGTTTCATAAGTGTCAATAGATAATAAAATCAACATTTAATACAGATCCTTTTGGGCGTCGACACCAGCTGGGGGTGGGGAGCAGTCAGTCGCTTCGCTCCTTCCTTCTTAAATTACCATAAATATTATTTTTGCAGCTGCTTCTTAATAAATTACTAATTATACCACGAGTCAGGATAATGGTTGCCGAAAGTTTGGTTCAAATGCGACCAGTGAAAAACCATTTTTGGCTAAAAGTCCTATTATAGGAAGTTAGTGCGATCAGAGATTACTAAAGTACTCACCATATTCAACGGACTTATGGTGGTTTCATCTGTGCCTGACTCTCGTCTGCACTCTACCGATTCCGAGGTGTACTTTTCGATGACGTTGGGCACGTACGTTTGCGTCATGATTATCGCCCTGAAAAATCACAAATTTTGTACATACAAAATCATATGAAATAAAAAACTCATACCGGGGAAACCTGAATTGCTTTCCCATTTCTGGATACATATTTCAGTAGAAAGATAGACATAACAAAAACGCATCTTAAAAGATCGGCGCTATAACATTTTTATGCAAGCATGGATACTGAGTGATTTTTTTTAATTTAATCACCTAATCAATGAACAAGCTATTCAAATACTGTTCAAGAAGGTCAGTGATATATCGATAAACGTCCCAATGATGCGCTGTCTTAGTTTGCCGATGCGAAAACCGTGCATCGACAAAATAATGACATCGTGAATCACTGATACCAGAATTCACGTACCTTTTTGGAATAATAATCCATTACCAACTACGTACAGTATAATACCTGTTAATCACGCTCGGCCAACGACTGCCTTTGCGAAATATGTAAGAGAACCATCGCTTGGGCAGGTCGGTCCCGGCAACAGCTACCAGGTTGCAGCGTTCCTTCAGGATGTACTTGGCACGAATTTGATCCACCGGAAATATCAGTGCCGACGATTCCAGTTTTTCCAGTAACAGAGTCAGGTTGGATTCCACCTGAAATTGCTCTAGTTCGTATTTATAATCTTTATGATTGTTTTCCAAAACGGTTTAAAATTTATCAGTCAGGGTTTCTCGGTATCAAAAAAAATTTAAGCACCCGTTATAAATCACATATACGATGGATTGGACATACCATTCGTAACATCGCAACGTCCCGAACTTTTCCAAAATCAGTTTTCAATTCAAATTTGACGCCAAATCTTTTCTGAGTAGCAAGAAACGCCGGGTATTTTAAAATAAAACTATTATACCTTCAATGGGTTTTTATCAAGTGCATTTCGGAGCCTCACGAAATAGGTATCATTTGACTGTTGGCTTTCAGCAAAGTACCAGTCGTTCTCATCCGTTGTTATCATCGAGTATCTTCCACTCTTCACCATGTCGATCATTTCCACCGATGAGCTGAACACTTTCGGTGATGGAGGGTGGAGCAGTTGAGTGAGCAGGCAGCCTGAAAACAACAACAACAACAACAACAACAACAACAACAACAACAACAACAACAACAACAACAACAACAACAACAACATCAACAACAACAACAACAACAACAACAACAACAACAACAACAACAACAACAGCAACAACAACAACAACAACAGCAACAACAACAACAACAACAACAACAACAACAACAACAACAACAACAACAACAACAACAACAACAACAACAACAACAACAAAAACAACCAACCTTGATAAAGTGATATCCACAAAACAACAACGAATCCGAGGCAGACCAGAGCGGCATTGCCAGACAACGTGGGTTGGGTCATATCAAAGAAGCATTGATCCATGCAATACCTAGAAATTTTATGTGTTCTGATAATGAAGCAGCATTAATTGATTATGCGATTGAGTTAAAGTTTTGAGTTATTTTCCAAATTCGTTAAAGCTCCTCATCGAATAAAAAACCCAACCTGAAATACTCCCACAATGGGTATTCCATTTGTTCAGGGTTCATACCCCGACGATCTGTGATCTTGGGCGTGGTATAGATGAAGAATACAAGTGATACCATGGCCACTATGAATACGACCCACAGATCCAGACTGAACACCCGAAATATGAGCATGGACGATGTGATGAACGATAGGTCGGGCTTGGCCATCAGGAACAGCGGTTCAACTTGGTAGACCTGCGTGAGCTCACTCACTTACTCACTCACTCACTCATTCACTCACTCACTCACTCATTCACTCACTCACTCACTCACTCACTCACGTACCGGATACGAGTAGTCGAACATGTCGAATCGATAGCTGTTCTGTTGCGTTATGGCCAGCGTATCGATACGACCACTAAGTACCTGAAAATGAACAAAACACTGACTGAATGACTGACCGACTGACTGACTGACTGACTTAGTGACTGATTGACTGTACTATCAAATATGGTTTATTAACCTGCCCCAGTAGACCTGAAGGTGGATCCACTGTACCAAAATTAACTCTTCCACTTATTGGTAAGATTGCTGTCTTAATCTTCTGGTATTGTATCAGGTAGTTGAGGATCTCAAAGGACACACCCGGACCTGGTTTAGAGCACTTGTCGTTGCCCTGAGTGAGTGAGTGAGTGAGTGAGTGAGTGAGTGAGTGAGTGAGTGAGTGAGTGAGTGAGTGAGTGAGTGAGTGAGTGAGTGAGTGAGTGAGTGAGTGAGTGAGTGAGTGAGTGAGTGAGTGAGTGAGTGAGTGAGTGAGTGAGTGAGTGGGTGAGTGAGTGAGTGAGTGAGTGAGGGAGTGAAATCAACGACTGAAGACAAACTGATCAATTCCGAGAAGTTCTGTGAAAGGCAAGTTTTACATTTCAAAGAAAGGTCCAAAGATTCAGGTTTAATGGCTGTCGTTCGGCTGGCGGCATGTTCGTGGTCATGTTTCATATGATTATTTGGTTGTACGTCCACTACATTGAAATGTGGAGAGAGCGAAGCGCTGACCGATTGGAATGCTGAACGACAGCCACTTGTTGCACGATTTGAATTCAGCCTTACGTTTCATTTTCACTTAATGTTATGGTTTGCAGCTATTCTTTTTCACGGGTGGGGAAACGCTGCTCGAATTTCTGGGTAACGACAGCCAGTGGAGATGCTAAACTTCTGTTCACGTTCCTTGTTTCTTATATTACAAGACAATTCTTTGTTTTCGAAAGGCAGCGAAGCTATGGCCAAATTACGGGGTAACGACAGCCAGTGAGAGCAACGCTTAAATTATCTTCACGTTCCATAGGTGTCAATAGATAATAAAAGCAACATTTAATATAGATCCTTTTGGGCATCGGCACCAGCTGGGGGTGGGGAGCAGTCAGTCGCTTCGCTCCTTCCTTCTTAAATTAACATAAAATATTATTTTGCAAAAGCTTCTTGATAATTTATCAAAAATCATTGTTCTCGTCAATAACCTTAGTTGCATCACTCGACAAACATAAAAAATATGTGTATGGAGATTATTCCGCTGCAACTGCGTTTTATCCCAGGAATTGAGTTAAGTGAATAAATTCCTGTATTTTGAAAATATAATTTATGTTTCATGAATCACCACCTTCAAGTTGATGATGCCACATTCAAATCCGTACGGCACACTTTGGTAAGCCACGATCCTCAGAACGTCAGGTCCAAGTTGGCCAAAGAAGCTTCCATTGTGTACAGACGCTACCATCGGAGCTACCGTCGGAGCTGCGGAGCCGGTTGATGTCGATAACGACTCCGATAATATTCCGATCGTTGAGTTAACATTACGATTGGCATAATCCACCACGAAACTGCTACCGTTTTTTGTTTGCAGGGATTGCAGCAGTGCCAGTGGGAAGGTGAACAAGTTGCCGGACATATTGGCGGATTCTGTTGGACTATTGCATTGGTTTGGTATTGATTGGTCAATTTTAATGCGCGCCACTTTTATTGAACTCCTTTTAACCTGCATTTTCCCCTTTATAGAATGGAACTGTCGAAGTGATCTCATTGTATATGCTCGTTCATGGCATGGAAAAGTATTTTTGGAAGCAAAAAACTGGCAGATAAAAAAATCATCCACTGAAGAATCTATCTGAGATACTATTAGAATCCTTATCGGTTGAATTATTTTTGAAATCCCTTACATATTTCAACCTTTGTAGGACCGTTTCTTACATGCACGAATATATGCCAAGAGATCAATGCTCATTAATATATCCGAAAACATGCCGAAAAGCACATTCACTAAAGAAAATAATGCAAATGCAGCTTTCTAGTTTATTGATAATGCTTCACACTATAGCAGCTCAGAAAATTGTGTTAAAAAACTGAAGTAATAATTGGTTATTTGCTTGGCGGTCTGTTTGCGCTGAAACCAGATATTGGAACAACATACAGTAGCCTAGCCACAGGTGCCACCAGCACCAGTTACAGTAATATCGCTTGGGGGGGGGGGCAAAACCGTATAGTCAAATTGATAACTGAGTATGAATGAGTCAGACAAAATATTTATGTATGTATCATGTTTATTGTCTCATGTATCATGTTCATATGAGGCATACAAAAAACAATCTTGATTAACAGTAAGCAACCAGCAGATGACGGTCAGGTGGATGCACTGGCGGACGAGTTATTCCTCCAAAGGGAGGGGAATTTTTCCAAAGAAGGGGGGAGTCGGCAGTTTTCAGGCCGTTTCACCTACAACTTAGAGAACAAATTATATTTTTTTGAACGCCAAAGAGGGGGAATTCCACTTTTCCCACCTCTTCTCGTCCGCTAGTGGGTGGATGGTGCAGATGGAGGGCGGATTGAACGAAACCTGGGGCTGGGGATGCATCACGAATCATGATGGGATATAAAATAAAGTGCATTTATCATGAATTTCTATAGTAATTTCAAAATTTCGAGCCCTGTTCTCAAAGATTCCCGATTAAAAATGTTTCATAGTTTGAACTGGCGCTTAACTTCAACAGGCGATTTGTCAAATTTCACAATTTTTCAGCTTTTATTTATTTATTTATTTTGGTTCGATATATACTGACTATTCATGAGGTGTCATAATAAACCACTACACAAAAATATTATCAGTTTCCGAAATGTAGAAATTTGTATTTTGGATTCAATTTTTGTGATTGTTTGTTTTTGTCGTATGAAAGTAAAAAATGGTTGAAAAAGTTGAGTAATTGATTGATTGGTTGATTAATTCAATGATCGATTGATTGAGTCAGTCAGGCAGTGAGTGAGTGATTGAGTAACTAAAAGAGGGAGTAGAAAATTTAGTGAATGGTGAGCGAGCGGATGATTTGATGAGTGAAAGGTGAGGTGAATGAAACAGTGAAAGAGTGAGTCAGTTGAAAAGTAAGTGAGTGTGTCGTTGAGTGAAACCGTGGACGAGATGGACAGTCATTAAGTGAGTAAGGCATTGAGTCAGCGAGTGAACGAATGAATGAGCGGTCGGACTAATGAATGAGTGAGTGAAACAGTGGATAAGTCAACAAGTGATTGAGTATCTGATCGAAAAGTGAGGGATTGAGTGAGCTAGTTAATGCTTGAGTGAACGAGAGAGTGAGTGAGTGAATTAGTGAGTGAGTGGTTAGCGTTTGAATTAGAGAATGATTGAGTGGGTCAGTCAGTGAGCGAGTAAGTGAACGAATGAGTGAATGAGTTGATGAACAAATGAGTTGATGAGTGAGTGAGTGAGTGTTGAGTGAGTGAGTGAGTAAGCGAGTCAGTGAGTGAGTCAAGTGATCGAGTGAACGAGTGATGAGTGATGAGTGGATGAATGAGTGAGTTAGTGAGTGAGTGAGTGAGTGAGTGAGTGAGTGAGTGGGTGAGCAAGTGACTGAGTGAGTAAGTGAGGGGGTTAGTGATTGAGGGACTGAATGAGTGAGGTAATGACGGAGAGAGTGAATGCGTGAGTGAGTAGGTAAGTGAGTGGTTGAGTAACTGAGTGAGAAAGTGATTGAGCATTAATTGAGTGAGTGAGAAAAAAGGTGGGGAGTGAGTTAGTGCTCGAGTGAAAAAGTGAGTGAGGTAGTGATTGAGTAAATGAGGTAATGAGTGAGAGAATGGGTAAGGAAGTGAGTATTGAATTAGTGAGTGAGTGAGGGAGTGAGTGAGTGAGTGAGTGAGTGAGTGAGTGAGTGGGTGAGTAAATGAGTGAGTGAGTTATTTAGAGAGTGTATAACATCCTTATATGAAAATTCATCTTCTTTTAATTTCAAACTAAAAAACGTCATAATTTGAATCCAAAATACAATTTGTTTTGTCCTCAAGTAGAGTAACGCCCCGTTACCAATATCATTTGTTCCCGTTTCCCGATGGTTTTACGAACGTAATTTTGCCGCACTAAAAAATCTGTTATATGACAGTGAATTTGTTCCCGCACCGCAGAATCTGTTATATGACAGTAGTGAGTATATTTTTAACGATTTATTTTTGCCAAGAAAATAAAAGTAGGAAAATTAACAAATAGTAAAAATCTGAATTATTTTCTAGTTTTAATAATTGCTATTATATAGTGTTTATTGCTAATTTCAGACCCTCGACTCGGCATTCAAAATGGGCGAGCTGCTGCGGCCGTCGAACAATCCGTTGGATCCGGAGTCATCGAGCTTCGACACCGAGGCGTACGTTAGCCAGATTTTGAAGGTTGGTTATATTTATGATTCGGTTAATTAGATGGGTTCATCCACG
The DNA here is from genome assembly GCA_964036265.1 of Daptonema setosum. NCBI lineage: Eukaryota > Metazoa > Nematoda > Chromadorea > Monhysterida > Xyalidae > Daptonema > Daptonema setosum. The sequence goes on from OZ038443.1 coordinate 11,024,677, forward strand.
CCAACGTGATCTGTATTTTCTACTGATTGTTTTATTTACGAATGCGAATGCGATAATACCGGTAAACTTGGTCGGCTAGGCCGTTGAGTGACTTGTTTTGACCCGTCGACATACACCTTATTTTTATTCTGTTCCTGGCTCAGTTCCTTGTCCCAACTTAACTTATCTAAGGTTGTTCTCAAGCTTTGTAATAACTTAGGGTTCTGTTTATGCTGAGGTTCTGGGAAATGATCAGGTGCTGAGTTCTTTTTGACGGCCGGCTGGATAAAAACCTTTTCTTCGGTATTATTCATTTTATTAAATTTAGGAGAAAACTCTGGATGAGCTGTTCGACATCGAGCTCAATACGACAAAAGAAGTGCGGTCGCTCGAGTCGGAGATGGAAACACTGGTGTACGAGAACTACAACAAGTTCATCACGGCCACCGACACAATAAGGAAGATGAAGACCGATTTCGTTGGCATCGAGGAGCAAATGGACCAATTGGCTGACAATATTCAGGTATTATGCCGTTTATTGGTAAAGTAAAAGGATAAGTCAATAATTTTTGACCAGAGCAGCATATATTTTTACTGAGACTTCTTTATTATTGAACTGAAGCTAAAAGAGCACACTACTAATACCCTATTAAAATGGTGTTTTCATAGTCGCATGAAAGGATGAATAACTTTCAGGCGGGCAATGGTAGAAACTCCAACGTTTTTCAGAAATAAAAGCTTTTGAAAAAATTGATGTCTGTTTTGCATTTAGAACATCACGAAATTATCGGATAAACTCGGCGGCGCGCTGTCCGGCAAACGGCACGATGTCCAGAAACTGGCGAAAACCAATCGAACACTCAAGAATCTCCAGTTCTTGTTCGATCTACCGAAAACACTGCAGGATTATGTGGATCGGAAAGAGTTGGTTTTCACTTGGGACTGAATGAAACTGGTAAATGTGGTGCCATCATGCCATATTTATTTTCGCAATCGCAAAGATCATGAAATTTCTTCGTTTCATAAATCAATTTTACTGCTGATGTTCAGCTGCCTTTGCTTTTTGATGTTGATGACATGAGGTGCTTTGCTTCATTTGAAACTTTACTTCGAATTACTGAGAATGTTCACTACTTCAACACTTATATTTCTAATGGCATAACACTATGTACTCATGATTCATGAAATGAAATAAATTTGTTTTTTCCTACTCCAGATATTCGCTGGCTGTCAAATCGTATCTGCGCACCAAACCACTGCTCGAACAGTACAAAAGCACGGCCGCTTTCGGCAATATCTACGCCGAATGTCAGGGTCTTGTCGACGAATTGAAGGTTGATTCATTTAGGGATTAGCCGGATAATCTGGATGGCATGTTCAATAAAAAAACTCACCCTGATTCAATCTGTTATCTTGTCAGAATATCATATTCAATTGATAAATCTTTACTAATTTGATCGATTATCAAGACAAAATAGCATCTTCAATTCATAAATCTAGACTAATTTATACAATTATCATGACACTGACAGAATAGCATCTTCAATCCATAACTATAAACAAATGCATTTATGCATACACTTATCATCTTATTATATCAAAATCGGAAATTAAATAACGGATTTCACTAATGGATTAAACGTTCACCTCATTCACATGATGATAGAAATAACAATAATAAAGTTTATGATTATTATATTGTAATTGTATAAAATATAGAAAGTTAACGAAAACTTCAGGACCAACTACGCGACCAATTGTGTGACTCGGTGGGTTCAACGAAACAGACGGCGGGTGCCGTGGAATCGTTGCTGGCACTCGGCGAACCACCGGACACCCTGGCCGAATCGTTTCTTCACAAAGCTGAGCAGCATTTGACTAGTCAATTGTTGGCACTTAATGAACAGGTAGGCTTGTTGGAGATGGTTATTCTTCAGTTTTTGTAATAAAACATAACATTCCAGTTCTGGTAATAAAACAAAAACATTATATTTCTTTTTTTTCTTCTGTTTAGAAATACGCTGATTTACTTTCTGAACTTTCTTCTACACCCCAGGATGGTTTGTCGAAAAATTAAGTAACATAGAGCGTTTATGCCGTTTTTCACTCAACTTCATAAAAAGTTTTTCCGCTTCGATTCAGAATTATATTAATATTGGGATGGGAATTGGGAAACATAATAACGAGTTATTTTCGTATTTCCAGGTAGCACTAAAGTCAGGTGACCGTGCCGAATCATCGTCATCTAACAACACTAAGGTAACCATTAATTCCTCTTTTTGTTATTATATATCCAACTTTGCTGTTGTGTAATGATAACTGGATGAATTTGATTCTGAATTTTTTAGATAGTGACTCGCCCGTCTGATGCCATTCCCAACCTGCCAATGGACGTGTTGGAGTTTGTAGACACGGGTCTGTCCAACCTGCTCTCCGATCTGTCACTGCTCGTCAACACCTACACTCACATGTTCGCCTCCGAGAAACGTTGGTTGATTAGTTTGACCAGCACGACGTGCATTTCGTTAAGAGGCAAAAAATCCAAAATGATGTCTAATAAAAATATTTTATCATGCTTTTCTGTTGAAAAGTTAAGTCGAGCCTCTGAATGTAAACCGGTTTAACATTATCAATTGATGAGGATAAGAAATTCACATTCGCGCCAATCATATATGCTACTTTTGAAACACGCTTTCGTGTTTTGAAAACGTGTTTCCGCTCAAAATACTGCATGTTCATATCCAAATAAATTGTGTACAACAATGGTTTGCATCAAGATTCAAGTCATAATCGCTTCAGCATGCTATATGATGTTCACAAGTTTATTTGTAGTATCGGCGGATGCGGATACGTCGGCCTCGATTCGCCCGGTGCTGCAGTTTGCTAACCGAATGCTGGCCGAGTGCTTTGAGGTGGCCGAACGACGATTCATGCTCGAATGCGAACCGAGTGAGACGAACATGGTGGTCAGGGCGTTGGACAGATTCTATAGACGATTGCAGGTCAGTATTTCATGATCATTGATTTATTGGTCAATTACCAGACTGAGATTGAATATAAGTGAACACAATTGATTGCGATGAGCTGAGCACATGCAACCGGTGATAATAAAAATTGATAAAAGTGTGAATCAAACTGCACGTTGTATTCTATCCGGCAGGGCAGGGATGATGTTTGTGCTGTGTTCTCATTCCATATCGATGAAATTGGTAGATTGTTGTGATGTGATGTGAATTACGTGATTCGGTACACAAATTCCACTGAAACTTGTAGTTTAGTGTTCAGTTTAGCGGTTTGAAAATAATCAATAAAAACATGTACTGTGCTTCGTGCAGATAATAAGCATGAACAAGAACATCATGTCTACGAATTACAAAATACACTGAAATAACGGAAGAGGCAGTATGTGTATGAAGCAACAAGCAAATTTGAAGAAACTACTGGAATTTTAATACGAAAATATCTATATTAAGATTTTTTATTTATATTATAAATTTTTTTGTTTAACTGCATCTGCCTGCAGGCCACATCGAAGATGATGCCCGGCCAGGTATCTTACTCAGCGTCAACACTGGCAATCGTACAGCGAGTGGCCGACAACCAGGTGCGGGTCAGCTTCAGTCATCTCAATCAGCTGCTACATAACCATATAAAACATGCCAGGCAACAACTCGCCGTTGGTTGGTCACAGTGCTTCATGTCATTAAAGGGAGTAGAAGTAAATATGTTTCGAAATTTCATTATTAAGTGGTGTTTCGAGTTTCGACATGTGCTACGAAAATTCGCAGTCTTCCGTCACCTGGATACATATTTTCCAAGTTTCAACATCTTTTTCAGTTCGGGATTCCACAAAAGGAAGGGCTCAACACAGCATCAACTCAATCCATCATTTAGAGCATCTCTTGATTACAGTCTCCAGTCTTCACTTGATTACAAACAACATTATATTTTGCAGGTGAACAACGTAACTTGACGCCAGACTCGGCGTCTTCGGCGAGCAGCTACCTAACCGAACAGCTAAGTACACTTGAACAGAATATTGTGCACGATCTCAAATCGGTTGGTACACGCGAATTTTTCTTTAAAACAAATTTTGTCGCATGTCTAGTCTAGTGCGTAGGGCGCCAGCCTCATAACTAGTAGTCCTGGTTCGAAACCTAATTTGAGACACAGATCCGGACGCGCTGCTCTGGGTTCCTGCCATTAGCCGTCAGTTAGTTCATCTCAACCTCTCTTTTCTGGCCACTACGATAACATCATTTCGAAGTAGTATTAGTGTGCCTTCAGTAACCACAACCACAATTGATAAAAAAAAATTCGTCGAACCATCGTTATTTCTTAACAAAACATAATTTCAGATCATTGTCAATCTGCTGCAACTGGTCACGTGCGACGTTACGTTTGCCACGGAAACACGGTTTGCGCTGGCCTTCAGTCGATGCGTTCGCGAAGAACTGGTCGTTAAGATATTCCAGGTTGCAAACATATATTCTGTTATTGAATTTTTTCTCTACAATTAATTGTTTTTATGAATGACGTTTGAAAATATATGGCTGCTTGCCTGATAATCATAAAACGACGTAAAACCTAACATATGCGCTCTACAGCTCGATTTCTTGTTGCCTGTTTATGGCAAAATAGGAGAATCTATTATAAAAACATACGGATTATCAGAAAAAGATACGTCTGTCATTTTGCAAGCAAGTGATTTGTTTTACAAACACCATTTTCAGGCCGTCTGTGATATTGGCGTCGAATTTAGTGACGGCCGGGGTGATAAACAGTACTGCCACGCCACGCTCATTCTGCTGTTGTCACGGCTCTGCGCCAATCTGCATGGTTTGTCCTATTTATTTTCGATTATTTTATTCTTTGCTCAACGTGTCCTATTGTTTCACCGTCAGTTAGTTTGGGTTTAGTAATAAATCAAGTGGATTAAGTTTTGCCGTTCATTACTGAACACAGGCGAAACAGACGCAAATTTTCTGGCTTGGCACAAAATGATTCATGAATAAAATAATCGACTATACTTATTAGCTGTATGTTTTTGTTGTTGTTAACTATGAATTATCTGGTTTACAGCATCCACGGCATCGTACATCGTTGATCTGTGTGAGCAGCAGCTGCGCATGCACTCCATCGGCAGTGAAGCCGAACGCAAACAACTGTTCAGGTAACCTTGCTTCTACTAAATTTTTTGTCGGAAGGGTAGAATTTCATGCATGTGCCACTTTTTCGTGTGCATGGTTTTCCATTGTTGTAATTTCACTTTTTCTTCTCCCATCCTTTGTATCAATCGAAAATTACACAGATGATAACAAAGATGAAAAATGCAAGTCATTTTTGTTTCAGCCAGCTGACTCCAACGAATGTAGTGACCGATCGACTGGCCGCCGTGGCACAGACGCTGCTCGATCGGTACGTCCAGATGGAGGCCCATGCTCTATCGCAGGTTGGAAGCCGGAAAAGTATGATGTCATTCATTTAAGAGTATTAGTTTACTCGCAGCCAACTTCTAAAAAAAGTTTTATGAAAAGATTCTGAAACTTGCTTTGAGATACAGTCCCTGCCGCGTTGGTCTAGGGATCCTGTCATTTTCCATCAGTGTATTCAACCTTTATGGCCACTATAAAAACCATCATGATATGGTTGTGTGACTTATAACTTGTAATTAATGTAATAGTTTAGAAGTCCTAGTAAAAAAGCCGTTGTGAAAATGTTGCATGATTGTTTGATGGTAGTGTGTTTTAACATCCCATTCCCACACTTGCAGCTACTCGTAAAATCGGTACAAACTCGCGACTGGTTGGGCTGTCCAGAACCACGGGCCGTTCGTACCGTAATGAAACGCCTGGTTGAGGATCTGACGGCCATTGACACCCGAGTGGGACAATTGTTCGAGGAAGGACAGCGCAGGGACAGAAGTAGCGAGTCCAGCAGGAGGACTGGTTAGTCAATATCAATTCACCTTTGTTATTGAACCTGGGTTGAGACACAGTAAATGACGCGTTGTTCGTCCGTTCATTCAAATATTCAACCTACCTGGCTACTACGATAACCCCATTCTGATTATGGTATTAGTGTGCCTTGTTGGCCATTGTCGTCAGATATTTGCATTCTCTGAAAAAATCGCTCGCTCAATTTCAGTCTTTTAATCAGTTGTAAAAGCTATAAAACTGATGGCATCAGGTGGTTGTGTTGTTGCAAAAGTGGTGTTGTTGTTTCAGGTGCCAACAGCATGCCACTGGGCACATCCGTGTCCGTTACCGGTGCCAACCGATCATCCGGTGCTCAACTGCGGCCGCTGGGCACGGACAGCATTAATCAGGTACGTGTTTGGCCATTCACTCAATGCTAATCAACAGAGAAATGTTTAGTAACATGTGGTTGACCACTTCTAATGACAACTATAAATAGTTGAAAGTAATAATAGACCTGAAAAATCGATTGTGATATAGCTGATTTAATGTTACCGTGTGTGGTCTTGCAATGTCCCTGCGCGCAGGCGTTACATTACGCCCAGTTTTATAGTTGCTTTTTACTCATCAATTTAAAAAGTTAACCCAATTAGTTTTCAGACTAACTTTCATCAATGCATGTTAAAATTTCTAAACAAGAAAATATAATAGCTCATCGCCGCAAAGTTGATTTAACACTGCTGCCAAAGTTGTCAGTAATGTTTCACATGCGCGCAGGGACAATGGAAGGCCACATACGGTAAATGTAAACCAGCCATACCTTAGGTATGAATGTCCTTGCACAGAATGAGTCAGCAATAAAATAGTCGCCTATAAGTTATAGACTCTACAACATGTTTCCCGGAGATTTAGTAACTTCTTAATAAATCTATTTTACTGGGGAAGATCACTAAACATTTTCTTGATTGAAACGTCTTCTGATGTCTCAATTTATAATCGAAACTCGGTAATCTTTTTATATATATTTAGAGTACTTTCTTCGTAAACGATAAAATGTTAAATTTCCGTCAGGCTCTCGGCAATCTGTGGCGTGATCGGATCGATTACTTTGCGTCGGTTCAGATGAACAAGGTGTCCGTGCTCACTGGTATCGTCAAGATCTGCTTGAAAACTCTGCTGGAAAGCGTCCGATTACGCACTTTTGCCACGCATGGTCTGCAGCAAGTTCAGGTTGGACTTCTTGATGGCTATCTTCATTATGCCAGTCGTTTATTCACTAGTGGACGAGGGAGGGAAAAAACTCAATTCCCTCTTTTGAAATTACTGAAAAGTATAGTTTATTCCTTATTCTTCAGGTAAAATGGACCTTAAAACTGCTAGTTCCCCCTCTTTAAAAACATTCCTCTTCCTTTGGGATGATTGACTTGATTTCGCTAATGACAAACAAACTTACAGGTCGACTGTCATTATCTGCAATTGAATCTGTGGCGTTTCGTGTACGACGAGGCGCTGGTGCACTGTCTATTGGAGGAAGTGGTGCAGAGTGCCCAGCAGCGATGTCTGCATGCTCAGTTGATGTCGGCCGCTGTTGTCGAATGCATTTGTGAACGCGGGTGATTTAAAATGCAAGAGTATTATATACAATTTTGAACATATTTTATTCAGAATTATTATTGTTATTTCGTATGATGATTTGATACGATTGTTTCTTGTTGCTCCTCAATTGTGTCAACCTTTTCACAGTCAGCATTTTTCGGTGCGCACAATTTTTTTTTCAAAGCTTCAGTGTTTTGAATTGCGTGTGAATCAGAGAATGACATTCTGATTACAGTATACCAATCTGTGTATATTGGTGATGGTTTTGGTGATCGGTTTTCTGTTCATTGTACCGATTTTTTCGTTAAAGCGATGAAGTAGACTAGTTATAGTTACAGATTGAAGAGATGTGTGACCTTTCTTCGCTGTTTTGCCTCTTTCTCCTTCGGTAAAATTCTATTCCAAACTTTCACTGTGATAATTTATCAATGATATATTCCATGGCTACTGCATTAATTTATTCACTATTTATTACACATATCCAAATCACAGGTTGTTTTGTCTCATTACTGTAGAAATCTCGTTCAAAATAAAGCATATTCAATTGATGGTGACACAACTATTATTAAACCTAAATATTTGCTTGTAAAAAAATGAATATTTATGAGAAATCAAATAACAAAGTATTCTTGGTTAGAATGTTAGTTGAATGAAGTACATAAATGACCTTCCATAATTCGAACATGACATGGTCTGACAATGGTATTTTTGATTGACTATGTTATGATATTAGAAGCAGCAAGAAGTAAACTGGAACGAAAACTGGGTGTAATTCACATCGACAGACATGTCATAAATATAAAGTAAAAGTTGTAACTTGAACGTCAGAATGTTGAAATACAAAGGTTTGAGATCATGATATGTTGTATGGTGCGTGTTTTGGTACCCGGGGGATCCGAGCGTAGTAATTTCAAAGTGGAGTCTACATCATCAATACATTGAATTAGTGCGCAATGCCCTGGATTGGAGTAGTTTATGGAGGGCACCATTAACGGTCAGATGCAGTGGCACGTACCTGCTGCGGTTGTCTACGCGGGCTGAAACAAATCATAACTGATGATACAAAACAAAATGATAACTATGAAATAAGGAGATACGAGAAATGATTAATGACATAACTAATGTTTTACACTACTTCTGTCACTACTCTGGAAACCACCGTTGTTGAAGAAGGTAAATGTGAAATTTGACCTGTTATTCAGCGCTCATTACACCTAATTAACCTAATTTATACCATCGCACTCATTGTAAGCTTTAAAGATCATCCATAATCTGCATCTGCCACTAAAATTAGGTAGCAAATGAATGCGCAGCCATAGATCATTAAGTCTTCTAGCCAATTCATGGGTGTCATAATAAGAAGTTTTATAGGTGTATAACTTGAAGTTTTATCATTATAGTAAATTCTATGAATAGTTACTTGTTCCAACTAACAAATGGATCGTTTGTTCATACTGCCAATGGTGTTGGGTGCGCAGTCGAATCCGTCCTGGTCATCATTGGGAATGCGAGCCATCATACCGTTCGATTCAAAGATCAGTTGACGAAGTATACACTTTAGGTCTGCAAGTATTTTTGGTTAAATCATTATAGAAGATATAGAATAATAAGGACATAATAAAGGGGGAATATACCATCGTTTAACCATGTCATCGTATCATGGTTATCAGGTAAACTATAACTTTAACAGTTTCGCAAACATCATTGTTTCAGTCAGTCAGAATTATTTAAAGAAGCAGCTACTGTACGATTTATCTATAATTCTAATCCTAAGCTAATCTATTTTCGAAGGCTTCAAACATCGGAGTGGTGAATAACTATATGTTACCAATGCATACATTCAAATCTTCCTTTTATAACCCAACTACAGTATGTGAAACTGTGTTACCAGGTTCTGCTAAACACATGTTTTCCTTACGTAAATCAGCAAATTGCACACAAAAGGTTGCGTAAAATAATACATTGTTTGCGTATTACATGCATCCGAGTTGACGTCCCGTCAATCAAGAATCAGACGTATGTAATTGCGTGGGAAGAAATTACGGCCTACGTAACAATTTTTTTCCATGATAATGTGTACAGTAGTTGAAATGGTTCATCGGATTTTCAAGATACTCGAAAGTAAAACTTTGATCTCGAACGTTTCTTTACTTTCATAAAATATGTAGGTATTGGCTTTTGTTTTGAAAAAGGTAAATTTCGAAGCTTTTTATTCTTATAATATACACTGCTTCCTAAAATACAGTAGTTTGCCGCCCAGATACATACATTGTTAGGAGAACGAGACAAATGTGTATATAGTTTCAGTGATGTGATATCTCATTATGAATCCTTAATTGAACAGAAAATAGAGTTTGAATGCCCGCTACTGTTAGTATTGTTGGTATTAATAACTAATCATCCAAAGCTTCTAGTATTAATAGTCCAAAGCTTCTAGTATTAATAGTCTGAAGGTTCTAAAATACTTGCTTGCGCTGCGCCTCTTTGTTTTATAGCGGTTTCTAACTGGGTCAGCATTATCAGTAGCTGCTGACATAAACAACCTAAAAATAACCAACTCGTAAAAAACCACTATATTCCGGACATCGAAATCGTTCAATCAAGTTCCAGTAAAGCGGATGAGGGATCCATTAATTGAGGAAAACCCTTCCAGCAATAAACACTTGTCCGAACTTCTTTCCATTACAGTCAGAGAAGAAAGAAATTCGGACATGTGGGTTTTCAAGCACCCGCTGTAAAATATCTTCTCATTTTGAACAATCGAGGAAAAAATTGTTTACAATTACAATCAGAGATTAATGAACTTTGATGTTTGCCAAACACTAACATTTTTCCCTTTCGTATCGGCTCATACCAGTCAGTTGGTTATCAGTAAATGACGATGTCATTGAACCTGAAATGATATTAACCATTATCTGTTTGACTGACTGAATGACTGACTGACTGACTGACGAACTGACTGACTGACTGACTGACTGACTGACTGACTGACTGACTGCCTGCCTGACTGACTGACTGACTGACTAACTGACCGACTAAGTGACCGACTGACGGATGTGAGTTTGTACCAACTTGGATTCCAACTGACCACCACCATAATTTCGACACATAATATGGACAGCACAACCCATCGAGAAACTGTGCCCGTTTTGTAAAACATTATGTTTACCTGAAAACATTTCGTCCTTGAAGTTCTTTGTCAATAAAGAAGAAAATTCAATAAAGAATAACTATAAATTCACATATGCTGCCTACCGTATCTGAAATGCAAAATATTAAAATGAACAATTTCCTGTTTATTACCTACAGATGGTTTTAATGGAACCTAATTAAATTCATAATTCATGAATATAATTAACAAACTTGTTAATTTACTGTAGCCCTCCAACGAAGACAGACAAACACTAAACTGCCATTTTCCGCCCTCCTACATTGAACTTTCTAAATTTGAAGTGTTTAGTAATCATGTAGCTTCTGTCTATTCCTGGTCATCGTGTTCAAATAACAGTTCCAAACGAATGTCAATCTAAACTTCAAAGGAATACATGTACGGTGCATTTACCGGGGGTGAAAACTTTCACTGAGACATCTCATGTAAAAAAATTCTCCCACGCCCTGATACTGCACGTCTGTCCGTTCGATGATCGAACTGGCTTCCCTGAGTCATTGAAGTACTTCATTACTTCGTTCAAACAGGCATTTTAATGGCAAAGATTTAAGAGTGGGGGACAGGTTTTACGAAAAAATGCCACAGAACATGAGTTTTAATCAAATGAACGGAGTATGGGAGAATATCAAAGGTGATAAATAACATGTTAACATGAAACCATGTGCTTATAAACAGATTTCCGTCATGAATATGAGAACGTGGATGCAAGTCTTCCTATTTATATCCATCAAGTTTATTCCCGTAATTTTTGGAATGGATTACAGTAATACCCGCTACTGAACCAATGTTTGACCAAAGACAATAGTTTTTTTAAAAACTAGGTGAATTAATTTCGTGATCCGGATAAGTTCTTTACAAAATAATGACGAAGGCCATATGTTTATTTCCGGCCTCATTCTTGCCGCTACTACATAAATTAAGGGTATCGTATTGCTTACACCAATAGTATCTGTATCATTTACGATATATAATCTGATGGCCTGGCTACTTATATTTCACGTGAATCATGTAAACACAAGGAAGATCAGATGTCAACGCGGAAACTAACGCCTTCGCATGGAAATACTGAATCTATTTGAAGAAGTTAGCCCATGTATGTGTGTACATACATACTACTCAATTGGTTAGCAGACTAAATTTTAAAACTGGTTATTTTTTAGTGAGAGTTTCCCATGCATCGTATCAGTGCAGCTGCGGGCTCTTATTTCAGGTCGGCTGAAAATCACTAGCAGGAAAATTCATGAAGAATAATGGTGAGCATGCAGATTGAGTCTCGTAATCAATTGAGAATCAAACGAGAGAAAAAATATGTATAGACCTCGTAATTGGTTATAAGAAAATCCAAAACGTGGCACAGAAAATTCTTTACTTGAGAATCCGGTTCTGGACTCGAGAAACAGGTTCCAAAAAAATTAAAAACGTGCCTGAACGTGGCACAGAAATTTATTACTTGAGAATCCGGTTCTGGACTTGAGATTCAGGTTCTGGCCGTGCCATGGGTTCTCGCAGTTTTAAACCATTTCTTATAACCAATTAAGAGGGCTTAACATACATACGTTTGGACCTCGTCATGCATTATGCGAAATCTAAAACAACTTTTGTCCATTTGTGAACCTCCAGGATTACCGTAATACTCGTGACGTGAATCCACCATGAATTCAACATCCGTACCTTGTAATTTTGATGCTTTGTATCTCGTAAATATCAAGAAGGCAGTAATTTGATAACGTTCCCTGGTGTGGGAGGGATATACATTAGCGGGGTAATCAAGGCACTTTCCTATTTTTCAGGAAATCAATGAAAAACTTGTTTATGACACTCTTGACCGAAAATAAAAATTTATTCAGGGCAGCTGGATTTGTAAATTGAGTGCTAACAAAATAACATTTCAACCTGAAACTGGATGGAAAAAGTATATTTTGCCTGAAAATCAAGAGCGGAAGACGAAAAGATCACAGAGAGTAATAGTGCGCTTCCAAATTCAGCACTGAGGCGAACGTTACATAAGTATATGAACCTCTTCATTTGTACATTATGCTAAAATGACCTTTTCCATTTTTGGAATGTAAATTTTTCGATTCAGAGTGGAATACCGTAATACTCGTGACGTGAATCCACAAAAATTCATGGGAAATCAACGTCTGTAGCTTGAATTTCGATTCTTTGTATTATCTAAATATCAGGAAGCCAGTAATTTGATAACGTTCCACGGTGTGGGAGAGATACACTAGCGGGGTAATTAAGGAACTTCCCTATTTTTCAGGAAATTAAAGAAGAACTTGTTGATGACACTATTGACCGAAAATCACAATTTGAGTCTTGACAAATGGATTTGAAAATTGAGTGCTAACAAAATAACATTTTCACCTGAAACTTGATTGAAGAAGTAAATTTTGTCTGAAACTCAAGAGCGGAAGAGGAAAAGATCATCGAGAATAATAGTGCGCATCCAAATTCATTTTATACATATGGGCTTCGTCCATACATTATGCAAAAATGAATACAACCTTTTAATTTGTGAATCTCCGTGAATATTGTAAAACTCGTGACGTGAATCCACATGAATTAATGGGAAATCAACAACATACCTTGAATTTTGATTCTTTGCAATAAATATCACGAAGACAGTCATTTTATAACGTTTCAAGAACGTCTCTATTTTTCAGGAAATTAAAGACAGACTTGCTTCTATCACTATTGACCAAAAATCACAACTTGAGTCATGAACAGATGGATTTGTAAATTGAGTGCTAACAAAATACATAACATTTCCCCCAGAAACTTGATTGAAAAAGTATATTTTGTCTGAAAATCAAGAGTGGAAGATGGAAAGATCACCGAGAATAATAGTGCGCATTCAAATTCTGTATCGTAATACTGAAAAGAACGTTATACTATGTATGAACATCGTCTCGTCATATTGTATAAAATATGTAAATTATGCTAAAATGACCTTTTCCCATTTTTGGGATGTAAATTCCTCGATTCAGAGTGGAATACCGTAATACTCGTGACGTGAATCCACATGAATTCATGAGAAATCAACGTATGCAGCTTGAATTTCGATTCTTTGTACTATGTAAATATTAGGAAGCCAGTAATTTGATAATGTTCGATGGTGTGGGAGGCACAAGCCTGGTAATCAAGGCACATACCTTGTCATTTTTGAGGAAATTAAAGACCAAACTTTGTTTTGATACTTTCGCCTGAAAACTTGTTCATGAGTCATCATGACAGTTGGATTTGCAAATTGAGTACCAACTAAATAACATTTTCACCTGAAAATTGATGGAAAAAGTTCATTTTGTCTGCTAATTCGTTACTTCAAGTGCCCACCGTATTTGATTTGATTTGTTAATTAAGGCTACTGGATATGTACGATTGTGAATATCAAGTACATGTGTACTATATGTACATATGTATGTATATCATTCGTGTCGTTGTACATAACGTCAATTTGAATCAAAAGTGTCCCATTCATGAATTTTTTACATGTATCCACTGATTTAAAATGGATTCCCTGACAGAACAATGAAATTCTGATGGGCTTCCTAATGATAACCTGATCTTACTCATATGAAATCCTGGATTATGGCTCAGGTTACGATACTGTATTTCGCATAATGAACACCGAGAAAGCTATAATTTAGTTAGTCTGGTTCGACTTGTTTTAATAACACACAGTATGCTCCGAAAATTCTAGATGAACACCAATCAATGAAAAGCCCGTACTGTATATATGTCGTAGTCTAAATGGTTATCCAGGCAAAATGGTTATACATAACCCGATTGCCTGGGCAAAATGGTTATGCATGTACAGGGTCAGTATTTATTACGTATCATTATGTTTGTTCATGTGTTATGTGTGTGTTATGATTGAGTTTATGGTATTTAATCGTCATTATCAGTAAGTTTTTGCTTTTTCTTTGCAGCTGGCTTTTCTGGTTTGGTTTTGTTGACACATGCTTCTCGCCCTTTTTTATCCCTCACGTGACACTTGCTACTACAAGTCAGACCGCCTTTCTTGCAGCAACATCCCTTTAAAATTTGAAGTAGTTCTTCGTATTCTGCGTCGTCCGGCATTTGGCTTGTTTTTGGTCTATCATCCTGACTTTCTTGACTACTTTGCGTATCAGAAGTCAATGATTCGGTGTCTTGAAGTTGACGCACACTTGTAGTTGAGGGTTGAGACATGACGACAATGTGCAGTTGTTCCAATATCAGTGATTCGTTGATTGAAACTAGTAGTTAGTGGGTCAGTGATCAGTTGAAAACTTGTTGATTAATTCACTCAATGTATAGCCCTACAAAGCCGTCACAATAATAGATGCATAATGATATGTAATAAAAACTGACCCTGTACAGGCATAACCATTTTGCCTAGGCAATCGGGTTATGTATAACCATTTTGCCTGGATAACCATTTAGACTACGACACTATATTCTACTATATCATATAATTACATACACCTATGTACGATTATAATCATCATAATATGCCTTACAGATAAGTTATGTATGTATGTTCTGTTAAATAAAAGCAATAGATACCATAACTATCCTTTCGTTATTTCTTTTGATTAAAACGCAATCGAATACTTAATATTCATCTAACGGACCTCCAAACACCGTCGGCGCATGTGAGCCACGTATACAAACGCGTGCTATACAAAATCCGATAATAAACTTATTGGAATTTGAATGCTGTTTGCTAATACTCAATTGTGTGACCTAAAAGGACTCTAACACATGTTTTCCACATCTCCTGAAGATTTCAGTCCAGTCGATACATCCAACCGTGTTTTACAGGGAGAAAACACTCAAAATGAGGGTGTCCCTAAACTTTTGACTGCCACTGTATGTATAATATTTTTTATATGGTATTCAACAAAGAAACAGGTGGGCTAAAGTCTTCGCTTTCTGTAGGTCAGTGAGCTTAAATTATTAAATAGAAGCACGTGAAAAGCACTCAATCGGTAGGATAATAAGGATGTGGGTAGAATTCTTTTACAAGCAGGTGAAAATTAGAAAGAAAATAGAGTCGTAATTTAGTTAACTCAAAATGATGAGAGGACAATCACGTAGATAATTCTAGATTCCCATCAAAAGTCAATGGTAAGTCAGACTGGAAGAATCACTCGACAGGTGAGAATAAGTTGTACAGTCAGACTACGCAAGAAAATTACGGAAATAATACCATATGACTTGAAAGTAAAGTTATACGGTAATGTTATACAGTAATGTTATACAGTAATGTTATACAGTAATGTTATACAGTAATGTTATACAGTAATGTTATACAGTAATGTTATACAGTAATGTTATACAGTAATGTTATACAGTAATGTTATACAGTAATGTTATACAGTAATGTTATACAGCTATCGTTATGTGGGCATAGGCAAACTTTTGTTTTTATTAGTTTCATAGCTAGAAATTGTGCAGATTCAGCTGACCAACTCAATTATGTATTTAGCAAAACTTTTTTACTTGTAAAACTGTTTACGTGCTAAAAGTTTTTTTTATTATAACGGAAATATGATGATAAAAATTGGTAGGTAGGGACACAGAATAGGGTCTGGCACACCTTTTCAGTCAGCAAGAATGCTAAAAAAGTCGTTCCTACTCATGAAACATCACCTTTACTACCGGTTATGGTCTGCACCGACTGTAGGCCTAACTCACTGGCTGATATTGATCTTGAAAATAAAACCTATTCAAAAAACAACTTTTATGTTGATAGTAAACGAACCAAACAAATAACTTCTTAACCGGTAAACTTGGTAGGAAATTGACTCCGTAAAAATTCATCATTCTAATAAAACGATACGGGCCTATTTATACTGTATTCAATCAATGAAGATTAGGGTCCTTCTTTTTTTAATTTGACTTGATTAACCAATTCTAGGTGCGTTTTCTAGTTCTAGTCCGGTTCCGGTGTGTTATTAAGTGGTAAGTAATAACAAACGGGTGTGAAAAAATGTGTAGCTTCAAAACACACATGATTAAGGAAACGTCCTGTTCACTAACATACAGTATGTACAAGACATAAATGACACAATGGTGACGGTGACATCTTTCGAAAACATACCGTAACCAAGCGGAACGGAAAACCTTTGAGGAACTTCATATCCACATCATGAAAAGTCCAGATTGTATCAGTAAGTCCTCCTATACATGTATCACATGGAATTAAATTAAAAACATTAGTTTTATTTAAAAACAGAATGACGAATCAGTGAAAAAAGATCTTTCGTTTTCGGTTTGAATTCATTGGCATGATCGGAACGGTTTCCATAACATCCCTCATATTCGACTAAACGATTGACAGGTTCCTAAACAAAATTGAACTTTCGCACAAAATGTATGAACCTACATATGTATGTTTGACAAGATTCTTTCTAGAAACCCTTAGATCTCCTGTCAAATAATGTCGCAGTATTGTGCATGTGGCTTCTGGTTGTGACACATGGACAATAAATGAAGGTTCTGGTATTTTTTCTTATTTTTAATTAAACAGGATTTGACAAACAATGAAATGTCACTATCAGTGCTTGTTTACGGAACTGAATGTCAGATTCAGCAGTGAATGTATTCTTTTTCTACATAGGGGTTTTACTGACGTTTATGTTGTTTCTGCAAGCAAAATATTGCCCAAAATGTGCCAAAAACCGGGCTGTCTTGTATCCACCGGACTTTTGTAATTATCTTTACTCACAGAAAGCAGGTGAGCTATGAACTAGGGAATGTGGGTGAAAAACCAGGAAAATACTATTAGTGGTCAACCACGCAGTAAATAGTTGACAAGCTTATCCGCTCTGCTACATATTTTCACCGTAACCCGACAGGCTAAATACAATAGTTTTTACGATGTACAATAACCGCCTGATTGAACATCCGTTGGAATTACGGTAATAAACAACCGTAATTTGTGTACGCACACGCGGTGATTAGCCGCATGGCCTACTAACGCAACCGTTATAAATATTTTATGTTCTTTTTTGTAAAGAATGTGTGTTTTGAAACAAAATGATGACACAGGCTTTTTTATTTCTTCGAAGTGCGTTAGGTCGTGGGTTCGATTCCCGGGGTCACTGATTGAGACTACCAGGCTGCCCTGGTGGTTGGGGGCGTTAAAGACCTCGCCTTTTTAAAAGCTGGTGAATTGAAGATAGAAGTATGCACACTAAGCCAGGATCACTCATCCATCGCAAAATGAGGAGCAGGGCTTTCTTCCAGCGTTACTCGGTTCAACCGGGACGGTATAGTGCCTATAAAATTATCGGTGCTAAATTACTGCTCGATAGCACCTGGTGGTGGCCGTTATCACTCAAACCCTGATAAATTTACATCAGTCAAGTTAGCAGTCTAGACTCCGACTCTCCGACTTGTACCACGTCACACAGAATTCCACCCAAACACCCGAAATATATTCACAGACATAAACTCGAAAAGTCGTTTTACTACGATGAAAACTATAGTGTGGAAAAGTTAGACTCACAATGATTACACCATTTGATGTTATAACTTGGAGGAAATTTCTCTGAACGATACATTGGGGGGGGGGGGGGGGTGTATGGGACTCATTGCAATTATGATTGTAGTCTGATATAGTCAAGAAGTAATTGATTGAGAATTAATGAAGCCTAAACGAAAGACAATTGTACTATTTTTAAACCTGGTTGATTACACCATTTGGTAAATTGAAGGAGCAGTATTTGAACAATAATTGGGGTTCTTTATGAACGGGACTCATTACAATGAGGATTGTATTCTTGTTATCTTCAAGAAGTAATTGATGAAGGAGTAATGAAGCCTAAGTGAGAGATGAGTGTACCATAATAAAAGTATATTCGGTTGATTAACTCACGTGCAGTGACGAGTAAAGCATCTATTTTGAAAATGGGGTTTTACCGGGGAGAAGGAGTTGGCGGTTTTGAAGCCAATTTGCCTGTGAGAAACATGTCACTGTTTGTAACGATTAAATAAGGGAAAGCTGTCTGTTCCCTTCCCTTCATTGTCTGGTGGACTGACTGAAATGATGACTACTTTGTGACTCTTTGAGCAATAACTAGCTGAAATGACATGACATGAATTCACGAATAATGAATTGAAATGGAACAAAACTGAGAAATAAAAAGAGATATGCCACTGACAACACGTCATGGACAACCGACTGGTTTACACACGCCCGGTCATAAATTTTGCGCGCGCATTCAAAATTTGATCATTTATTTTCAAAACACTGCGTGTTGTTCGAAGTGGATTTGGATTGAAATCGTGCATTCAAAATAATAATTGAGTTATAATATTATAATATTATTTTGCTTTTCTTTTTTTCAGCAGCTGCCCGATCGAAGAAGTAGCTCAGCTCAACAGAATGACGGAATTAGACGAACGGAAAGACGCGAGCGGCGCCTCGTCGCTGGGCCTGGTCGACAGCAAAAATATGAACGGTTAGTGAAGATAACGAAATAATATTACGATTGATCAGTTTTTCTACCCGTGGTGAATGATGGTTCATTAAATGTTCACCAGTTTGTCTGTGATAAATTTTTTGACAAAAATACCCATTGTCACGGGACTGGGTTTTCAGCCACCTAAATGCATGATGTTTCATGCGGTGATCTTAAATCACCGGATTAAATTCCGATGCGCAATTATTAATATTTTGAATTCAAATTCAAACCAGTCAATCATCGCTGATTGGCTGATGTTTTGTGGTTTTCTCGCGCCCGCTAGTGCTAGGATTATCTGCCTGCCTAGATGTAAGTGCGCGATTGTTGTTTTGCTCGCTCTCTCGTCTCCCCTTCTCTACCGCTCCATCTGGACGTTGGCCGCTCTACCTCAACGCGCGTGCTGCTGCCTCTAACTCTGGACCGTTCGATGGCGGATCAACTCTTCGTAAACTCTATGGACTTTAACCAATGGACTATCAAATGAATAATATGATATTATCTAAATTGCTAAATAATCATCTCTTAATCGTATCTAAAATTCAACTCTCAAATTATAATTCAATTTGATTCGCTTATTTGACTTACTATTGACCCTGCTGTACTCATATTGATTCCGGGACTGTGCGCGTGCAACGCTGCCCCAGTGATTCGATGCCCAGCTAGTAACAATGCATTCTATACACAACATCACTTCCCAATATTCAAATCAATGCATTTTTTCTAGCCCCGTGTGTTCACCAATGCATAAAAGGCCAGGTGACCGCGGCCAGTAAACCAGTCTACAAAGAAATCCAATTTTCATATCATAATTATATTTCATATATTATTGTCTTGTCTTGCATAACCTTTGCCCATAATAACTTTTGCTATTGAAAACTATTTCATGCTAATTGCATCATCATAACTTTGCCTTCGTCTTATGAACCTAATTTATGACTAAATTTGGTCAACCGTTGGCTATTTGTATCGGAAACAATTCATCCAATTCTTTATCGTAATTATTCCATTGGATGTAAAGTAAACAAACAATATTTAAATATTTCGTGTAATTAATACAAACAATAATCAATCCGACTCGATGCCGCTGCCGATGTCCGTCACAATGGCCATCACCATCGTCTCATCGAATGATTGTTAGTTTTAAGGTCGGTTTGGTTTTCACTTAGAAAGTTTCTCTTATAACTAAACCATCTACTTTAATTCTTTCTACCATTAGTCAGTTTCAGGTTTTATTATTCCAACTCAATTCGTTATTTTATTAATTGAGTGCTAGCCGTTTTAATTTGGCCACTCATTTGGGAAAAGGGTGTCTGTCGCTTTCTTAGACGCACTCGGGTGTTGCTACTTTCTTTGGCACACTCAGGAACGCTGCGGTTTCTTGCCCGTTCCAGTGTATCACTGCTTTCTTGAGTGATACACGTAAGTTAAGTTAGGAGTGGGATTTTCCAGAATCCATTGGATCTGGGACCCACGTACACGTGACAACACCCAGTCATTGTACAACGAGGTTGGAAAGGAGTCCACCTCGAGGGCATGTAGTGAGATCTACTGTCCAAAGTGAACAGAATTGCCATTCGGTAGGCAACTTCTGGGATCTTAATTCTTGTCCGGAGTGACTTGAATTATCAAAAAAGATCCTCAATCGATTGATTGATTCACGCTGCCTGTCTCAAAGACCAGGTCCATTAAATTGGAACAATACCTGCGATTAAATTCGTACGGTTATAATTTGATTGAGCCTTGAGCCAGTCATTGAGAATTAATCTCAGGGTGTAGCCTACGGGCGAGATTATTCTTCCATTAAATTGGACAGTGAATTTTGTTGGCCTATTGCCTTCAAGCCTATACATTCACTACCATCTTATGATGATGTACCAGGGCTGTGATGGTCATAGCAGCGCCTGAAGACTCGCTCAAACACTAAACAAGATCGATAGTGTACAACACAGACAAAGAGTGAGGAGAGTGAATTGAGTAGCATGATGTGATACTTGATTGTGGAGGATTAATATAAGAGCGAGTATAATACCACAGAGGGTAAATTCCCACTTGTATGACATTGGAGCTCCCGCCGACTACTCAATCACCTCACTCCTCACTCCACGATTATATGTCATTTATAATTGGTTGAGTTGGTCGACCACTTTTATCCAATGTCATCCCACTTGTATGACATTGGAGGTCCCGCCAACTACCGATTCACTCACTCACTCTCATACAATGCTTAATTTGGATTGCAATTAATCACACAGTGATTACTCTGCATCGCATTGTCACATAAAATTTCGTTTTGCTTTATTGCAACTCGATAGATCATTTCCGTATTTTGAATCATTTGATGATTAATAATTCGGATGTTATAAAATGTTCATTGATCATTGATGATAAAAAATAAATCGTGACTCTGTTTGAACATTCATTTGCCATATTTTGCAATTGAATTTTTTTTTTCAAACAATATTCTGCAATACGATCGCAGTCACACAAACTAATACCAAAGTCAAAAATTCATTCTTATTACAACTAATAATAAGTTTATGAATTAAGACTCATTCATGTAAAGTTTCGTTTTGCTTTAATGCAACTCGAACAATATTTTCCGTGTTTGGGATAATTTGATCATCAATAATTCGGACTTTCTTTATTGATCGATAATAATAAAAATTAAACTTGACCTTTTTGTTTGAATTGAATATTCATTTGCTATTTTTGCAATTGAATTTCTTTCTAACAATATTCTGCCATAAGATCGCAGTTATATGAACTGATACCAAGTCGAAAATTCATTCTTATATTTTATAAGTTTATGATTTGAGACTCAACCGGATCAGTATAATTTATTATTTACAATCGCCAAAAACCGAACCGAGTTGTACAATCAGAATGTCTCTTCTCGAATCGATGGAAAGGTTGAGAACAACGATTGATGAAAACTTCTCGAGAACATTCAACCTGATTGAATCCCCGATAATGAGTCAATCCCAAATGAGAACTCCACTCATGAAACAGACAGACATGCACAATACACCGAGTGATTCGACCAATAACAGCAGTGTCCTCGATTATATGGCACAAAGTACTGAGTCCACATACCCATCATTGGGCCCTCAGTTGAGCTCACCCTTTATGGCACAGGCCAGGGTGCGGTCACAAAATAGTCAGTTGATCACACCAGTGACTCAACCTGACTACAGTGCACAATGGGCTCAATACTACCATTCACAAGGCATGCATGCACAGGCTGCACTGATTGAAGCAAGGCTGAAACAGACCTGCTCATCAGAACAACATCAACTGCCAGTGCAGTCTACAGTAACAGCCTCGAATACCAATTCAATGGTTTCGAAAGTTGACTCGCTTCCCAATGCCTCACATCGTGGTTCACCACTGTGGTACACAACGTCGTTGATTGACCGCATGAAAAGTGTTCACCATGTGCAGGTAGTTAGTGAGCGGATCACAACTGATAAGACCAATAACATGGTCTATCATTCGGTGGTTTTCAAGAACAACGATGTTGACACACAACAATTATTCGAGCTGACTGATCGACCCTTGACGGGCGATAGAAAATCAGCTTCGAATAAAAAGTCGGACAGTGGTGCCACACAAACCAACGAGTTCGGTTTTGGTGCCAAAGCCAAGGGACCGATTTCAAAACACAAGGTCGCTCCCAGAGTCAACAAGACCAACCACCGAGAAGAGTTGACATCAGTTAATGTCAAACGTGCCAAAGTCATCGGCACACCGACTCGTTACTGGTTCAACAGCAACAAAACCAAGGTGCATACCCACGCCTCGCGTGATGGTACCAATGCACGAAGACCCAAATCTAAATACAAGATTTGTCTATCGCGACGCAGACACGCATTCATTCCGCGATCCGGGTCCCAACCGAGTGAGAAGGTCGTCTGCCATGATGGTACCAACAACCAAGGACCATCATCGCGATACAAATTGGGTTCTATTAAAGTGCGTCCACACATTCGTAGTGTCGGTACAAACGCACATGGGCCACAATCAAAGTACAAGACCCATAATTACAAAGAAGCATGTAAACCACACCACGGTAAAGCCACCGTTGGACATGCGGAATCCGTTGCGCAGCCTAACCCACTGCGAACACATTTTATCAACCAGTTCTACCATAACATCTCTAACGCGCATCAGAACTGGTACATTAAAAGCCTTTACACTAACATCGTATCGGCTTGCAAAACAACTTACGGATTCAAACATCACCTCGTCACCCCGCCCTTGGGGGACCTTTTCTACGAACTTCCCTACGCTCAGTTCTAGTGTGAAAGGGGGGTGGTGTCACGGGACTGGGTTTTCAGCCACCTAAATGCATGATGTTTCATGCGGTGATCTTAAATCACCGGATTAAATTCCGATGCGCAATTATTAATATTTTGAATTCAAATTCAAACCAGTCAATCATCGCTGATTGGCTGATGTTTTGTGGTTTTCTCGCGCCCGCTAGTGCTAGGATTATCTGCCTGCCTAGATGTAAGTGCGCGATTGTTGTTTTGCTCGCTCTCTCGTCTCCCCTTCTCTACCGCTCCATCTGGACGTTGGCCACTCTACCTCAACGCGCGTGCTGCTGCCTCTAACTCTGGACCGTTCGATGGCGGATCAACTCTTCGTAAACTCTATGGACTTTAACCAATGGACTATCAAATGAATAATATGATATTATCTAAATTGCTAAATAATCATCTCTTAATCGTATCTAAAATTCAACTCTCAAATTATAATTCAATTTGATTCGCTTATTTGACTTACTATTGACCCTGCTGTACTCATATTGATTCCGGGACTGTGCGCGTGCAACGCTGCCCCAGTGATTCGATGCCCAGCTAGTAACAATGCATTCTATACACAACATCACTTCCCAATATTCAAATCAATGCATTTTTTCTAGCCCCGTGTGTTCACCAATGCATAAAAGGCCAGGTGACCGCGGCCAGTAAACCAGTCTACAAAGAAATCCAATTTTCATATCATAATTATATTTCATATATTATTGTCTTGTCTTGCATAACCTTTGCCCATAATAACTTTTGCTATTGAAAACTATTTCATGCTAATTGCATCATCATAACTTTGCCTTCGTCTTATGAACCTAATTTATGACTAAATTTGGTCAACCGTTGGCTATTTGTATCGGAAACAATTCATCCAATTCTTTATCGTAATTATTCCATTGGATGTAAAGTAAACAAACAATATTTAAATATTTCGTGTAATTAATACAAACAATAATCAATCCGACTCGATGCCGCTGCCGATGTCCGTCACAATGGCCATCACCATCGTCTCATCGAATGATTGTTAGTTTTAAGGTCGGTTTGGTTTTCACTTAGAAAGTTTCTCTTATAACTAAACCATCTACTTTAATTCTTTCTACCATTAGTCAGTTTCAGGTTTTATTATTCCAACTCAATTCGTTATTTTATTAATTGAGTGCTAGCCGTTTTAATTTGGCCACTCATTTGGGAAAAGGGTGTCTGTCGCTTTCTTAGACGCACTCGGGTGTTGCTACTTTCTTTGGCACACTCAGGAACGCTGCGGTTTCTTGCCCGTTCCAGTGTATCACTGCTTTCTTGAGTGATACACGTAAGTTAAGTTAGGAGTGGGATTTTCCAGAATCCATTGGATCTGGGACCCACGTACACGTGACAACACCCAGTCATTGTACAACGAGGTTGGAAAGGAGTCCACCTCGAGGGCATGTAGTGAGATCTACTGTCCAAAGTGAACAGAATTGCCATTCGGTAGGCAACTTCTGGGATCTTAATTCTTGTCCGGAGTGACTTGAATTATCAAAAAAGATCCTCAATCGATTGATTGATTCACGCTGCCTGTCTCAAAGACCAGGTCCATTAAATTGGAACAATACCTGCGATTAAATTCGTACGGTTATAATTTGATTGAGCCTTGAGCCAGTCATTGAGAATTAATCTCAGGGTGTAGCCTACGGGCGAGATTATTCTTCCATTAAATTGGACAGTGAATTTTGTTGGCCTATTGCCTTCAAGCCTATACATTCACTACCATCTTATGATGATGTACCAGGGCTGTGATGGTCATAGCAGCGCCTGAAGACTCGCTCAAACACTAAACAAGATCGATAGTGTACAACACAGACAAAGAGTGAGGAGAGTGAATTGAGTAGCATGATGTGATACTTGATTGTGGAGGATTAATATAAGAGCGAGTATAATACCACAGAGGGTAAATTCCCACTTGTATGACACCATCAATTTTGAAAAGGAGCCGTGTACCTTGCTCTTGTTCCAAAGGGACTGCGTTTAATTCACGTGCACTCACCGCATATTCGTTTGGATAAACAGGTGAAATAGAATATCCGTTTGTTCCTTCACAATTACTTTTAGATGTTAGTTTTTGACGTGGATAGTGGAGTGACAAAAACGATGGGCAGGTGATACCATATCACCTTAAAATTTATATTTAGCTGTCTGCCTTCGCAATATAAACAAACAACTAAATTTAGCATCTCTAATTATAAATGATTGCTTATCAACCTCGTAGTTTTAATCGTATTAAACGTGATTAATCCAGTGAGCTTTGATACTATCCTGACCTCAACCGGAAATCCGGGGCTAAAAACTCGCCTACAACTTAACTTTAAGTGAACAACAACTACAACTTGAGTAAATTCGAGCAAGGGGACTTACACATGCGCTAAGCATAAGCATGTGAGCATCAAACATTCGTGTACATATGATATACATTGATTATGATGCTGGTATGCCAAAAAGTTGCGGAGCTTTTGTTTTAATCGGGATCGGGTCTGACATTGCATTATTCATGAATACAGTTTTGTTTTGTATTATAAATTTTTCATGTGATTGGGTCACGACTCACGAAACGCTACGCAATGGCTTATTAATACCATTACGGTTAACTAATATGAATAATAGACTAGATAGCTGAACTAACTATTCATATTACTGTCAATTTCCGCCGTGGTCCATCGGAAGTGGAAATGTAGTTGTAAATAGAGCAAAAGTTGATGCCAATTGCCAACTCAATTAAAATTTTCACCGGGTCGATCGATGGGTTACTTTTTGTGAGTCTGCCGTGTTTGAGTGAAAAGCCAAATAATCTAATACGTATACGTTATGGTAGGACAAATGAGTTGAGGGCATTGAATTGGGCTGTTTGTTTGTTTGATTTCAGTTACTTTACTTGTGTTTGTTCATAAAATATCCCTCAACGCAATAATACCAGTGCATAAGCCCACAATACAAGCGAAGCAATCGATTTTGAAATTGAGATTTTTCATATTTTTCAGACGTTGCCGACGACGACTTCCTGCTGGACAGTGGTCTGCTTGGGGAAGAGGGCGATGACGATCGAAGTGTGCATCTGAACCGGAAGGAACTGGACGACCTGGAGGATGAGTTCAGCAACTTCGGTGATGCCTCCGTAACCAGCGAACCTGTCGAACAGATTATGGGTTGGTTGTAATAACTAGTCAGTTCGACCATTTTCCTATCCTATATCTTTTCTTTTTTTTGAACCAGACAAGGTTATCCTTTTTAGTAGAGTTAAATAAAGGTCATTGCAATAGGAGTCTTTCGAGGTTGTCGAAGCGTATGAATGTAGGGTTGGGTACAACTTATGAGGATGAAAAAGTATAAAAGTTGAACGGTGTATTTGTAAAGCCTCCATATCAGTTAGTTTATCATAATCCTCCGAGCCCGTTAATTTCAGAAAGTGTTTTTTTTCGAACCAAAATACTTATTTTGTCACATCTTTCATCTAACTTTCAGGCCCTTCCAAATCACTAATCGCTACTGATCTGCATACAATCGCTGAGGTAGAACAAGAGCTGGACGATTCGATGCGCTCCAATCAGCAGCCCATCCGTCTGTCGGATCGATTCCAAATTGCCCAAACCAACAACAATAACAGTCAAGGAAGCTTGCCGTCTTCGGCTATCAAAAATCATCTGACTTTCACCAAGCGGGGTGATTTTTCCGGTTCCGGTGCTGGTGGAGTCATCGAAGGTAATCCATTTGACTCTCCGAACGCTGCTCCGATGGGCAATGTTAATACGAGTACGGGGTCCATGTTTGGATTCGGTGGTGCTGGTGCCAGTGGCTTGGGTAATGCGTCGATGATGAGTGAGGTCGCGTTTCACACAATGGGTGAGTGGAATGAAAATGATATATGAACCTGCTGACAAGCTGACACAAAATAAGAAAAATGTCAACTATATTAGTGTAGCAAGTAGCAAAATGCATATCTCATGGTTAAAAGAAAACAGATAACGATTTGCAGACGAAAATGATGCTCGTGCATTTCTGGAGCAGGAGGAGGAAGCATTCAAAGAGGAGCATCGATTCGAGCTGCCCGAACGTTTTGATGAACAACGGATGAGCAACGCTACGTCCTGTTGGGATGGTTGGTCACTTCATTCACCTTTTTACTTTTTCACTAAACTTTCACTTACTCATGCTGCTTGAATTTTGGGCGCGTCACGCACATATACATAGAATGGGACGCAACTTTCGTACGTTGTTCATGTGAAACACACTTGTGCCAGCATGTATGATGTGAGTTCAAACTGCGCGCCGAAACTTTCAGTGAATAACAAAAAAACGGATATGTCATAGTACTGTTTCACACTGATTAGAATTTCAGATATTTGAAAGCGGGTATACCATTAACGAGTATAAACTTTTTTTATTGTACCATCCATGAAAAATGGAACTCATTTGTTCCCTTGCAGCCTCACGTACAACAGCGCGCGACGACTTCAGTTTCGTGCAAACGGATGAATCGGCCAAAGTGCCGCGACCCGACTGGATGGACGACGTGGATGCGAGTCAGATATCGTTCGGTCAAATGTTCAATGCCAGATCGGCGCCTATTGGCCGGAATCTGAGCTCATCGTCCATTCTGGATGACTCGTCCAAACGGGTTACTTTTACTGTGTTATTTGTCAAACAGTTGTGACAGCTGTGTAAAATGTAATTTGTTTTTCATGTTTGTTTGATTTTGCTGAGGCGGAATGATATGTTAATGTGGCCGTTTGAATATTATCGATATGAAAACATTATGTTTGAAATCGGTCACCCATGGTTTCGAAAGTGCTCATATTCAAGCTTGGCGCCAATTTTTCGACGCTTGTTTCAAGTTGACCATTCGTCCCACGCTCGTCACACTTGAATAGAATAGTGATAAGTTTTTGTTACTTATCTATCTGGTTGAAATTTCTTGAAGTAACGATAAAAGTTTATGTATGTGAAATCAAAAAAATATAATACAAAATACAAATTTTCAGCCATTCTTTGGTGTCAAGGCAGTTCGTTCACCGAAGAATGCAGTCGGTGAACAGGCGGGAGGTAGTGCGTTTGTGGAGGTCAAACCGAGATATCTGGCTGAGGAGGTGCAGGAGGAGGAGAACGATAGTCAGATGCACGTGCTCACCGATCAACATAATGATGGTTGGAAGGTGGAGCTTAGATGAGATCTGACATTTATAAGTTGTCGTTTTATATAATGGCTCTTACCAGGGGTGGGCCGGGTTGTTGGCGTTTCGCAGGGGTGGGGGTAGAATTTTAAAATCTCAGATTACCCCCCCCCCCACCCCGAAAAGTGGGGGGGGGGGTAGAAAAAAATCTTTCGCGAAAAAGCCTTGTTTTTGCTAAAAAAATCGTTTATTATAAGGTATAAACATCACATGTACCGGGTTTTTTCAGGTTTTAACCAAAAAAATTGTCCCAGAAAATGTGTTTGTTCGAAAAAAAATTCTCACAGCCAAAAATTTTCGAAAAACGAGCTTCAAAATCGAGGTTTTGAGGCCGATTTTCTCAAAAATTTCGAGTAGGGGGGAGGGGGTAGGCGACTTAAATTTTTGTTTAGGGGTGGGTAGGCTACCCGCCGACCCTGAAAAGTAGGGGGGGTGAACCCCTACCCCCCCCCCCCCCCCCAGCGGTCCTCCTCTGTCTCTTACTCTTCATATTCAACATTTTGAACCTTTCGAGTTGTTGGCCTACAAATAGCTATGTTCCAAAATATTAATATTGCTTTGAGTTGAGTTAAGGTAGGTAAACAAGGTTAATGGTATGGCTGGTTTTTTCAAAGATATCGCCTAAAATGTGTGCAATTGGAGTTTCCATCATGCGATTGTTCGCAGTTAACCATCAGTAAGATTACGGATTTTTTTTTCTCAGACTCCAACGGCACAATAACGTGTTACGAAGAACCACGATCGGCGCATGTGCAATTCGATACCCTTAACTCGAGTCTGGACACGCTGTCATCACGAACCGCATCTGCCATGTCATCCACGGCCAGAACGTTTAAACCCAGGTAATGTGAAGGGGGGATACTTTCATGATCCATTTGAAGAAGATGTCTATTCTGATTGGCTGAACACAATGATATATATGCGTGTGAAGCCCGGTTTTGTAAGCATTGTTCGTCTTCTCTCCACTTCATCCATCTTCCAATAAACATGTTCCTCTATTCCCTGTTGTGCTAGCCGGTCATCATGACCACACGTAACTAAACCATTTGGCTGTTGAGGTGCGTCGCTGAGTGGCAGCTCTTGGTAAAAAATCCCGGCTCAACTTTTCAGCTGTTGTGTTTGTGTGGCGTGTGTGTTCGCACGCTCGCATGCGTGTTGCAGCAGTGGTGTAGCTGGCGGCACGCTGGGAAGGATTTCAGGAACATTGACAACAGTTGCAACATTAGCTTGATAAAGCTTGTACGCTCATTGCGTTGATGATGATTGCAGTATAACGTGCGCTAGTGAATGCATGCAGTTTGAGATTGCAAAGTTGTGTGTTGGTTTATTGGTTGGTTGATGGATTGAAAGTTGTTTCATGAACCGATTTTAATGAAATTTTCTGAAAATTATTTCGGAATTGAAAGCTTGTGAGTGTGGTATTCAGCGGAAAGTTTCTGAAAGTTTTCTCGAAGTTGTTTACGTGTTCTCAGGGTTACCGACGAGAGTTGAAAGTTTTGTTGTCTGGCACAATTCTGCGGTTTTGTGTTGCTTTAATTAGCAAGGACAGGTGTTGCTATCACTAGCTTCGACCAATTAATTGTCTGGTACTTAGCTGCGGTTAAGTATTTCATAAACGACGGTGATACTCAAAAGAGTTTCGGCCATTAAAAGTTTTGACGCCTGGTACAAAGTTGTGATTTTGTTACTGTTAAAGGCGGGTGGTGCTTTGCATCGGCCAATAAAGTTGTCAGGTAACGGATTGAACACAGTCATTGAAACTTCTTGATATTCAGAACTGGAACTGATTAAAACCAACTCAAGTAAAAGTTGTTTAACACATAAAAGTGTTTTGTAAAGGTGGTAATACCGATACAATTGTTGAATAATTGATCCGTGAAAGGATTTCATTGCAAAGGTGGTAATACCAATGCAATTGTGAGTTGTCAATCGGTAAAGGTTGATTGGATTATTAATCGGAAATTATTGTTAGGTGGATAGAAAGCCGAGACAATTGATTGATTGATTGGAAACAACATTGAAGATTGTTGTACACATAAAATATTGTTTGGTGGGTTAACCAATACAATTGTTTATTGATCTGAAATAAGATTGATTGTGATTTGAAAAGGTATTGTGAGGTTGTAATACCTACAAACAAGTGATTGTTGTTAAATCTGAAATACGATTGAAACACAGATAAAAATGCCTAACGAGTTCGGATATCGTTATGGGGATAAAATCACGTACGGTGAATGCCGGAAATTATTGAAACATCACGGAAAAAGTAATTTCGAGAGTGCACGAGTGGTTTTCGTGAACGTGATGGAGGTATGCAGTCACACGCAGGGGTTGGAAAATATTGAAACACCGCGTGGTAATCTGATGGATACACCTAAAAATTGGGTGGAGAAGATGATTGTGTTCATCAATGACGTGTTTGAGGTCGTTGATGAGTTGGATTGGCCTGAGGTACATCAGAAAAGTTGGCCATTGGTTGACATACATAATGTTTCAACCAGTTCAGTTTCAGTGAACAGTACGCAGGATAGTCCTGTCGTGACTGGAAATGATGATAATGCTGAAATAACGAAGCAAACGCAGAGTACGTATGTTACTGCGAGTAAATCGGTGAAGGTTATGCATGATAGTGTAAAACCGAGTAGTCTGCACGATGATATAGATGTGGACGGTGCTCACATGAAACACTGTCGAATGGAGAAGACATTGTCGGCTGCGCCAGTTATGGTACAGCCTGTAGGTGTCGATCCAACGTCCGGTGTCTGTGATACTCCGTTACGCAGTCATGTTGTCTGTAGACAAGAGGTGCGCAGTGCTAATGGTTCATGCGGTGGTATGTCGTATGCGCAGTTAGAGATTCAACGTCGTGATGAGTTGGATCAGAAAATAGAGAAGCGACAACAACAAATGGCACGTCTGCAGTTGTTCGCTCACACGTATGAGAAGTTGGACGGTAAAGATCCAACTAAGTATAAGTCATGGGCTGATACTGTAAAACAACGTCTAGTATTGACTGAAGCTGATAGTGGCACGTCGTTGTCACACATTAAAGTCTGCCTGACTGGTAACGCGTTGCGTTTGTATGAGAATGCCAACGACTATGTGAAGAATAGTGTATCTGAAACGTGGAGATTTCTGGACAACAGATTTGGTGATCCAAGTTGCCAGAAAGTTCGTAACAGTACGTTCCACATGTGTAATCAGGAGAAAAATCAGAGTGTGAGACACTACGTGATGGAACTGGAAAGCAGATGCTTCCTGACCAGAGATATGAAAGGCTTTGAGTCAGTGATGGTAGATCGATTATGTCATGGACTGATCGAAGCTGGTCATGTGAAGATGGCGCAGAAAGAACTGCTAAGGGAGGGAGATACCCCACGACTGAGTAAGTTGGTAAAGAAAATAGAGAAAGCAGAAAATATGGAAAAAATGCAGGAGCTGGAGGACGCGCAGTACGGTCGGCGTGTTGCACAGGAACAAATCCATGATGGACTCATGTCTGTTAATGGTATCAACAGCCGATTCTTTACCAAACGGCAGGATCGTCTGTGGTGCTCAGTCTGCAACAAGTGCTCGCATAGCACAGAAAACTGTTGTTTCGATGAAAACCGTAGAGGTTATCGACCGAATGATAGTGGAACCGGTGTAAGTGAACCGAAGTGGTACAGTAATCAACGTAAGATCTACCGTAAGCCAAGTATCAAGTGTCATCGCTGTGGTCTGTTTGGACACATTCGACGCTACTGTAAGACACAGAAAAGTGGCAAGTCTCTCAGTGATCGAACTGATGACAAATCATGTGATTCTGATGATAAGAGTGAGTTTGAGTGTATGTCGTTTACGATCGATAAATACCATGAGAAAAAACCTGAGACGCGTAAGTCTCCATACATTATTGTCAATGGTATCATGGTGAAGCATGAACGCTACTTGATGGATAGCGGTGCCAATACGAATTTGATGTCGGCCGAGTTTGCTTATCAGCTAGGACTGAATGGACAGAAGTGCCGTGAGAAAATTGATGCCGTGAATGGCACAGACATAAAATGTCACGGTGATTGTCACGTGATGGTATCGATCAAAGGTGGTAAAGGCATAGTGAAGTGCCACATAGTTGATGATTTGAAGCAAGATGTGCTGATCGGTTACAAGTCTATGGAAAGACTGGGTATCAGTATGGTAGGACCTAGTGGAGTCCGATACCAAGGTAACATCATGAGTTTCAACGAGAACTCAGTAGTTATGAGTGCAACCACCAGTACGATAAAGGCACAGCCGAAGCCGAAAAATGTGCAGAAAAAGCACAAGGGTAATGCTGGTGCTGGAGAATATTCGTATTCATCCATCGTTTATACGGACGTGGAAGTCGAGGGCGAGAAAGACGAGATCGTCAATCGCAACCTCAAGGACCGATTGAGGATCGCTGATAAACTAGCAATTAAGGCTGAGTTAAGATAACCTGAAACAGATGCGTCTGTATTCAAACAACAATAATTCTCATTGTTTGTTGGGGAGGAAAAAGTATGTTACTATTTCGGTCATTCTAATTAATATTTCTTTCAGGTATTAACTTTTCATTTCAGCAGTAGATCCTTTTGTTCAATTATTAGTTCAGTCGTTTCAAGTTAATCCATTATTTCAAATATTTAAGAGTTCAGCATGAGATATGTCAGTTTAGAACCAGCACTTAACAAAATGCTATTTCTTATATAATTCAGAATTACGATCGTGTCCCAAGGTGCAGGTTCCGACAGCAGCAACGATTCCATATGCAAATGTCCAGTACCCGATGTCCGACGTTTGCTGCTATGCCTTGATACTTATTTTGATATCTCAAATATTCACCGCTTCCTTCGCCTCATTGGCGTGGAGAAGTCAGAATGTCTATTCTGATTGGCTGAACACAATGATATATATGCGTGTGCAGCCCGGTTTTGTAAGCATTGTTCGTCTTCTCTCCATTTTATCCATCTTCCAATAAACATATTCCTCTATTCCCTGTTGTGCTGGCTGGTCATCATGACCACACGTAACTAAACCCTTTAGCTGTTGAGGTGCGTTGCTGAGTATAACTATAAATTTTCGAAACAGTTTCGTTTTTTTTGATTGCAGTATTTCGATTAGCACCACTTCTCTTTAATATTTAACGAGTTGAGTATAGTTTCATGCGAATAAGATCAAGAGTGCATTTATTTATTTTCAGCAGTCCGACTAAATCGACCAAGTCATTACCTCGATCTTCCACACCCACCGACCGACCGCCCATGGTTGATGCTCATCGCTCACTCTACACAACCGTCGATTCCACAAGAAGGGTTTGTAGCTTCCATGTTTTACGGTGATTATAATGAATTTTGAAATAATTGAAGAAATTTTAACTATGAGGAATGTTGTGACGGACGAATTAAAATCTATCTTCAGGTCAGTAAGGTTAAGGTACACATTTTCTGTACCTAAACGAATACATGATTCTGCCACACCGACTCTCGAACTTTTCAGAGCAGTCAATGGTTTCCTGACAACATGCCTCCGATGGCATCAGAACAGCCAACGAATCCATCTTCTGCCGGGCAAGGATCAAACTCCCCCATTACCAGCAGTATTCGCAACAACAACAGTAGCAACCACAACAATATCAAAGTCAACAATAACCAAGACAATATAAACAACAGTATTAAGTCAGCCGATCCGTCATCACGGCGGGTATCGGGCACAATAAATGTTCCGAAATCGGAAACTGAATCATCAGAACCAGCGGACATCAGCAGATCCAACAATCGCTTCACTGAACGGTCGATGGCGACGTCGAGTAAAGCTGAACCTGATCGACAGCTGCAGGGTCGTGTTAATAACATCAGTCAGTCTGCGCCCAATAACTCTACGTTTTGCGAAAGTTGGTTGTGTGTCAAGTTGAACTGTCGTGTCGACTGTTAAGTGTGACATAGAGGTTGTCTAGCTTAGTTGGTTGAGTGTTAGACTTTGGACCGCCAGGTCCCGGGTTCGACTCTTGGCTGCTATGTTGGGTGGTGGCGGTCAGCGTACGGGTGAAGACACACTCGAAATAGCCCGGTACGCACACATACGATTACCACTGATAATCGTGCTCGAGTTTGGAGCCAACTCTGAGGCTGGAGTGGCGAGACGTATCCTGGTGAGAGCAGGACAAATCCCAAACAACCTCTCCCTCACCGTATGTGGTTCACCGATGTTGTGAATTGAGGGCCAAACAAACAAAAAAACATAGAGGTTGTGATAGTGTAGTAGTTAGTTATTGCAATACAATATGGAAGGATGGGCTCAGCTGAGCACAAGTCAGTGTGGAGACAGTTATCATAATTTCCAGTACTATTCACAAGATCAGGCACTCCGGTTTTTTTGGTTTGATATGATGTTGTTTTGTTGCTGGCGGTATGGGTGGAGGTTGTTATGTTGTTTGTTGTTGTTGTTTTGTTGTTGTTATAAATTTCATTTATACTTAGCTTTTAACTGTATCATGTCTTAGTTCATTATTTTTATTTATTCATTCAGCGGAGACGAGCACGCTGTCCACGAGTGAGCTGCGTCGTGTGTTCGACCGAATTCCCAATAATACGAGCTCGGCAGCCATTGCTGAAATCATTGCCGCCACTCGGCAACAACTTTCACTCGGTTACTCACTTTTATGCTATTGAAACTACTACTTTATCTTTAATATTACCACTACTAAACGTTGTCATACGTGAAAAACTGAATAGAGATCAAAATAAATCTCAAGAATTTCGTTGTGGTAGCACAGTTCACAAACCATGACTCAGTTGTTTGAATTCCACCCTTGGAAATTCAAATTACTTAATATGTTGATGGGATATCTTTGGTGATTTTTCATTGTTGGTCTCATAACCACCTTCAACTTCTGATCTCAGGTCGTCAACAGGCTCAGGCTCAGAAACGTCGTTCCGAGTCTACGTCCAAAGCTGCCGATACCACGCCCGTGGCACAAAAACACTCGTCCTTGATGGCTGCTTCAAGTGGCGATGAAATCGAAAAAGTGTTGGTATTACTTTAGAGTAAAAACCTTCTTGAATAACGATGAACATTACCTATTATAACTGCTGTCAGTCATAACTGGTTTTGGCGCCAATTCAAATATCCAAATATTACTGAGCCATCGAACAGTGGCTATTAAGATGTCAAATCGGTCTAAATTATTTTGGCGCGAATTCAAATCTGCCAATATTACAGGAATCACCCAACAGTGGCATCACCCGAGCTGATGCCGCCACCGAAACCGCGTGTTCTGTTCGATTGCAACAGATCGAACATTGTCAACAACAACAAGTCCAACTTTGCCATAAATAAGACGAACGTTACCAACAATAACTCAGCGTCACGCGTGCTGTTCGAGTCGAACAAGTCCAATATGATGACCAACTTCAATGGATCGCCAAACAATGTTGTCGTACCTGTGCCGATGCCCATGAAACGGTCTTCCAATGATGTTGGTCGGCATTTGTTGAGGATTCGAAAGAGTCATTTCATTTCATCATGATGAAACACGGTTAATTATACAGGGTGGTTAAAAAGGTAACATTTTTAAGCTGAACTATGCTGTTTCTAGTATGTTAGTAATAATGCCCAAATTTGCAGTTCAATCTGATGTCCGTGCCAAAAGTTATTAAGATTCAAAATGTGGCCACTCTGTATTTTATGATTAGCCGAAACCGAAAAGTTGTTCAAAATTTTTTTGTTGTTGAAAGTACACTTCATTGAAATGGGAGATGCAACAACGAACAAAACACCACACACCATTTTCAATTGTTTCAGTCGACCTGCAACTTCTCGACCATCTCCAATCGAGTGCCGACGGCAACGTCAACCCCGGTTGCTCGTAGTGACTCGAGTCAGGTTAATGATGATGGATCGTCTGTATAAGTATAGTAGAATTATTAGACTAATTCTATTACATTCAAGAAAGTAAACAATTTAAGTTCTGATCGGTTTCTAACCCACTACCTTTTGATCAGTACACAGACGTTCTAATCGCTAAACGTTCAAGCAGACAGTCATATCATATGTATTTGTTTACAGTCTCGTCGTCGACCCGAGTCATCGGCCAGTCATCAGACGGGCAGCAGCGGTGACGCCGTGGCTGCTAAACAACCACGAACCGTTGAACCGCTGCCAGGTTTATTTTCTGTTTTTTATTTTCGTATAAATTTTTTTGTTGATTAACTCTCTATTATATTCTTATGTACAGTAAATGAAAAGCTGCGAAGTGACGGAAGGAATGAAAGGTATGAGAAGCCCAAACAACCGTCGTATTTTTTACCAGATATATCACCTAAAAGTGCGCGACGCTCGTGGACGGGCAAGTCAACGTCAACCTCGGCTGCAGGCAGTTCGTCGCGTCCCGTCAGTGGCACGTTGGTTCTACTGGCATATGCTTTACTGACGTTGATCTTAACTGGCTATTTTTTTTTACTGACGACTTTGATATTACCCTTCGCTATTTATGTCCATTAAAAAAACCTAAACTGTTTTTCCTTTTCGGTATGTGCCTCATCATTTGGTTCAGCTGTAACTAGTAATAGTTAATATCACGAAACACAAATCCGTGTTTCAAAGCTTTTGTGTGGAAATTTTGCGTCAATAAAGAAAACTACAAAAAAATTATTTTAATTGATTACAGTGGTATGGCACGCTCGTCAGGTCCGGTGAGTCTGTTGCTGGCCAATCGCAAACAACTGCACTTTGGGTGTCGTCCACTCGATCAGCCGGCCTACCAGTCGATGGTGATCAAGAACGCCGCCAAGTATTCTATTAATGTCACCATATCGTTGAGGAGACACAATTCCGGATTCCAGGTTTGAATTATTTATAAAACGAATATAAATTTAACTATTTAGTTAAAGACCAGTTTTAATGTCTTCATATCGTTGAGGAGACATAATGCCGGATTTCAGGTTTGAATTATTATAACGAATATATAATTAACTATTTAGTTAAAGATCAGTTTTTTACAGTCAGGTTCGCCGAATGAAAAATATTTGTCATTTTAGAGTGTCATTTGGACGGCGTAAAAATTTAGGTACATTTGTGTGACAAAATATCAAAAATAGGTATTCTCAACATTTCGCGAAATCTTATTATAAAACTTTTGAAAAAATTAGCCTGCCCTTTTTGATAAGCATGTAGCCAGCAAAACATTTTGTAAATCACTTTCTGATTCAAATGTTCAGCTCGACATTAACTGTTTTAGGTGGATGGTGTCAAGTCGAAGACGAATGATGTAGCCGTGATGCTGGGACCGGGCGAGCAGCACAATGTGAGCGTCGTATTCACGCCCACCACCGTGGCCGCTTATCAGAATAAACTTTGCCTCCTAACCGAATGCAACGGATTCAAACATGATGTTGGTTGGACGGGAAACTTTAATCTGAGTTTGGAGTCTTTCGGGTTTCGGGTATTAGTTCAAAGCCTGATATTTGATGAAAGAATTTTGAAATGCGCAAACCTGCCTACAGTAGTTGGTGTTGGCGCGCTATTTGAAATCGAGCAAGCACTCTACAGGGTGGCCCAAAAAAACTAGCACGACTTTGGCGGCACGTAATTCGAGCTGTGGCAGGGTGAAACTAGATTTCTATGTCTGGTTCGAAAGCACATGTCTTCAGCTACTTTGAATTAAAATATTAAATTTTTTGGCAAACTGTGCACAAAAAATATGCACAAATTACCGAAAAACACGATTTTTCCCATATTTTTGGCCGTAAATTTCACTTTATCGCACATAATGCACCGCAAAAATTCAAACAGAGGTGTCGCTGATATCAGTTAAATTGTAAACATGACAAAAACACAAATGATATCAAAGTGGATCAATTGAAGACATATTGAATTCAATATGTTCAATCTGCCCTCCACCCTCTTTTGTGAGAAATAACAGCCTTTTCATTGGCTGACAGCGGCATTTCTGCGTGGAACGTGTAAAGTAAAGCTTACAAAGAGAACCGTTATACTTCAAAGCAAGTTAATAAAAAAATTAAAGTCTAAATTAATGCAGGCTCGTTGTGTATGCTGCATGCAGTATAACACACGCGCTATGTTATAATATAATGCAGCAAGCTCAACTGACGCGTGTGCTGGCGCTGGGCATGCAGCAGGATGGTTCAGATTTGAATTTCGCGCGTGTTATGGTTATTTTCCAGCTACGCGGCATGCGATGTGAGTTGGCCGTTGCTTTTAGGTAAATAAGTAGCTGAAGACATGGCGAATTCACTGGCATTCGTATTTTTTTGTAATCTCCACTGTGTTCTTTTATAAACAGCTTCAAAGTCGTGCTAGTTTTTTGGGCCACCCTGTATATGCTTGGTTGCGGGAGTACGCATCTACTTTGGGCGATTAGAAATGTAGAGGATAATCCATTTCTTGCATGACTTTTCAACAAGGCAACCTGTTTTCCGTAATTCTTATGTTATAATAGAGTTGTTTTCCAGATCGAATTGTTTGGTTTCGGCGGTACATCTGAACTGGCGCTGCAGAAGTACGACACTCGTGGCAGGGGTGTCAAAGAGTTCAACGTTTTTGTGCCCAACTTGGCGTCGAGCAAGTGCACGTTCACGAGGAGTATTCGGTTGCAGAACCGTGGGCAGCGCGATGCGTTTGTGCTCTGCGTGGCTTATCAAGGTGAGAAACAATTTGAAGTTCATGTTGTTTATCTATCAGTTTATGTAAGCCGTTAACAGCAGTTTCAGAACAATTTTATTGGGTGGGAAACATCAGTATTAAAAAAGTAGGAGTCTTATCTGAAAGCTGAGGAAAATCGGGTAGTCATAGTTTTGATGAATGACTTTTTCAGACGAATCGTGCTCACACGTGTCGCCGTTCGTTTCGTTCAGTCCATCGGCGGCCATGATGATTCAGAAGGACAAGCATGTGGTTGGTAGTGGTAACAGTTGAGAATGAATAGCATTATAAGTTAAGTCTTTATTAGTGATTTATTTTTATTTCTACTAAACATAAACTCTATTCAGTTTCGTCAATGTAATTTCGGAATGTCCCTTATTTCCCTCTGGTGACTTGGAATTCCTGAGTAAACGTAAACCTAATCTAAATTCTAGGTCAAAATCTGACTAACTGACCTTATTACAATGTTGGTTGAAAGCTATAATAAATTTGTTGACATTTGTAAACTAATACATAACCCATCTCTTACAGGATCTGAAAGTGCAGTTTGACCCGCGCATCTGTGAGCCGACGGGTGACAACGACCAACTACTGGCCCACTGCAAGCTGTACTGGGGTGAAGAAATACAGCGACAACGAGCGAAAGAGTTGGCTGTGAAGTTGATATGAAAAGCATAAATTGGGGGGATTAAACAACATTTTTATCTCTATTTAGCAGAATGATGCATTCAGAATCCATGCGACTTCCATGGATTAACTATAACGAGTGCCCAGAAGCCAGGAAGAAGCATTAGAACCGATTCAGCACTCTGTATAAAAAAGATTGCTTGTTCGAAATGTACCACCGTGTTAACTTGTTATTTTGGGAAACTGGCTGACTGACAATTGTAATCATTTTGCCAGGCACCAATCGCACTGCTCCAAGGCACTCGAGTACGACCATCTCGACTTTCTGGTACAGCGATTCAACGGCGAGGAGAATCATGGCATGCCCGGTTGGTATCTTGGTTAAACTCAACGCAACTATAAAAACTGAGAGACATACTCGAAGCGCTGTTGGTGCTGAATGATATTCGTAATCAGTCATGGCTATACTTCACTATGTGTGCGACTTCAGTTCAAAAATTAATTTTGACACCAAGTGAGATAGCTCTTTGCACTTATTGATTTGTTCTACAGGTCGGTAAGTGCCTTATGTGTGATGTGATTAATCGTGCTGATCCGGTAGTTTTTCATTTGCAGATAATCTGCCGGGTGTGAGTGGCACCGACTGGCGACTGTTGACCGGATCGTTGCGATGTGCCAAACTCAACATGTTGCATGCCACACAGGTATGTTGTTGTTTTCATTGTTGTGGTTGTTGTTGTTGTTTTGTTGTTGTTGTTGTTGTTGTGGTTGATGTTGTTTTTGTTTTTGATGTTGTTGTCGATGTTATGTTGTCGTTGTTTTCTCGTTGACGTTATTACTGTTGTTGTTCTTGCTGTAACGGTTGTTGTTGTCATTATCGCTGTTACTGTTGGTACTTAGTGGTGTCTATATAATGTTTTTCTGTATATGCTATCGTTTTTGTATTTGCGAGTTCGTCTGCTAATTGCGTAACATATTTTTGTTGTTTTTGTGATTGTTATCATACCTCTTAGTTTTATGATCAGAGGTGGGCCGCAGGGGGGGGGGGGGTAGGGGGTTACCCCACTTTTCAGGGTCGGCGGGTAGCCCACCCCTCCCCCCTAGACAAAATTTTAGGTCGCCTACCCCCTCCCCCCCTACTCGAAATTTTTGAGAAAATCGGCCTCAAAACCTCGATTTTGAGGCTCATTTTTCAAAATTTTCTGGCTGTGAGAATTTTTTTTCGAAGAAACACGTTTTCTGGGTCAATTTTCTTGGTTAAAACCTGAAAAAAACGGTATATGTGATGTTTATACCTTATAATAGAAGATTTTTTAGCAAAAACAAGCAAAAAATTATATGAAAATTGAGCGTTTTATGTGAAAAATTTTTCTACCCCCCTCCCCCCCCACCCTACCCGACCTTACTCCCCCCACTTTTCGGACAGGCCGGGTAAAATGGGTTTTTCTGTCGGCTACCCCCCCCCCCCCCCCCCCACCCCCTGCAAAACGCCAAAAAACCCGGCCCACCCCTGTTTATGATAGTGGTAACGTTTTGCAGATCGACCTCGGCAACACGCTCGGTTGTACGCAGAACTTCACTCAGTTGATGCCGTGTTCCAACGACATGACCGATGTCACCCTGCAGCTCGGTCGTACCATCATGCCCAGTTGAGCTGGTATATTAAGTGCAATCAATAATATATAAATACTAATTAGTATTATAATTATGATATGATGATATTATATGTAATGCTATTGTTGTGGCAACAAATCGCAATTCCTTGAAATACTGTACTGTTAAACATATGAAATGTTTACTTTTTAACTAATCAAAGTAGATTTTTACCTCTTTTGATGGGAAAACACACTTCGCGATCATTATTCATGTAAACGGTTGTGCTGAAGTTTTTATGTTTGTCTCTCTTATGGCTACGGTTGATTACTGTTTGAGTTTTATTATTATTTATATTTATTCAATTGTAACATTCATGTATTTTTGTAGACGTTTGTTTTCTGGATCCAGTTGCTATGCACATCACCACGATACTGCACATTCACTTCTCTGCAATTACACAACACTTACTAATACTATTCTATTTACTACTAATTGTTGATTACAACTAAACTATTTTGTTGGTTCGACTCGCTGGCATTTTGCCTTGCTCATTCACTTGTTACTGATTGCACAACTTACCTGATTCAAGCAGTTTAGCACCATTTCTTTAACAGTTATTATAACATTTTACCGAAAACGGTAATTTCAGTTTACTCAGTTTTTAGGTAAGCTGGAATTAATTTGTTTATAATCTGCATATATAGTTTAACCTTCGTGATCCTTTCATTTCGATTCGTCTATTATACATTATATCAACATTGTTTTCATCGGTCTGACACGTGTTTCATTACGGATCAGGTCAAACTGAATATGTTATATAGCACACTCAAACATACACATATGTATCATGAACACACAACTCAATATATCATATTATATCAAATTAATAAAATACAATGGCAAATGATAATTGAATTGAATCAATCAGTGAAAGAGTAATGATTAGCAAAACATTGAATCAACTAGAGTGCTTCTGGACAAGAGACGGGGTGTGAACGGGGTTTGTGCATAAATCTCGCGAGATTCTTTCACAGCTCAACTTAATACGTGTTCTTAATATAACTTAATATGCCTAATTAAAATTACTTTAAATAAAAATAGTTGTGTATGTATATAGCCGTGACTGAATCTCCATACCATACTAACTAGTGTATACAATAATATTTAATTCACCGAAACTGAGCAACTGCATCATGGTAATATGTTATAATAATACAATTCGTGAACTCAGATGGCAGTAGTTTGTGGGGCACCAGCTCGATAATTACTTTATAATATTTGTTATAATGTCGAATAAATAATCTGTTATCTGATCACGCATTGAAATATACAACATAAAAAATTCTGGCAATATAATGCTCGGTGGTTGGTAGGTGTAGTGAGTAGAGTGAACGTGTTACCCAAAACAATCAATCAGTAGGATAGTTAATGAGGTACGAAATCCTGCTTGTGAGCGAATCCGTGAAGCTTTCTTTAACAATTTCATGTCAATGTAAAAAATGTATTTCATTGGATTCGTTTACAAGCTACGTTATTTTACAGTACTGTAGCATATTATGTGTAGTAGTCGCTGCCTATATCAACCGTACCATAGCATACAGTACCATAGCCTACAGTACCATAACCTACAGTACCATAGTCTACAGTACCATAACCTACAGTACCATAACCTACAGTACCGTAACCTACAGTACCATAACCTACAGTACCATAACCTACATAACCATAACCTACAATGCTATCGCCTACAGTACTTATGGTTCCACAAATATGGTACATGTTGTGTATGTGATCCTGTTGAGGTAAAAAAACAATCAAATACGATCATACGCGTGGTAGAATATCATACAAATGGGGTTGGGTCAGCCATATTGGACACCTGACACGAGATTTAACGTTGATGCATACCGGCGCAGTCAGTTGCTTCAAATCTCATTTAAGTGAAAACCGTCACGGGATTCTCTTAATCAAAAAAGTTTTGCGGCTTTCCAGATTAGGAAATCATCACTTTACGGCGTAAACATGGTTACTAGTGCGAAGCTTGAAAATAATCCACAGTTTTGTGTGCCACTTTAGTATTTCAAAAGGCATCTCCGAAAATTTCCTCTGGTCCCGAAACGATTTTCATAAGTCAGAGTGAACCCTACAACCCCGGATAGAAGAGTTCGGCGGTACTATTGTACAGATTGGAGAAGAGATTGCCGTCGTGTTTCTGCGACGATCGCTTGCTGGGCGTCATTATCGACGTATAATGCTGACGATTCGACGTCACTGACGCGTACTGACGTGGACTGTACATTGACGTGTACGTGTTGGAGCGATGCGTCGAACTGCCGAGTCGAGAACTGCCGAATCGCGACGAACTGCCGGACGTGCCGTTGATCAGCTGCGATCGGGTGGGACTGCGCGTGGCTGATGACAGTCCGCCCAGCGAGTTGGCGTGACCGTGCGAACTGTAAGATGGGAAATTGAGATATTAATCGCTTTGGTCGAGTATTGTTCTCATTAAAACGACATATGTAGTATGTAGTTGCGTTCAGTATTACTGTCTTTCACTTAACATGTCGTTTATTTTTCTTTGGAGTTGTCTGGGAGTTAATGTACTGGAGATACAGTATCTTACAGGTTGTTTT
Source organism: Daptonema setosum (assembly GCA_964036265.1). Classification (NCBI taxonomy): domain Eukaryota; kingdom Metazoa; phylum Nematoda; class Chromadorea; order Monhysterida; family Xyalidae; genus Daptonema; species Daptonema setosum. The sequence goes on from OZ038443.1 coordinate 11,068,824, forward strand.
TTTCAGTTAAACAAGAAAAATACATATGAACTTGCGATTCAGGAGAGGAGCTATTTCGTATGTATTTTGGAAATGAACTTTTTTTATAAGCCGCCTTCGATTCGTTTGTTGACTGGTTGAGATGTTCAAGTCATTATTTTCATTGCGATGTCAGTGGCTCAACGCACCATTGAATACCAAGATTGTTGTATATCGGTAAATACAGGTGTGTAAACCAGAACATCAATTTGCATGTTGCTAGCAAAAAAGCATAGAATTGTGAAAATATAAGTGAGCAGAAAGCAGCCACATCAGTGATCGGCTCACACGACTCACGACTCACTAGTCAACCTTGCTCGTATTTTTGAGTTGCAGCTGGAACAGCGCGTTCTCCAGGTCGACACCTTGGCTGTCGTTGTCCGACGAAAATACAATCAAAAAATACTTGCACAATTCTAGTTCACATGATTCTATGACATGGTTGACATACCTTAGAGTATATTGCATCCACTTAGTAAACATATTGCATCCATTCAGTAATGTTGCGAAAGATTTCACGAAGAATCTTTGTTGCGCGCGAGTTTCATGATGTTGAATGTTAGTATGTAGTTAGGAAACAATATAAAATGAAATTTCATTGAACCGTTTCACGTTGGTTTTGCAAACTCGAAAGTGCATGTTCCAGGTCTTTATGTGAGTTGTTAGTTTGTGCCTAAGCCTGAGCCTAAGCCTAATTTTAAGCCTAAGCTGAGTACAATTCAACCTGAATACGGATCGTCGGCCGTTGCCGAGGGCACCGACGGAAGACGCACGACCGTTTTGTTGGTTGAGCACCTGCAACAGGTAAGAGCAGTTGGCTGACACCATTTTTGTTTGGTTGTCATATTATTATTTTACAAGAAAATTGTTTAAAGAATTTTGATTTTTTTTATTTATTATTGTTGCGTAAAACTTTTTTTCTGCAGAACTAAATATCATATAATAGTTGGAGGGGTGTCTGCACTCTAATTATGGTTGTTAGATAAGATATATAAAGTTATTCATGAAACACATTACACACTGATACAGTCATGGAACATGAACTCATTTTCACATAACTACATACATATCTTGAATGTATGAAACTAGAATACATACTAAAGCAATGTTGCTGTTAATATTTATTAATGTTAATTGATTGCTGTTGGTTTGGTGCTGTATTATTTTTCTTCTTTGTTAGTCATAATCATAAAAACATACATACTGTGACAATCGCTTACCATAACCCCACCCAATACACCGGCTTTGGATAATTGTATACTTCTGTCCCATGCGCTGACCTACACATATGGACTTTTGTAATACCGTTATAACTAACTACACTGATGGTAGATATAATACCGTAATGGCATGCAAGTTTTACCCGACTACAATAATCCGTCTAATACTACGTCTGTAATTATTAGATTCCTAATTATAACTGTTTAAATCGTTTTCTAAACTTACTGTACAAAAGCAAACATGAATTAAAAAATATCTGAAATACATAGTATGATTTGATTGAATTACTTCCAACCTCTCGTTGCATTGATTGTCTGTGTCGAATCTCTTCCACATAAACGTCTGGCAGTTTATCTTCATCCGCGTCTCCCCGACCGACAGGTATCATTTTCACTGATGACCTGGAGTGAGTGAGTTAGTTAGTGAGTGAGTGAGTGAGTGAGTGAGTGAGTGAGTAAGTGAGTGAGTGAGTGAGCGAGTGAGTGAGTGAGTAAGTGAGTGAGTGAGCGAGTGAGTGAGTGAGTGAGTGAGTGAGTGAGTGAGTGAGTGAGTGAGTAAGTGAGTGAGTGAGTGAGTGAGCGAGCGAGTGAGTGAGTGAGTGAGTGAGTGAGTGAGTGAGTGAGTGAGTGAGTGAGTGAGTGAGTGAGTGAGTGAGTGAGTGAGTGAGTGAGTGAGTGAGTGAGTGAGTGAGTGAGTGAGTGAGTGAGTGAGTGAGTGAGTGAGTGAGTGAGTGAGTGAGTGAGTGAGTGCGTGAGTGAATAAGCTATGTAGTCATTAAGTGAACCCTACCTGCCGTGTTTGATGCGACGTTCAAAATCGATCATCTGTTTCCAGAACCCGCTGTTTGGTCGGATAATGGGCCGGATGGCCTTCACATGTTGATAGGCTTCCCTGTAGTGTTAGAAATTTACAAACTGATTTCGTGGGTGAGTAAGTAAGTAAGTAAGTAAATCAGTCAGTCAGTCATTCAGTCAGTCAGTCTGTCAGACAGTCAGTCCGTCAGTCAGTCAGTCATTCAGTTAGTCAGTCAGTCAGTCCGTCTGTCAGTCAGTCAGTCAGTCAGTCAGTCAGTCGGACAGTCATTCAGTCAGAAAGTCAGTCAGTCAGTCAGTCATTCATTCAGTCAGTCAGCCATCCAGTTGTTCAATCAGTCCGTCAGTCAGTCAGTCAGTCAGTACGAACCTGAGTGTCATATTATCGTATTTCATCAAGTACACGATACAGAGACTGGCACTCCTCGACACACCAGCCACGCAATGTACCAGGGTACGCTCTCCGTTCTTCCGATTCTGATGGATACGATCAGCTACCATATCGAAGTAGGTGTCCAGTCGAGAAAATGGGTGGTCTTCGACCCGGATCTGAATGGAGTAATGTTGTTCTAAAAATCTAATATCCGACAACCTAATGGTCGTCCGATGATCGAAGTATTTTCAATGTACTTCACTTCATGTTATTTTATTTTAATTTGTACTTTTGGATATTTTGGTTGTACAAGATATTAATGTGTTATTTACTGTACAAGGAACTTTCCAATAACGTCAATTATAACTGAACATATAACTGTTAACTTTAGATTACAGTCTCACACAGGTAATAACCAAATCTAATATTTGTTTTGTTGATTTTTGAATCAAATCTGATCTTTAATTAAAATATTTCAATCATTAAATCAACTATAACTTTCAATGGAATCTAACCTTAACATAATCGACGCCATTAATATAAGCATTAGGTTCCTCAGTCGTGACGTTGACGATACAAGTGATCTGTTTGCCCAGGATCTTCTCCTTCTTCAGTGCTCCACTACCAGACAGGAACAAATAATCGGTGATCTCTGATAATGTATTGAACAGGGACATGTGTCCCCGGGAGAGGCTCAGCATTATTAAAAACAATGTTCGGTTCAATTTTCTTGTTAAATTTATTTGAAAGACTCTTTGGTATCCCTGATATTGTAAAGCGCCTCGATTGTTGATGATTGAATTTTAATGTTCGCTCAGTCACAATGTGTATTTAGTTGTGATTATCTGACCGATATTATTACGGTTTTAGAAATCATTCGCGATTATGTGATGGATGTTTCGCTGGTAATAAGAAATCTGGAAATATTGAGATTCATTAGTTTGCTTGGTGCATACAATAAATACATACAATACATACATACAATAAAGTGGACCAATCAAGAGTTGGAATCAATTTACTGGAACTCGCAACACGTATTAATGGCACCTGTTAATGTGATCATAATGGTAAATGGTATCATAGTGAAAGTTTGGATGGATCTGGCCGATTGAACTGTCAACGTACTTCACTATCACTATCGATCAAGAGTATCGCCATGCTGTTGCCAACACAAGTGAATAAAATTAAAAATAGCAACGTCAACAACAACTACAACTTCCTAAATTACAGTTATTTTGAGAAACAATGAAAAATTAAGATCGACAACAAACATATTGGTCTGTTGTTACCTTTTTGTCCGAGTGAGTGAGTGGTATATTATGAATCGGCGTGGGTGTATGGGACAGAAATAAAGTTTATTGAATTCTCACGGCAACAGGTAAACCCACCGAAATAGAGGTGCCAAACATTGCCTCTCCACAAAGCATGTACGTGGAATATACGGTAAATGTATATACAATGTACCTACAGTATATACATATGTACATGTACCATATACATACATACATGTATGTACCATATATGTTGAAGAATCCGAAAAGAAACCCGGAACCAAGTATGTAAGTGTGCTACTAATATTGATGCTAAATTGTGATAAACAAATAAAGTTTTATGTAAGGTTTCGGCGTACAGGGTATACCCCATAGGGTATATAAGGTCCATTCACGGGTCATCATGACAACCGTACAACAAAGCCATAATTTTTCACGCCACCCAAAGTTTGCAACTCCGATGGCACTTTGGCGAAAATCACTGGAGAGTGCATTTTCCCCTGTTGTTTTTCTAGTATTTGAACGTAGATGACAGTCAATATCTCAAACCTAAAAATTTTAAATTTGTAGACAATTCAAGTTTTCAGAAAGTTTTTCGCTCGCCACTGAAGCACATCAGCGTCAGACTGACTTTATACGAAAACACATCGAGGTGCTAATGAGCTGATTAATGATGCGCATGACCGATTACGGCCCGGTGCTTATACAGGTGAGGATGTGCTTGTGACGGGTGCTGATGGGTGCACTGATACAAAAGCAGGTACATACTACATACTGTAGTGTGGCATACATGCGAACACGAACTCGCATAGAAATCATGCCACTAACTTTTTTAAACCATTGCGTAAAGCAAGAAACGTTAGTATAAAGGTGACGGGTAGATGGATGCATTTAAATAATGTTGGGTACATCACATGTAATGGTATCATCACTCTACTTACATACTACTGATATTGGCTACTTTACTATTTCCGATGTAAGCCCTTCATTCATGGTTTGGGCAGTAAGAAAAAAGCGATTGAAAACTACCTACATACGTTAGATTCGTCACGATGATTTATGGTTAAAGTTGAATAAGATGAGACAAACTATGAATGAGTACCATCAAAAATGAGATGCTTAATCGGGAGCAATTAATTAGATTAATGACATACTTCGCACTATTTTTGAACGTAAGTAACGCGCATCTATGTATTTTTAGTACTTTAACTTTCACTCACTCAATCTGGCAATCATTCTAAATTATCATGATGACGATGCATTCATAAAGTCAGAATGTCATCAGAAATGCTTATGACATTTGTGATCAGGTCGTGTCGTAGACGAGTATCCAGTAGAAGACGCGCATAAGCCAAAATAAGCCGCTGCCTCACACACAGACGATATACGAGAAAAACTTCCCGACTTTGCGTGTGCCATCATCAGAATGACGTCTGACGGGTGAAAACAAATTATGTGCAAACTTTTCTGATGAAGACACAATCAAATCATTCATCTTGCAAAAAAAACATTCGCACACCATTCAACTTAAAAAAACTGCAAAACTGCAGCTTTTTGCTGCACCCTAGGAAGGAAGGCTTTCCTGAATCCGCAATAGAGCACGGATGTTTCGTCCAAATAGGAAGCACTTTCACCAAACAAGGAAAAAGTGACCGTCCCACAGTTAATTTCTCTACATCTCGACGAGAATTTTGCTGATTAACCATGAAAAAGGCACAGTACGTAGCTCCCTCCTTCTCATCCGCTACTATGATCATGTGTCAGAGGATCATGGATCAAGATGAAGATGCGCCGTGCAAAATTATCGTGCTTGGTAGCGGATTATCCACATCAGGAATGATCTGTTTCCCGTATTTTTGAAATATTCAGAAAGTAAAAGTTTCAGGGTTACGGCTGCCAATTCCCACTGTCTGGGGAAATGAAAATTCCCTCTTCCTTGCCGTGGGATTATCCATTGGGACTTTCTGCTCATCCGCCGAATGTGCGTGCCAAATATGCGTTAATTATGGATGCCGGCATGACTTAACGCCGATTCGTCAACTTCCCTAGCGGAAGGAGGAAAAAGATGTGGAATTCCCTCCTCTTTAGCAATTCTAAAAATAGAACTTAAATTTAGGGTGTATGTAACATACAGTCAAATCCACTCTTTTTGCAGGATTGGCTCATTCCCCAATGGTCGACTTATAATAAAGCTTGCAAATGTGAGGAAAACTAGCGAAGTAGATTATCGGGTGACCTATTTTCATTATCAGTGCTTTTTGTATAGGTTGCATGAAAATATTTTTTAGCAGATGCAAATGAGGTTGAAAGTTCGGTAGATCAAGTACAAGCCCAACAAGAGGGAGATCGTTTTTACATGAGAGATGCAGTTACTGAGGGATCTGAAAAATCAATTAATCAGTTTCATATTTGAGACATTCTGATATGGATGCCTGGATGGCTTCAGTAATAAACAAGTTCCAGTAAAAAATTCACTGGCACGCGTGATCAGTCTAAGCAACAAATATCGAGCGGTTGTCAAAAAAGGGCAGGCTAGCCAAAAACTGGTGCCTGGAAAATTTTCTGACTTGCCTGATGTTCTTCAAAAACAGCCACCACAAAATGATATATATGTACGTGACATTTTCTATAATATGTACATCGTCACGAGAAGTGAGATACTGTAATAAACGTTTATTTACAGTAAATATAGCCACCAACATTGATGTTACTGTCCACAGAAGAACTCTTCCGTCTGCGTGCGGTTCCATGAATTTGTAATCAGGCAAGTTGCATCACTGGAATGGAGTCTATTGTTGTAAGCACGTGCTTAATGTCGGGTGCCAGTGTGTTTCTGGTATTGTTTCATCATGATGATCACTAGCGGACGAGAAAGAGAGGGAAGAGTGAATTTCTCTTCTCTTTGGCGGTTTCAAAAAGTAGAGTTTATTTTTTAAGGTGTAGGTACTTACTACTACTTTCTGCCGATTCCCCTCTCTTTCGAGAGATTCCCCTGTCTGTGTAGGTTTGGCTCTTCCGCCAGTGATGATGATGATGATGTCTTCTTGTGTCGGCAAGTTATGAGCACAGAAATAGGATACATATAATGGTACATGTACATGTACAGTATGTGTGTGCATGGTATGTACTTCAGATGGAACGCGGTGAGTCCAGTTATACCAAGTGTGTCAGGGAAACGCTGGCAGAGAATTCCAGGATAATAACTCCTACCAGCTTAACAGCCAGGGATGGAACGGTTGGAAATATGCTTATACGGATTCACATATGTACATACATAGTTAATTGAGTCGACTGTTCTACTACAAAATTCTACACTCTACTGCATGTGTTATGATTTTCGTAGAAAGGTCACTGAAATGTTTGCACTTAAGATTCGATTGGACATTGTCAAAGTCATCATTCATATGAAAAAATATGTAATTAAAATTATGTATAAGAAAAATACGTATGTAAAATTACGTATGTATGGGAGAAATATGTATGTGAAAATTGTATGAAGATTTCCGTAAACAAGATGATTCCTGTTGTCAAAAGGATTGTTGTTTTCCGGCAACAATAGTTTTTAATATATCAGGTACACATGTACTTGTTGTTATCGAAAGCATGCGTACATGTTATGAAACCTGACGTTTCCAGAGAGACTGGACTGAGTTGTTGATGTTGTGGAGATTTTTTAAATTAAAACTGTCTATATTAAACTAAATTGTTGTTGTTGTTGTGGAGGTTTTTTTCCTTAACAATGTTTAGGTTTGACTGAATTGTTGTTGTTGTGGAGTTTTTTTTATTAATTTTTTATTCTGTTTATTGTTGTTGACTCATCAATCATTCAACGACCCCATGTGAACTCACAAAGTAAACAAACTTAATGTTCACTCAAAAATTCCAAATTCCATATGACATTCTATCAATGTTTCCAGTGTGTGAGAATGAATAACAATGGGAATGAATGAATCAAACGACAATGATTCATCTGGGAAATATTCGAATGTTACTCGGCAAGAAAATTCCGAAATTTTACCATAGATTTCGATACAGCAATATATACAGCATTATACAGCATCCACAAAAGTACCGAAAAAAACACTAAACATCGTTGAAACCCTAAATACGTATGAACATTGGCATTTCCTTCTTACCATATCTTCGGTAAGAAAGACCACATACTTGACAAGACAAGAAGATATAAACAAACCAAGTTTCAAAACTTTAGAGAAAACGTCCAATTACTTTTCACTTTTTATTGCACCACTAAATCAGGTAACTAAATGTGACGTAATTCTCAATATTACAATTGAGAAAAAACCGTTCGATGCATCGGACCAGTCAGTACTGTTATTAATCTGTTTACTTAGTTCCGAGTTTTGACACCCTTTAAAAAAATTTTGTCCGTTTTTTTGGATTTTTATTTTTATTTTTTTTCTGACTTGAGGATCAAATAAAAATGAACAAAAAAGCAAGTCTTGTGATACTGCCACAGCTCATCAAATAGATTCGAAATAACAATCGTTAAATAACAACAAATATTTATTGTTTTGCAGTGTAAATATGATTTTTGTTTTTAAAAAAGTTTTTTTTGTCATATGGCAAACAATGGGATACGAAACCAGAACTAAATACATAGACTAACTAAATAACGATTCACAAATAAACAACTCCGTCGAGTGTTGGTGCCAAGAGATTTATTTACCCATGAACATATGACTACATAGCAAACAACGCAGATGGATATAAATAAATAAAATTTTCTTCGTTAAAATTATTAATTTTAATAGAATTTAACTTTTAAGAAAAGTACAGTTAAGTTAGTTTTCTACAACCTGGCTTAACTCAGCTTTTGTTCTACCTTTTGTCCCAAGACAAACAAACAAACAAACAAGGTATTCATAACTTTGACTTATACTATAGAGTATAATAGTAGTCTGTGAGCAAATTGAAATAGATGGCATGGCGCCTTTTCCATTTACGTTTACAGTCAGACTTGTGACGAGTTTTGATTTACCTAAGCAATAAACGTGTGGGAAGCCAATTCAAACAGAGGGAGATGATTGAGTGACTGTGTGACCGCCTGACTTACTGACTGAGACTGACGGACTACCTGACTGACTGACTGACTGACTGACTGACTGACTGACTGACTGACTGACTGACTGACTGACTGACTGTCGAGAACTCGCAGATTTGGTCATGCAAATTAGCCGGTCATTGTTGTCGCTGCCCTTGACTGTAATGACAGACTGCATTGCATGTACTGTTTGTATCGTGATTAACTGCAAAGGTGATTGACTGACTGACTATTTGCCTGACTGACTGACTTACTGACTGTACTCACCGAACTCTTGCCGTCGAACGGTTATGTTTTGTTGACGAAATATGTAATATTCTCATGAAATAAACGAGTCACATGCTATTATTTGACTCCAGTGTAAGTTCAATATTATAGTTTGTCGCGTACATATATTATCGTCGCGTTATATTATCGTCGCGTAATGGAAAATTTTCTGGATTACAGTATTTGCCATGTTTTCTGATTTGAAACCCAAATCGGTTTCACTTCTTAGATCAATACAGTATTACAGTTTCAAACAAAACAAAACATGACATCAAATATTACCATATTGACATGTAAGTACGTCTGAATCGGTTTACGATATACCAGTTCAGCATTGACCATTTCAAAGTCATCATCGTCTTAGATAAAATACCAAAATGGTGACTGTGAGGAACGAAATACAGTATGCATACAATAAAATTTCAGAAAAATCTCACCACCATTTGCACAATGCAAACATCATAAAAACAAAAGTCAAATACGAATTTGGTGAAAATTTTCACTGAAACCAGTTTGAATATGAATTAGGTTTTGAACATGACAGACGGCCAGACGGTTGTCGATTTTTTTCCCGATGACTCGAAATACGGATGTGTTTTACATTTACATACAGTATAATCGATCAAAATTACCGAAACAGAAGAAATTTTACCCTCTTAAAGGGGGAACTAATGATGAGGTTCTGTAAACAGACTGTTTTCCTGTCACCTCCATTTACAAACTGTTTTTTAAGATAACGCTTAAACGAAGTGTAATTTGATAACGTTCGGAACGATGTTATTTTCCATGAACAAATACAAGGAAGTAATTTTCACAAATTTTCAATCATATAACGTCTTCAACATAAAAAATGTTTACTGAAAAAAAACATAAAAAATGTTCACTTAACTGTGGTTGGTTTGAGGAAACAACAAATGACAAAAAAAAACAATGAAGTCACATCAGCAAAGAGGTATGCATTTTTCCTCTTTCAAACTACCGTGTGAAGACAAATTAATTTTCGCTGGTATGATGTCATAAAAAACAACATTCCGATTGCAATATCATGGTATTGTACCATGCATGTATCGGTGCCATCCATGTATGTACATGCCATCAGATCAGATACCATCTGAATTGACGACCTACAGTAACATCTAACATGTCATCGCATTAGCGGACGAAAAAAACAACTCTTGATTTTTCAGCAGTTTTATAAAAAAACATTTCAAAAAATGTAAGTTAAATTGCGTCGAAACTGCTGTATGTGACACCCTGTTTGGAGAATTTACCCCTTTGAATTTTTGTGGCACTGAGTTATGTAGCTTGTTATCGGATTGCCTCATGCAGCCTTGGCGACATTACGAGAAATCACTGTTGACATAATCGGGCGGGGCGAAGATTCCAATTTCCTTGTATTATTTAACTTTGGTTCTGTGAATGTTGTCCGTATTTCAATTTCAATATTGATATTCAGCTTGAATAGGCAAATTTCAAATTGAACTGTGGGAAAGGATTCAACAGTATAGACATGTAAGGAAGGAGGACACCATTCTGATATAGTATTAGTGTGTCTTATGGCTTCAGTTAATAAAAAAGTCCAAGTAAAAAAAGAAGAACAGACAGGTAGAGGCAGTCATTAACAGAACATAAACCGATGAAATAAACGCTGAAATATGCAACAGTGGTATGAATCGGTAATTTGAGACATTACCTTACCGTAACCCAAATAACGGCAAGATCAAATGATACCAGGACATTGTACAATTTGTTTCGTGATTGGAATGTTCGTCTACCACAGAAGAATGTCTGGCCTGAGGAAATCCGTAATCACATGTTTGATTGTTATTGAAATGAAATTCGATATTGTGCACTGATATAAAAATAAAACATTAGAGTATAATGATATCAGACAAAATATAATGGGTTTTTGCCGCATTAACAACGCTAAACGCTAAGAGATTGATGAGTTATTAGCTAATGATCTATCTATCAACCTGTCATACGATCTATCAACCTAAACTAGGACTCAGCTATAAATTGTCTTTAACAACAAGCAACCACTAATTTAGGTAACCCTTTCTCTGAGGAGTTTGTATAAAAACAGGTAATTTACGATAGCAGTTCAAGTGATACGATAAACGGTCGATAAACTTTTTAAGATAATTATCTGGTGGGAATAGAAACCGTACTTACCAGTTGAAAATTATATACATAAATGGCTGACTCGAAGCAGCAATGAGTGATTGTCGGTTATATGAAAAGTACTTTTTTCATCAACTTAAAGGTTATTTAGGTCAACATTTACGAAGCAAGAAAATATTACATAAATTCCATCAGTTATTGAAAATATATTTCGTATCATACTATCATACTACTCAGTCGGATCGGATCGCAAAAGGAAACATATCCGGTCATAACCGGCAAATTTCCGGAAACGACTAAAATTCTCCGGGATTCTTCGTAATCGGCACTCATATAATTCTGGTACTCCAGTACACATCTTTCAGCGAGACAAAACCAGATCGGTATTAGCTCAATGCCAAAACCCATCACAATTTGGGTCCGAGTAATTTCCGTTTCGATACTAACAAGGTTCTCACAAATTTTAAACACCATTAAAATATCCATTATTTAGACTCTAGGGTAGCACTAACACTTTTAACACCAAAACTGTATCCGAAAATTTACAAAACGGATTGATTTCGAGAAAAGGATAACTCTTAATTTTTATGTAGTATTTTTTTTATTCGTATATTTCTACAAAAATGCAACAAAGAACTTGAGAAAATTAACGCCATGTCATGCGTAATAATCAACAGTGTTTTGCAAACACTCTTGATTAATGTCGCACTGAGATTGTTCTATTTGTAGTGAAAGATCAGGTTGTTCTGATCTGTTTTCATGCGCATGCACCAGCGCTTTGCATGGGCCCTTTGCCGCGAATCCAGCTACATGTGCTATCATAGAGTAGCTGCATAATATAATTATAATTTAGAGTTAAAATATAAACAGATAACCTGATAAAACGTTTACGTTATTGTTTAATTTCAGAGAACTTTCAAAATGTTGCTATTTCTTGATTAATGCAGCAATGACGGTCGGTTAAAAATTTTCATACCACCACAGCTGATTGTCCAAAACTAAAAACACAAAAATGCAACAAACAAACTGAGAAAATTAACGCCCCACCACAGCTGATTGTCCAAAACTAAAAACACAAAAATGCAACAAAGAACTTGAGAAAATTAACGCCATGTCATGCGTGATAATCAACAGTGTTTTGCAAACACTCTTGATTAATGTCGCACTGAGATTGTTCTATTTGTAGTGAAAGATCAGGTTGTTCTGTTCTGTTTTCATGCGCATGCACCAGCGCTTTGCCGCGAACCCAGCTACAGGTCCGTGACATTTTTTATGCCGGGTTTGACTCCGGCCCGACTCCTTACCGACTCCTATAGAGCCCCCTTTCCCGGGCCTATACTAAAAATCTCCGACTCCTGCTCTACCCTTGTTCGACTCCCTCTCTACTATTCAACGGGTCTCCCCCTAGTATTTCTTGTAATAAAAAGTCGTGGTTAGCTGTTTTGTGAGAAGCCAACTCAGAATGGAGAAGGGTAAGGGCATATGTACGATCATGAACATCAATTTCCGATTTGACAGTGGCCAGGCCCACCCACATAAAAGGAAATGAATGCAATACAACCGGCCGTATTACAAAATATAACGGTAAATATAAATTCAGAAGTGATGGGTTTATCAAAACTGATGATTTTCACTTTTCATTCGTGTGTAGCAATATTTTACAAAAGCACGAATGCCATGCTAATGAGATAAGTAAGTACATAATCATTGACGAAGTACGTAATCACAAAACTGACTTTATGTTCATTTGGCGAACTTGTGAAAATACTTTTCTATGATCTTGGTATATAGTATTATTTTTATGAAATGACGTGGAAAACAGCTGATAATTGCACCTGGTACTTTCACTGCACCGTTCTACGCCTCCCAAGTCCCAACATGTACGATCCATCCATTGGAAACCCGGCTTTGTTTCCAGAAACAACACACCGACTAAACTTACTTTCGGTCCTAAATATTTTCTTTTCTTAGTAGGCAGACAGAAGGTTTCGAGTATCATCCTCCTATGAGGCTTGATAAATTGAAAAAAATTCTAAAAGGAAGATTCTCTTTTGTATGACTTACAATATTGAAGAAAACTAGGACATTACATTCACTGATTGGACAGATTCAACTGATTAAAACCCAATTTCACCAACGAATTTCTGACATTTTTCTTGAGGAAAACATGGACTCTTCTATGTCAAAAAAGGATATGTTAGGCGATCGTACTTCTTTTACGAAATATTATATCATTTTTTTATAAACTTTGTATTCCCAAACGCTTTCCAACACAAATTTTCACAGATGATAAAGCACAATCGACAGCTCAAAACATCAAATTCCAACGATTCCCATCAGTCTGGCAGGACACCCACTCAGTCAGTAGGGAAATGAAACGAAATAGGATGCGGCGGATGTGAGGGCAGATAGTTGATGGGAAAACTCAGTTGAAAGAAGATTAACTTTACAATCTGAATTGAAAACATAACCTATTGAAAAAAAACTTAAAATTTATGTCACTTTAAAAAAAGATGAATATTTATGCTGACTGCTTCATTCGCTACTAAATGGAAGTGGAACACATGATGGAATATCCGTCAAAACACCCGAATGCCTCAGCCCATTTATTCGTGGGAAATTATAGTAGATATTGTTTTGTACATACATTATTGTTGCATGATGTATATGCTAATCAGATTACTAAGCTACAGAATAAATTTTGTTTTTTTACCTATTTTTTTCACAGCCGGCAGTCTCTAAATTGAAGGTACATACTAAAGGAAACCACCAATGTTGTGTAAATTTTTCAATACATATAGTTCTAAAACAAATCTATTCTACACAGAGACTCATGTATCAGTGTTAAATTGTTAAGAGTTGATGCCAGAGAAAAGCACCCGTCCGGGCCAATTTCCTTAGCTTTTTCGAAATCGTTAATTTCGCTGTTATTAACGCTATATATGCAGTAAAATGTTGCGAATCCGAATATTTTATTACTTTTTTGATTCGAATGACAAAACTCTTAATAAACTCAATTTTCTGACCACAGGTCGAATGGATTTATAAAAAATTGACTTTTTCATGAATTTCCTAATTTCTCTGAATGCGAGCTTCGGAGGCTCATAATATTTCATAAATATATTTTTCAAGTCATTATCTATTAGTGTTTTAAATTTCAGTTTTCAAAATAAATTTTTCGTTTGTCAATTTCTCCTTTAAACATGGGACCTTTCACAAGGTGACGAGATTCTCAGTCGTTTCTAAGCGCCTAGAAATGTGTGCGCGTAAATCTAGAAGCTCCTATCGGCATAAATTAGTAGTATTTTATCTAGGGAATCTTTCGAAATTAACCATTTCATAGCAATTTCCTATATCTTTCAAAATACCTCGAAGAAGATTCAAATACGCGTGCGAAGCTTACGCTCGAACACGCGCTTTCTACATGATTTTCAGCCGACGGTGTTTTTAACATAGTTTTGTCATATAACGTCGCAGTTTTTTTGGTAAAAAATATGGCAAGACTTCATGCTAAGCATCAAGATCATAACTTCCCTCATATACTAACGATTCAGCGAAAAAAATAGTCCGAAACCGTGTTATGGGTATTGAACCCGGGACCTGGCGCTTGCAAAACGAAAGTGCCAACCACTATGCTAAACAAGCGATGAGATATAGTGCGCCTTACACGAATATTACACATTTGGCTGCTGGTTGACGTTCCATGTGTGTTAGCCTTGGAACTCTCATGAAGGTTCAAAACCACAAGTTTCCTCAACTTCTTTGACGAACTGTGAGAGATATAGGAAATTGCTATAAAATGGTTAATTTCAAAAGATTTTGCATACAAAAGAATACTAATTTATGCCGATAGGAGCTTCTAGATTTACGCGCACAAATTTCTAGGCGCTTGGAAACGATTGAGAATCTCGTCGCCTTGTAAAAGGTCTCATGTTAAGAGAAGAAATTGACAAACGAAAAACTCGTTTTGTGAACTGAAATTGAAAACACAAATGGATAATGACCTAAAAAATATGTATCTGAAATATTATGAGCCTCCAAAGCTCACATATAGAGAAATTGATAAATTCATAAAAAGAGAAAAATTTCAAAAACCATTCGACCTGTGGTCAGAAAAGTGAGTTTCCCATGAATTCTGTTGTTCAAATTTGAAAACAAAGAATATTTTTAGAATCGCAACACTTTTCTGCATATAAAGTGTTAATAACAGCAAAATTAACGATTTTGAAAAATCTGAGGAAAACAGCCCGGACGGGTGCTTTTCTCTGGCATCGACTCTTATCATCGCCCGTATACTCTAGTCAGGTTATTATGCTAATAAAATTTAGTTGGTGCACTAAACTTTTCCCCAATCAGCAGTTATCCAAATTGAAGGAATTTACAGGAAACCACCAAGATTGAATAAACTTGTAAAATACAAATTCGTTGTTCTAAACCAAATCTACACCGGTACTCTTTATAAGCGTTAAACATCGGTTGTATAACAAAGTCAGTTTATTATGCTACTAAAATTAAGTTGTTTGTACTAAACTTTTTTACATTCAGCATCATCCAAACGGATGGTAATTAAAGGAAACCACCAACGTTGTTTAAAAAAACAATACTACAAAAATTGTAGTCCTAAACCAAATCTATACAACCACTGCTGTATTACCGTTAAATCATTGCCTGTATAACCGGTTTGTTTCAGCGATGTATTACGCTAAATTCCGTCACGGTAAATATTATCGCAAACTCAAATAAACAAATTTTTTACTCAAAATGATCAGTTCCTGTAGGAATTCTTTCATACCATGTGCGTTATCTAGAACAAGAATAGGTTTCTAGACCATACTTCTGCAAAACAAGAGTTGGTGTTCGTCTTCTCTATAATGTTTGATATTTAGTAATCTACTATAAACATGTAACTAGTGTTTGTAAGACAACCAGAAAAAAGCGAACAACCTGTACACGTGTTTCTTTACAATCCCTTGCAAAACAACTCAATTGACTTTTTGATTTAATTGTTGCAATATAAACCTGTTTTTGTATAGAATATTCCTGGAGCGCAAACTTATTTAGCCGATTGGCAACAAGTATTATATAGAAAAACCCGTTGGCAGCGTGTCAGATACGCGCTGGGACGCACGCACGGGCGCGGGACGCAGCGCACAAAAACCCGTTATAATAGTTTTTATTAAAAAAAACTGAGCGGCAGTTTACGGGTCTTCAGAAAAAGGTTGTTTAACACGATCATGTTCATTCAATGTAAGATACAATGACATAATTATATAAGATATAACATGAACCTTCTAATCAGCGGGGTAGAAAAAGAAATGAAAATCAAAAATTAGGACGCTGAGATTTTTTTCAAATAGAGTTGCCAATAATTCATGAGAAATTGGACAAAAACTTTCAGGGTATATGAATACAATGGACTATCGATTGGTTGGCATCCCTGACGGACGAGCTCTCCCCTTCCCAAAGGGAGGGGAATTTCGTCAAAAATGGGGGAAGTGGCAGTTTTCACACCATTTTGCCTACACTTTAGGAAACAAACTCCACCTTTTGAAAACGCCAAATTGGGGGAATTGCACTTTTTCCACCCGTTCTCGTCCTTTAGTGGTTGGCATACATATATTTATGGCATACTCATGGACCGTGTGCGTCATTCAGTACTGTAGTTTTTCTACCCATCACGTAATTCTGTCATCAATTGCGCCATTGACTTTGTGTCAGTTCGTGTATACAAATGACCGAATCGACAGCACATTCATCATTGAATTCTGGCTATATTCGGCTACAATTAATATAAAAAACATGGAAAGAATTATGATTTACGAGATCGCTTAGCTAGAATAATTACATTAATGCAGCTGTGTCAAAGAGAAAAATAAAGTATGGCAGTAGCAAATTCTATTGATTTGATTCAGGGGTAAATACCGATGGAATACACATTCTATTGTAGGATACCGTTTACGATCATCCTAATACCACTAGTAAAATTTATTTATGGATTACGGCACTGAATAAAGATAAAGACGCAATAAAAGGCTCTTATCCTACAATATTGCATGCATCATAAATAATATTTTAGCCTTCAGTATGGTTGTCAGTCTGTCTAAATATTTTAACAAGTGAGAACTAAGTGAGAATTTTTAATAATACATGTAAAAACAGTAGCATTCCAGCTAAACAATAAAACATATTTTTTAAATAAAGGTTCAGTCCTATTAACTATGTAATGGTAAACAATCTGATCGTAGGAGTGGATTCCGATACGAACGGATTACATACTGACATGTTCGGGTAATGAATCAGAGGTTAGGCAGCTAAAAAATAACTTTGTGCCATATGACTCACGCTGGAATGAGAATTCAGTTGCAGATTATTTTTTGTGGCAAAATTTAATACTCGTATTTATTCGTGCAAAGTAACCGTGCACACATCAGCAGTTAATTTCGAATATTAAGTTGCCGAATTCGAACCGCCAATTTACTGACTACCTGAAACAGAAAATCATGACGCAAAAGAAAAAAAATGTCTAGAAAAAAACACAGATGCTTTAGTTCTCACCGAAAATTACGTGAGCAGCGAAAGCGACATACATATGTACATACATGTACATATGCGTTGCAAACGTTGCAGGATTACTCAATTTACAAGTTCAGGTAAGTTCGTTTCGAAAATATGGTCTATAAAAAGTTAGCAACAAAATATATCAAAATGTCAACTTGTTATACATACACAGTAATGAAACAACATGTCAATCAGTCAGAACATAATCTTTTTCCCGCGAACAAGCCCGTTTACATGAGCTGATGTTGTTAATTACGTCTTTTTGTCTACGAGCAGAGAGGCAAATCTAACTGATTCTACACGTACTTATAGCTAAGTCATCGAATTAATTGTTGTTTGCTTTTTAGTGGTAAATGATTTCTTACTCATTCGTTTGTCTTCAGTTTTTACACATGAAATATCATAGAACCAAGGCAGAACCGGCGTTTTCAGGTTTGCTTCGAAAGTCGATTTAACAGTTTGCGTGTACATTGGAACGGTCAACTGTCGATTTTGGGTTGGTAGCAAACACTGGCGGACGAGCGAAACCTCCAAAGGGAGGGGAATCATCCCAAAGAAAGGGGAATCGGCGGAAATTAGGCCATTTCACCTACACCTTAAGGAACATACTCAACTTTTTGAAACCTCCAAAGAAGAAGAATTCTACCTTTCCCTCTCCTTCTCGTCAGCTAGTGGCAATCACGATGTACATGAAGATGTAAAGTGTGTGATTGAGTGAGTGATCGTGCAGTTTAATGCATACAGGTCAGTAAATACTGCGAAATAATGTATGGTGATCAACAAAGTGGGTGAATCCAGGTAAACAACAAAAATTTCAAGAAAGAATGAGATGATGAGTAACAACTTTCATGTATGGTGTAATTTTTTTATTCACCACGAAACTGTTACACGCTTTAGAACACAGTCTTAATCTGTTTGTGGCTCATACAATATGATGAGTTCATTCAAATCATACGTTTCAATCCTGGTCTTTAATGTCGCACACTCCACAGGTTATGTACCACAATCATCGTATTGTCGTTGTAAACTGTTACAAGCATTTTTGCAGACCATATTCTATTAAACGAATCAAAATTCTTGAATTCCGTTGTCGATTACATCACATAACATAACTAAGCTATAAATTCTCTAAATTCTTAACCGGTCCGTTCTGGTCTGGATGTTCAGTGGTAAACGCTGTCTGCCAATGTAATGTTACACAACTCACTCGGCGGCAAACACTGGTCAGACAATCGAAACAATCCAAAGTAGGGAAAATTCCCCTTTAAAAGGGAAAGTTATCATTTTTAAGGGAACCAAATTATTCCGCACAAGGTAAAATTTAAATTTTTATAATTACCATACAGGGATATTGTTATGGTCATCCGCGAATTGGTTGTGTTGAAGAACGCTAATGTTAACGACATCCCAGAAAAAGTAGCCGGCCGGCGCTGAGCGAAAACCCACACGAGTTGTTGTGTAAAGAGTTGAAGAGTTTTTCATCGGATCAGCTGGTCTACTTGAAAATCTGGTTGTTGAAGTTTAAAAGACTTTACACATATTTTTCAACTTAAATCGATTGAAAACAAATGGATGTCCAGTACTTTCGGAACCGGGGGCGTGCCAAGAAAGATGAATGGTATGGCTTGAATGGAGCCAGGCCGATATTGGGCATCGGGAACGGACGCCGAAACACGTGGACTAGGTCCAAAGTGTAATCCATGTTTCTATGATAATAGAGATTGGGAATTGGGCATTCTAAACTTAATTATTTTAAGCTTATCGAATGCCATTTCACCGTAAAAACTGGGAATTAACTCGAAGAAAGAAGAAGAATATTATCAGCTTTGGCATATGGAGACGAAAAGGAGCGTTCATAGAATATAAACTCAGCAAAACAGAATAGTATCCGAACAACCGAGAAATCGATTGCGATCTCTCCAATCCAAAGAACTTGACACAAAATCGTGTAACTGGGATTAGCGCTTGCAACAATCTAGCATAGGGTATTGATTGACTTTTCTCTAGCAGATAGTTAATAACACGGATTATGCAGCCGGATATCCGAATTAAGTATCTTACGATATCCGGCCAACAACATTAATCTGGGCTGGCTTATTAAGTTTTTACTCGGATCTAGGCAACGTTTCCAAATAAAAAAACTATAATCTTGCGTATGCAATAATACACAAAAGAAGAAACCATTTCTCGTAAAAGTATATCCCCAGTGAAATTTAAATCAGTTGACATAAATGTTTTTTCTAAACCATTTTTCCATATTCAAATATATATATGTGAATTTAAAAAAAATTGTTGCGAAATGATTTGTCCAATTTACTGGTCAATTCCGGTCAAAGCGTTGTTAAATAATAAGAGAAAGAAAGCGAGTAAACAGCAACGTACATCTTCTAATGACATAATGACAGGACGACGGGAGACAGAAAGGTAGAGTGATGTTTGCCCTTTGCTTGATTTTAGTTTGCGCTATTCTGATCAAAGTTTGTTTGATGTGTGAAAACACATAAAAATCAACTTGGTACATTATTTAACAGATGGATTTTTCGCTACTCAGTTTTTCTGCTTTTTACAGTAGTTGGAATTACACATATTGTTTCAGCGGAGTTTATGTACGAGTTTGTGCATAAGTTTGACCGCACTGACGGACCAGCTGAAATTCCAAAGGGAGGGAAATTTCATCAAAGAGGGGGAAAGAAGCAGTTTTCAGGCCTTTCTATCTATACTTTAGGGAACAATTTATACTCTTCTTCAACGCCAGAGAGAGGTAAATTTCATTTTTCCCACCTCTTCTCGTCCACTAGTGTTTGGCCGACATCCAATATGATTTGCGGTTGCTCGCAACCTTTTTTCTTAAATGAGCTTGTTTACGAACATCAACAGAACTTCCAGAAACAGGAAACAAACGTCCAAAAAAGTTATCTTTTCTCAGTTAATCAGAACTAACAAAAAGCAATGTTGACAAACATCTAAATTTTCTAAGTTTTTTCTAAAAAAGTGTTTTTATTCCGTAATTATTTTAGTACTTTTGAGTATCACAGTGGAAATAAGCGGCATCAGTCTGGCATCCCAGTTTTCCTTACAACGGAGGCACATCTAGAATAGCTAAAATAGTTTTGCGACGCATAGCGTAACAAGTTTTTTGTTGTTGTAACATGTGCGATGTTGCGCTTTGTTACGCATTTTGTGGCACGTGTTGCGCCCAACAAGCAGAATATAAGCCGTACTCTGCGGCGCAAAGAATGAGAATATGAATGAGTTAAATGCCATTCATTGGTTGGTTCTTTCTAAGTAATTGAAACTCGTAAAATGTGCTATTGAAATACAGGATATCTACCTGAAACAGTGAAGCGAAGAACATTAAAATTTTCAAATAAAAAAGATATAATTGCATACAAGTATCGCAACCATAGAAAAAACTTAAGACCGTCAAGGAACAAAACTATGCCCAACGCAACAATGAACGCAAAAGAAATTATAAAACAAAGTCGTTGAATGTTACACTTTATTCCACGGATTGGCAAGTACCGTAGGGTTTTTGCAATGCTCCGATTGGACCGAGTGATAAATATTTGGGTATGCAACCAGTGATAATCATATGCGCGACGAGTGTCTATTCCTACATCTATTTTGTTTTAACTCAAACGATTTATGACCAATTTATAAATATATAATAGCAAATAAACTTCATTGAAAACTTCAAACCCTAGTGAAAGTTTCTATGAACATTGCACTGTTTAGCTGAGTACGTAGGTACTTGATTCGGGTGTGCTATACCGTATACTCAATGGATCTGGTCACGATGTTATCGGATGGAACGGATAATCACACTCAACCGTCAACCAGTTTCATTCAGATGCCACGAAACAATGTTTTTTTCACTGATTCTGCGAGCGTAGTCTGAAAGGCTTCTATCCTTGAGAACGGTTGAGCCTGATCCTCAATTCATTTTGTTGAAGGAAACAAGTAAGATATCGGCATGAGAAGCCTAGCCTTGAAATTTCATTCTTGCATGTTATGATATGTAAGTATACTGGGTGTGTACTTTTTTTAAACTCGAACTGAAAATGGCTTGATTAGTTATGGAGGTGGGAACATCGGAAAATATCCTAATAGGCAGTCAGTCAGTCAGTCAGTCAGTCAGTCAGTCAGTCAGTCAGTCAGTCAGTCAGTCAATCAGTCAGTTAGTCAGTCAGTCACCAGATGACTAGACCAAGAATCAGCTGACTGTTTATAATCCTGTACTGGTTTATGACACTTGTGTGGCCCCGCCCGGATTGATTCAAGTGACTGACTGGCTGAACAATTGACTGACTGTTCAAAAAACATTCACTCTGTCAGTTCCGTTCAGTCAATGGCAGACAGTCAACAACAGTCAGTCAGTCAGTCAGTCAGTCAAACAGTCACCTCTGAAGAACCTACACTTCAGTTATGGGAACGAGAGGTAGAGTTCATAGAATTTCGAAAACGTTTAATTATTTGTAAATATTTTCCTATGAACAAGAAAGTCAGATGAATCCGGGACATAAAAAATAATAAAAAATGAAATCTGTTTCAAATATAATTTATGTACGATGCAATGACTGGACAGAACAGAAAAGTTTCATGGTTCCGTCTCTTTAGACAGCAAAAAATGCATTTTACTTCCCAGTAAACAAGGAATAGTGTGTCATCATATGTACTTGCTCACCCACGTTGAAAGCAATTTGGTTTTACTCGGGTTAACAACCGATTATCTTATAATGACTTTATTTTCAGTTTTGTTTTTGTCTGCGTTCTGGTCGGTGAATTACGTTTCCGTGATCGTGACTTATTCAGTAGAATAAACTGAAAATGATGTTCATGTGAAAAACTTCGTGTTAAAATCATGCCTTAAAATGATAAATGTGAAAGAAAAATAACATTCAACACAATCAACAGTGAGTTAAATTTAAGGTACATAACTGACTAAAACTGTCTGACTTCTGAATTTTCAAACGACTATATGTGCATATAATAATAAATATTTGGCATAGCCCGACATCCCAACTTATTACTGTACATCGTTTTCGAGAATTTTAATGTAAATAGTATAAAAAGCAAACAACATGTGAAAGGGGCTAAAGTACTAGAGATATATACTGTACCAAACTTTTAAAAATTCATTGAGGTCTGAAAATTTCAATAAAGAAATACGTACCAAAAAACTCACCAACTGTGTGTCACATGGAATACTACAGGTTCTCACGCCTACAACATTTGAGAATAGTATGTGCCACTACCCAACTTATGCGGTATCATGTACACAATTATTTGGTATCCAACCAACAACACATGACACCCAACAAAAGAGTGTCAGTTATGAAAAATGACGGCGACATGCCCAGAATGGGACACTCGATTTATTTATACTGCTTACTGTATGTACATACGCCGAATACAACAATGTAGTCGGGTCGTGTAATCTTCTCTCTATACTTCATGTTTAACATTTGTCACAAGCACTAGCGGACGAGAAGAGGTGGGAAAAGTGGAATTCCCCCCTCTTTAGGTTTTCAAAAAGTGGAGTTTGTTTTATAAGGTGTAGGTAAAATGGCCTGAAAACTGCCAATTCCCCCTCTTTGACGAAATTCTCCTCCCTTTGGAGGGTTAGCCAGTCATCCGGAGTTAATCATCAGAGTTAGTCATCCGCCAGTGATCACAGGTGGACTGAATTAACAAAAACTTTCAGTAATGAGAACGCTCGATAACTTACTAACCCGTTCAAAGGGTTATATGAAAAATTTCAGACTAACAATTACAAAAAAAACAAATAACTGGTAAAATAACCTAACACAACGAAATTTGAACGTTTTGTTTACTCCAACGTTGAAATGTTGGTACAGAAAATAGAGAAGACAAATAAAGATGATTGATTGTCGGCAGTCAAAATTTTAAATTGAATTACCACAGTACAGAGGTCGTCAAGATCTCAAATCGTCGTAGTGCAAGGAAATGAGAGGGACAGAGAGGTCAGAATGATTTTTTGCTTTCTATATTCAATTTCAAAACTGAATATTGTTTTCATCTGTCAGTCGTTTGTGTTGGATTGCAGAGAATTTTTATTCAGACATTTTTCATAAACTCAGATCAAATTATGCTACTCCAATTTTAATGCGAGATCGTTCTATCTGAGATTAATTTATGAGAGGCCAGTTTGTGTAAGGTCAAATTATGTGAGTTAATTTTATGAGAGTTCAGGTGACCTGGGCTACTGCAATGCATTGACGGTGGTATAAATCATATACGTTAATTACTAAATGTTTTGTATACATTTTTTTTCAATCTGTGAAATTTTGTCCAGCTTCTGAAAAATTGAACAGAAAATAACTTCAAGAGAGGGTACACTGGAATATCTGGAATTCGTACCAATACTGGAATGAACGTACGCTAGCATGGTTCAGCTTGAGTACAAACGATGATGAATGAGCACGCCTTCCTCAGGTGACACCGACTATACCATTTCGCGATGCTTTATTCACTCGGAATCTTGTTTTTTTGTTCTGACGGAACTTCTTCATTATCAAAGCCATCAAGGCAGACAAAAAAATATAAGAATGGTTATTTAGTAGATGGTAGCCCGAGAGGTTAAATAAATGGACGGGCAATGGCAGAAACTCCAGAGCCATGCGTCAGGTTGTGTGACTCAAGCCAGGTTTCGAACGCTATCCACCAGTTATTTAGGCTGGCGCCCAACGCACTAGACTAGGCACGCGACAGTCGGAATCCGGTATTCCAATATTATTTCAACAAAACCTTCTTAACATAACGCGTTACGCCAAACATTACCGGTTCACCTTTCAATGGACTGGTGGAATTCACGGTTTACAAAAAAGTGTAAAAGTTACTAAATATCTTGGCATCACCTCCGTTCATATTATTCATTTATCACTAGGAATTTGTTCCGGATTCAATCTCTCTTTTTTACTGTCACATTGCAGAAGGTACTATAGTTATAACTTTACTGAACGCTCAGCTGAAGTAAATTTATGATCGAGTGTAAAGAGAAATAATACAGCTGGCTCACTCAATAACTTCCACAGATTTTTAGTCAGTTGGTGACAGACAGATGTGTTAGGTATCACATTTTCTGAAATACACACGATGAATTATTGGTGTATCACTAATAGGAAACTCTTGCGATAAAAATAAAATAAAAATCCTTTTTCAGAAGATATGTAGTTTACCATGTGAGTTGTACGATATTCCTTGGTTCCTCTCAACCGCTACTGAAAAAACCGGTCATTGGCTCAAAAAAGTGATTGAACATGGAACAAATTCAGCAGTGATTTATAATGGAACATGAAGTAACATAAGTCATGATACGTGTGCAATACAAATACTGGGACTGTCACAGTAACATATGTACATATGTGCATAGCTCACGATTGATCATATGGTTTAATGCAAGGAATCGTTTCGTTTGATCTCACACATCCATAATACCGAGAACTGTAAGAAAAAAAAGAAAAAAAATACATCTACAATCGAGCACCAAGAACTGGCCAAGGAAATCTACAAATTTGATTCCTATGTACATATGTATTATGATTGATATATTTATGTTGAGTTAAAAATACAAGACCACTGTAATTTATATCTTATGATTTTTATAAGTTCACTGACCTTTACGAATAAAAATCTGTCTTGATTTGATTGGATTGACATTGAAGACTATTTATTAGGCTACCAATACCAATTCTTATGTATTATGATGATTGATATGTTTATGTTGAGTTGAAAATACGAGAACCAACGTCATGTTATACATATCTCATGATTTTATAAGTTCATTTTTCTCTACAAATTTAGTTTGTTTTGAGTTGATTCAACTGGCATTAACGAATATTTATTAGAATCCATAAATCTGAGCATTACACTGAAATCAGGCCAAACTGATACAGACGCCAAAAGTAAATCGTTTCCTGAAATAGTTGTTCCAGTGCATGTGCAATCACCGCGGACGAAAATGATAAATAACATCAGAACTTCGTTCCCTTCAGAAATTTCCGAACCTGAAGTTTCACTTGTTGTTACAAAAATAAAAAGTTCAAATCCGCTAAATTACATTCGTTCGAAGCTTTTTCTCTCGAATATGGAGCATTTGTTGGTCCGCAAGTGAGTGCATTGGATGTCTCCACGCCTACCATAAATCACACGAAATGGCTACCCGACCGTACAGTAAGCTCACTCTGTCCCATTCGATTCAGTAAACCTTCTTCTGTTTTTGTAAGTCAAAGGTGAGCATTCAAACGAACGCTGACACTGAACAGTAAAGTGTTGCTTTGCTAACGATGCAAATTATCTAGAGAATATGGATTGAACAATTATGCATAGTGCGAAACTGCATAAAACGTCTCATAGTCATGGATCGTGTGTCAACTGGATTGCAATGGCCTACCATAATACCCTCAAATTAAAACTCAAACTCATTACGGCCAATATTTTCATTCATCTCAATGTTCGATTTTTCGATTTTACAAAGACAATTTTCACATTTTGAATTCAAATGTGGTTTTGGCGGCAACTGCTTATGTGCGCAACGGATCCATATAAAAATTTTGAAAACAAGATACTTCAACCAAGCTATAAACACAGGGTGGGACATTTATGACATGGCCAGTAGTCCCGTTGTTGGGCCCGTACTATCACAAGTGCACATCTCTCGAAACAAAACAAATGAACAACAGAACGGGATTGGGAGAAACATCTCTCTGAATGGGTTGGAATCACGTTCGTCCATTGAACGGCCAGTTCAGATTGAACAAACTGTTGAATTTTTATGTAAAATAGCGTAACATAACAGTAACATAACAGTTATAGCAGTGTCTAATGAAAGAGACTGCATTCGAAGATGCGCCTTTCTCTTGATGGGTTTAAAAAATTCTGTGATTGAATGGTTGAAACATAATTTAAGAACCCCTTGATCTCC